>JANZXR010000008.1:36136989-36231990 GCA_027575705.1 Erythroxylum echinodendron
TTTTTCTTAAAAGAAAAATTCTTATTTCCTTTTGCTTTCTTTTTCCACATCCTTCTGATCTTTCTTGAAATGAAAGACAATTCGTCATCATCTTCACTTGAATCTTAATCAGATTCACTGATATCATCATTCTTGACTTCTTCGATCTTTAGTGCTTTTCACGAAAAACTTCTGTTTTTCTAAGTCTTGTGATTTTTTTGACCAGCCTTTAATGCTATAGATTTGTCTGTTTTAGGTTTATCTTTCACATCAAGCTCTACTTCATGTATTTCCAAAGAACCAAGCAATTCTTCTAGCTTTAATTTGCTCAAGTCCTTGGCTTCTTGTATTGTAGTGATTTTAGGTCTCTATCTTTTCGACAGACTTCTGAGAATCTTCCTAACATGGTCTTGATTATCATAGATTCTCCCAAGAGCTTTAAGTCCATTAACGATAGTTTGAATTGTCCAAACATCTGATCAATAGACTCATCTTCTTTCATTTTAAACAGCTCATACTGATGTAAAAGAATACTGATCTTGGACTATTTCACCTGGTTTGTGCCTTCATGTGCGATGGATGGAGTGTCCCATATCTCCTTCACAGTTTCACATCCATGAATTTTATCATATTCACTTCTGCTTAAAGTACAACTCAAAAAGAACTTGGCCTTTGAATTTAGTTAAAATCTAGCTTTGTGATCAGTTGACCATTTGTTACGAGGAATGGTATTTCCTTCATCATCTACTGGTACGTATGGTTCATTCTCGATAATATCCCAAAGATCAATGTGTGTGGATTCTATGAAGAGCCACATCCTGTCCTTCCAATAATGATAATCTTCACCATTGAATGCAGGAGGTCTTGTGATGGAGGCACCTTCAGCTATTAAAACATGTAATTCAACCATAGATCTTTATCCTAACTTTGTAAAGGTGGTTCTTGGAAACTGAGCTCTGATACCAATTGAAGTAAATCATATGTTAATATAAAATTCACGTACAATATATGATATACACAAGAAGGGGGCTTGAATTGTGTATTTTTTTCGTGAATACAAAATCTTTAATATTTTTATAAGAACTTCTCTAATTTTTTATAAGAACTTCTCTAACTTGTTAAAAGAATATCACGAACTTTATACGAAAATTGTTACGTAGATAAATCGCAATTAACTTTTATATACTTGTTTTAAAACAAAATAGAATAAGTGGAAAGATAGAACATAGATACTGTGATTTTATACTGGTTCATCCTAAACCATGGGCTACGTCCAGTCCTCAAAATTCTTCTGAGTTTTCACTATACTTCAACAAGTTTACAAGTATTCTTTCTTCCCTTCCAGAGCCTCTTCAGGTCTCTTACACCAAGTATTATTTCAGCTATTTGAGCCTCTCCACGCTCTTAGCCTTTCTTTCTCTCACTAGAAAGATATTGTGAGCTTTTGTTACAGTAGGTTTATCTCTTCTATTATCGCACTACAGAATTTTTCTTTTCTAAGTAAAAACTTGAACGCTCAAAAGTTGTAAGATCAAAAGTTTTCCGAAAAGTTGTTTAATCTTCGACTACGACTAGTATTTATAGTCTAAGTCTCCAACCGCTTCTTGATTCTTGATAACTGCTTCTTGTATCTTGATAACCGCTATTTGAATCTTGATAACTGCTATTTAGTTGAGTTCTGTAACTAACTCCAACTAACTAATTGTTTGACGTACTAGCATATTTTCTGCTTTGTATCGTCTGTGTTCTCTTCTTCTGTGTTTTTCTTCTTCTATATCTTCTGCTTCTTCTGTGTTTTTACTTCTTCTGTATCTTTACTTCTTCTGTGCTTTGCGCTTCTTCTATGTTTTGCTTTCTTCTGAGTTCTCCACTTCTTTTGTGTTTTTACTTCTTCTGCATCTTTACTTCTTCTGTGCTTTGCGCTTCTTTTGTGTTTTACTTTCTTCTATGTTTTACTTCTTCTGTATCTTCTGCTTCTTCTGTATCTTCTACTTCTTCTGTATCTTTGCTCTTCTTCTGTATCTTCTGCTTCTTATGTATCTTCTACTTCTTCTGTATCTTTGCGCTTCTTCTGTATTTTTTACTTCTTCTGTATTTTCTGCTTCTTCTGTGTTTTGCGCTTCTTCTGTGTTTTGTACTTGTGCACACTTAACACACTTATCAAACTAGTTCATTTATTTTTAACATTAGTATTATTTGATAACACACTCATCAAACTAGTTTATTTATTTTTAACATTATTATTATTTGATTGTCATCAAAATTAATCATCGTAAAGTCCTCCTGACTTAACATCATATATATAGGTTTCATTCCAGACTTCTGGATATAATAAAACGGATTACAAATGGTCCAAGGAATTATGCCATGAGCTATAGTGGTTATATCATAAATGGACAATGGTTTCATACGAAGGATGTTGAAAAATCAACATAAAATAATGGTGTTTCAATTGAGGCATCAACAATATGTAGATCAAGTGCAAAAGATGCTTCACAAGTTGTTGATGATGATACATATTATGAGGTGATAAAACAGATTATTTTATTAGATTACCATAAATTTAAGCTTCCAATATTCAAGTGTGATTGGGCAAATGTAGGACATGGAGTTAAAGTTGAAGAAGGTTTTACACTTGTTAATTTGCACCAAAGTCAGAATCAGTATGTGAGAGAGCTTTTTATCCTAGTATCGTAAGCAAAAAAAGTGTTTTACTCTAGAGAAACCGATTCATCTAATTGGTATATTGCCCAGGGTTGCTATGAGTTGGAAATGTATAATGAGGACGAGGAGAATATGTTACTGCACGAGATATGAACGTCCATGAAGATAGTGAGGAAGTTAATTATGTAAGAGAGGACTGTGAAGGTCTATTAATGTGACAACTTTGTCATGGTTTCTCTAAACTAACTTTAAGTTACATTTTCCCCTAAATTTTGGTGTATATTTCATTGATTTAAGTTAATTATTTGGTTTTGCTTTACGTTACTAACGTAACGTGACTTATATAAAGTGTTATTAATTTACATAACTAAGATAACTTATATAAATTGTTATTATTTTATTAATAAAGTAAGTTATACATAATGTTATTATAATACACTATTATGATAACTTTTCTAAAGTAGTATTATTTTACATTTATTAAAGTAACTTATATAAAGTGTTATTGATTTATATTACTAACATAACTTATATAAAGTGTTATTAATTTACATAACTAAGATAACTCATATAAATTGTTATTATTTTATAACAAGATGATATAACAAAAGTGACAAGACTACACCACAGAGACCAAGTAATTACCATTAAACAAAAAGCTGAAACATACTGCCATAATTATTGATGGTCCATCAGAACAAAATAACAAAACAGGTCCAACACAACAGTAAACATCAAATACGCTCATAGTATGTAGCACCAGATCGAAAACACACAGATCAAGCACTTTCTTACACGATACCAACTAGTTACATTATTCCAAATACTTTACAAAGATGATCGTGCTCTTTATCAGACCCACTATTCTGAAACTAAAGAGCCTAAAACAAACTCAAAGTCTTGCAAGGAATAAAACCATCAATTAACAACATCAAGATATAGCCAGCAACAGTTCCCATACTTCGAATTTCCATTTTAACGCCCCAAGAGCCAGATTGGTGTGGGAGTTAAAGCAAGTTCACTAATACATACGCAATCTCAAGCAAGCTCACTAATATATATGCAATCTCAGATCTACTCACATCAAGAAATTCCAAAAAAAAAAAAAACACGCAAGTGTCATAGGATCAATAACTTAAATTCCATTCACAATGATATCAAATAACCACAAACATAGACCCCCAGATCCAGTCAAAGTGACCCAATTCGATGACAACATAAGTAAGACAAATCGGTAAAAAGAGAACATAAACAAGCACAATGAAGTATAAGCAAAGACGGTTTTCGAACCTGAACAGCGCTATAGAATATGCCCCCGAGACCTATACCGTCTTTGAAGATCTTGCTGATATTCATGAATGTGTTGCTCGTCTTCTCCGATTTGCTATTCGTCAAGTCATATATATGCAACGTTACCTCCGTCATTTTTACCCAATTCAAGAAAACCCTAACAGACGCTCAAATCAAATGTAGCTCAAAGTAGGAGCCGAAGATGAGTATCTATCGTCGACCTCATCGAAAGATTGAAGATCCAAAACTGAAATACATAAGGAGAGGAGGCAGCGACATGGTCGATGGAGGCTTGCCATATAAAGTGTTATTAATTTACATAACTAAGATAACTCATATAAATTGTTATTATTTTATCAATAAAGTAACTCATACATAATGTTATTATAATACACTATTATGGTAACTTTTCTAAAGTGTTATTATTTTACATTTACTAGGGTAACTTATATGAAATGTTATTATTTTACATTACTAAGGTAACTCAAATCATTTGCTATTATTTTATGATATTAAGATAACTCATATAAAATGTTATAAATTTATTATTAAAGTAACTTATATAAAGTGTCATTATTTTATATCACTTTCATAACATCTTAAAATAGTAACCTTTTATAATATTTAGTAACACTTAAAAAAATTGTTATCAGTAATAAATTATATGTTATAAAATCATAAAGTGTTACTTATCAAATTAAGTATCATTACATTTTAAGATATAATGTTATCGTAGATAGATATTTTATAACATATTATCAAAATTGTTACTGTCTAGTGTTAGTGTATGTCATTTTTGTTGTAGTGATATATTCATTCATTATTAAAATCTCAATTTTTTTAATCAATTAAAATTCATAACTTTAATTAATTGAATTTCTTACTTTATATATAATCTTTTTTTCATTTCGTATAATTCTATCCTCATTCATTAATGAATTTAGTTTTAGCTTATTTATTTTATTAATATATGTATGTTTTATATATTCATTCATTTTTTATTTCTTATAATCTTATCCTCCTTTATTAATGGATTTGGTTTCACCTTGCTCGTTTTATAGATATATGTATGTTTTATATATTCATTATTCATTTTATTAATATATGTATGTTTAAACATTCATTCATTATGAAATCTCAATTTTTATTAATCATTTGAAATTTATAACCTAAATTAATTGAATTTCTCATTTTATATATAATCTTTTTTTCTCATTTCCTATAATTCTATCCTCCTCCATTAATGAATCTGATTTCATCTTATTCATTTTATCAATATATGTATGTTTTATATATTCATTCATTATGAAATCTTTTTTGTATCCATTCATTATAAAATCTCAATTTTTATTAATCGATTGAAATTTGTAACTTTAATTAATTGAATTTCTCACTTTATATATAGTCATTTTTTCATTTCTTATAATTTTATCCTCCTTCATTAATAAATTTGGTTTTATCTTATTTGTTTTGTCAATATATTTATGTTTTATATATTTATTCATTATAAAATCTCAATTTTTATTAATCAGTTGAAATTTGTAACTCCAATTAATCAAATTTCTTACTTTATTTCAATTAATTGAATGAAATCTCATTTTTATTAATTAATCGAAATTCATAACTTCAATTAATTAAATTTCTCACTTTATACACAATCCTTTTTTTCCATTTCCTATAACTCCACCTCCTTTATTAATGATTTTGGGTTCATCTTATTCATTTTATTAATATATGTATGTTTTATATATTCATTCATTATAAATTCTCAATTTTTATTAATCAATTGAAATTTGTAACTTAAATTAAATAAATTTCTCACTTATATATATATATATATATATTTCATTTCCTATAAGCATATTTTCCTTCATTAGTAAATTTGGTTTCATATTATTTATTTTATCAATATATGTATGTTTTATATATTCATTTATTATGAAATCTCAATTTTTATTAATCAATTGAAATTCATAACTTCAATTAATTGAATTTTCACTTTATATATAATATGTTTTTTATTTCCCATAGTTATATCCTCCTTCATTAATAAATTTAGTTTCATCTTATTGGTTTTATTAGTATATGTATGCTTTATATATTCGTTCATTATAAAATCTCAACTTTTATTAATTAATTAAAATTTGTAACTTCAATTAATTGAATTTCTCATATTATATTTTTAATTAATTCAATTTTATTAAAATTTTTAAAATATAAAAAAGTTAGGTCGATCTGGGCCCAATTGAACTTTGGGCCTAATAAACCCAATTGGGTTTGGCCTTATAGGTCAGGATTGGACCTTGGGCTACCTGAAACTCGATCAGGCTAGGCTTTAAAACTGTATCCCAAGGCCTAATCAAGCTTCAAACCTGCATCTCGAGGATAGATTAGGCCTCAAACCAGGCCTATGTCCAAATTTTTTTACCCAACTTAGCTCATTGTCATCTCTCATTACCATATAAAAAATAACCATGTCAATTTTAACTTTTTTAGGCCCTTATCACATAAGTTAGACATGTCCTCGGATCCATAAAAATTAACAAATAAATCATTTGCATTTTTTTAAAATAGAGAGCTAATGAAGATGTTAAGTAGAGATCATTTTTGAACGTTAGTGAGACGTTATGATTCTTTTTGTATGTGTTGAAATGTTATAATTTAAATTGAATTTTAGTGAAAATCTTAAGGTCCCATTTAGCCCTTTTGCTAAACTTAAAATCCAAAGTTGAATTTTGATATTAACTTTAAGACTAAAAACTTATCTTTTACCTAAAATGGCCTTTCATACCTTTAACTTGAACGGCATAAGCCAACTTATGCAAGTTTAGAATAATTCACATGATTTTTTTTTCAAATATGTCAAAGTCAACGTTAACGAAAGTTATGGCTCTTTTTGTATGTGTTGAAATGTTATAATTTAAATTGAATTTTGGTGAAAATCTTAAGATCCCATTTAACCCTTTTGCTAAACTTAAAATCCAAAGTAGAATTTGGAATTAACTTGAAGATTAAAAACTTATCTTTTACCTAAAAATGCCTTTCATTCCTTTAATTTGAGCATCATATGCCAACTTATGCAAGTTTAGAAGAATTCATATGATTTTTTTCAAATATGTCAAAGTCAACGTCAATAAACCCTAATACACAAGGCTTCTCGCTTTTGTGAGGATACGAGGGAGGGATATTAATTATATGCAGTCTTCTTTTTGTATTTTTACAAAGAGACTATTTGTGTGACTCAAACTGATAACCTTCTGGTTACAAAAAAATAACCTTACCAGTTGTTTTAAGGCTCATCCTCATTTTTTTTAAATATGACATAATTATAATAGGATAAATTATAAAAATTCTCAAATTTTGTTCAATTTTATAATAAAATTCTGAACTTTAAAAAGTGATTTAAAATGCTTTAATCTTTAATTTATCATAAAAATAACTTATCATTAGACTTTTAGTTAATAGTGTTGACATGGCTTCAATTAACAAATGATGTTTTACTGATAAAAAAAATTAAAAATTAAAAATGCTAAAATCTAAAAGATTAGAAGATCATATTTCTCTTCTACTAATGTACTGTCTCTTCCTTTTCTTGCTACTCTTTTACAATATAAAGATCATGTTGCACTTGTAACTTTTTTTCTCTTTACTTGGGTTTAAGTTTTGCAAATTTGGCTTCTTTTTTACTTGTTGCTTATCATCTTTGACTTGTTCACAGTTCTTTCAATTTTTAGATGAAACTAGGCTCCTTTTCTTTTTCTATGCAAGGACTTATTATGAACTTGTTTGTTGACGGGTATGTATCCTTCAATCATGATTTCTTTCGATTTTGTTTTGTGCAAACAAGCCAATTGGTTAAAGACTTGTTTTCACTTCTCAAATGGATTGCCAGGTTATCCTTAAAGACTTTCCAATCAAGCATTTCTTTGTTGTAATGTTGTCTCTTTTATTTGGTTTTAATGTTTATTTTTTTATTTTGCTCAACATTAATTAAACTTTATAAACCATTTTGTATTACTTTCATTGTTTGGTAGATGAGAATATGTTTTAATTTGAGAATGAATACTTAGTTGAAACTGTTGTCGAGGGAAATGTGATTGGAATGGTTCCTTATAAAATTCAAGACTATATGGATAATGAACTATTTGTTATTGATGAAGTAAATGGCAACATTGTTAAAATTATTCCACCTTTGTCCCAATGTAAATTTGGCTGTGAGAATAGTAATTTCAATCTTTGTTCCAGGTTATAAATAGTAACGGAATGTTATGGTTGCCCGGTGAAATCCATTTTAGTATTCCGAAAAGCTTTACCGTAGAACATCTGCTTTTGGGGCACACTAATTTGTGGAAAGAGGAGAGGCTGTAGTCTTCCGTGAAAAAAGAAGAACAAGCAAGAGAGAGAGTCTCTTGAAGAATTTTTAATTAAAAATTTAATTTTTTACCTTAGGTAACATCAATAAGACACGGGTTAATATTAAAACTTTTGAATGGGAATCCTACAAGGATTTATGAAAACTTAAAAATAAGAAAGATAATTTTATTGAGCTTATTTGATGAGTTAGAGTTTAGGAAGGTTAAAGGCAACAAATTATTTGATTATGGAGGAACAAGTAGTAATTTTCTTGATGACTATAAGGCATAGTGAGACAACTAGAGTCAATGCAGAACGCTTTCAACATTCGACCTGGACAATTTCGAAGTACTTTCGCAAAGTTGTATATGCAGTTAATCGTCTTGTAAAAAGAGTTATTACTCCACCAGCTTTTGCTAATATACCACCTGAGATTCAACATAATTCAAAATTCTTCCCATATTTTCAGGTACATTCTTATATTTAATTATTACTTTACTTATGTCCTTATAACTAAAAATTATTTTAATATATTTTTTAATTTTTAGGATTATATAGGAGTAAGAGATGGTACACATATTGATACAGATGTTTCGACCGATGAACAAATAACATATAGGGGCAAAAGAATTAATCCAACCCAAAATATTATGTGTTGTTGCTCATTTGACATACGCTTTATATATGTAATGGTTGGATGAGAAGGTACTACAAATGACTCAAATTCTTTTGGAAACAATAACAAATCTAACAAATCAATTTCCTATCCCTCCACAAGGTATTGTATTATTTTAAATAAATATAGTAATTATGATTCATTTTTAATATATTTTTGTAAATATTATGTTCTTTCTATGTTAGGTAAGTACTATTTGGTTGACTCAGACTACACTAATATATCTGAATTTTTTTCACCATATCGAAGTGAAAGATGTCATTTACGAGATTATAGAAGCAGAGGAAGACCTCAAGGTCCACAAGAATTGTTTAACTATAGGCATTTTTCGTTAAGAAATGTTATTGAAAGATGCTTTAGCGTCTCAAAAGCAAGATTCCCTTTACTTAAAAACACGCCAAGTTATGATATGAATAAACAAAAATACATCGTTATTGCTCGTTATGTTATAAACAATTATATTAAAATGTATAGACAAAGCAATGAGTTATTTGACAATTGTGCCAAAAATGAAGAACAAATTAGGAAAAGTAAAAATGAATATGCAAGTTCTCAAGTGAAGTATAATATTACTCCAGTACAACTTCAAGGTACATCTTGAAAGCAAGATGAAATTGCTAGATAAATGTGGAATGATTATATTATTTCTAGTTGATTTATGTTTCTTTTTGTAAATGATAGCATTATAATGTTTTAAAGAATTATAGTATGATGGACATATTTTATTAATTAGAATGGCTTAATATAATTTCTAATATATGTAATTTTATTATATACAATTAATGTGTAATTGTTTAATAATATTTGATTTGCGTATGTTTTAATTTTAGCTATAATGATAATTAATTAATTTAAAAATATAATGTATTATATTATAATTATTACACATAAGAGTATAATTACAAAAAATAGAAATAGGATGATAAAACCAAATGTGTTCTTGTTTTTAGTTTTTATTATAAATTTCAACTAAATAAGTTTTTGTTTTCAGTTTTTATATTACAAATTTCAACCACACAGATTTTCGTTTTTTTAAGGAAAAAACAGAAACCAAAAACAGAAAAAAGAAATAAGAAATAACAACAGAAAAATAGAAGTAGAACCAAACAGTCCCTAAAAGTTAAACGGTGAATTATTTCTACAAAAAATTAAAAATTATGATATTTTAATATCATTTTTTAAAATTCGAGTTAATAATATAAAATTTGTAAATTTTTTATAATTTACCCATCGTAATATACTTTAGGTTCCTGTAAGACTAAAAAAGAAAACCGGCTACTAGTTTAATTGACATTGGTATGTTAGTTTATCGGTACAATTCTCATTTTTCATGCCACATAGAAAATAGGGCATTAGGTTATTGGGAGAATTCTGGCAACCGGAATAAAGGAGACCAATGCCAAGTTTACACAAAATCATTTAAGATGGTGTCATAGGCAGCAATTGACTTTACTCAATGCTCCTTTAGCTCTTCCCATTAGAGAAGGAATTGAATGAAATGGGCTTAAATTAGCAAATACACAGCCAGCATCACTGAAAATGTTGGCTTTGAAATTGAATAGTAAAATGACAGGTTTTTATTGCTTGATGAGGTTGATACCCACCACCACCTCACCTCTCCTAATTCCAGAGCATTTACTCTCCATTGTTGAAAGTTGTTAGCAGTTAGCAGATTTTAAGATCAGGTCAGCCCATGGACTATTGAAGGGTCCCTATAGCCTAATCTCAAGGCTCCTGTTTTGCTTCGTGGCTTGAGCAAGAGACATGCATCAAACTTATGCGGTCAAAGGGAATTTCCCTTTTTATGCAACTTGAGTTTTTAATGCTCTATGGAGCTTTTAATGTTTAAGAAGCAAAGGCGTATTGGCTTTCTTTGACTTAATATCTTGAGAGTATGGGGTTATTTATGACTCCCACCTTTCACAACTTCTGTGACTTTGCTTTAAAAGAAAGAATGGCAAAACCAATTCATGTAAGATAAGAGGGGCCTTTATGTGTAATTATTCAGAAGCACGGAGGAACAGTACCTATCTGCAACTGCAAATGGGATTGGTCAAAGGTTCAATCTTCCATCTTCGTTTAATTTCTATTACAGGCTGCGAAGGAAAAAGGGTAGTCCCATAATCATAGGTTGACGGGAGAAGGCCAAAACTACGGTGTATCTCCGTGGTCTTGGTTTTGGCTGTCTGCAAACATGTTTAAAATCTGAAATGCATTCTTAACTACGGTCTGTCTCGTGGTCTTGGTTTTGGCTGTCTGCAAACATGTTTAACATCTGAATTGTATTCTTGCCATTAAAACTGTCTGCATATGTCTAAAGAGCTTTTAAGCTTTTAGCAACCAAAAGCTAGAAACTTTGAAACCTACAGAAGGCCAAATGATTCTTCTACAGGACACTCTATGCTGCCGAGAAGTGTTGAATGTTTTATCAAATGAAGGTATCGGATGATCAACCACATTTCATCAGTGAAAAAGCACAGATGACTTAAAGAGCCAACACTATCGAAATATTCCATTTTTTTTCAATGGAATATCATTATTGTTTTGGAAAACTACACTTTCTACAACAGTTTATGATCAACAAGAACCAGCTTTTACAACTTTACACCCCTAACCACCCAGTACACTGGACAACTAAGTTCCTAAGATGCTCAGTTCATGGAGCTTAGTTGCTGAGTTACAAAGGTTAGCGGGATAAAAAAAGGGGGGGCCAAAAAGGAAATATCCGAATTTTTTTTTTTCAGATGTCTCTATATCTTCTATCTGTTGTTTACTCTCTACTTTATGCACATGACCTCCATATCCTTCCTTCTAAAGAAATAACAATGATTGAAATATCATCATGGTATCGCCTTCGCTCTCCCTGTGGTATTTCGAGCAATTCATGGAAGTCCATACCTGCAATTTGGATTAACCTGATTCATTACATTTATTTCCAGAAATTGTAAGAAAAACAATATCTGAGTTTGATGATAGCAAAAGTACCAGCTTTTTTGGCTGCACGGAAAAGCACTTCCTCAATCAGATGTTGTGCTGGATCTCCTTCTGGTTGCAATGCGATGAATAGTTCAACTTCAGACACAGCTTCTTCGTTAGTCAAGTATTGATACAGCCCATCAGAGGATAGTATAAGAAATTGATCTTTCGGGCCAAGTCTGTGATGGTATAGAGATGGTATGCAGTTTATGTATGGCGAGTGGCCAATGTAGTCAATTCTGAACATCTCCAGAAGTGCATCATTCCATTTTGGCTGCACAAGGAACATCAAAAAATAAGGGATTGCACAACCTGGGAAGTAGATCAAGTGCACATGGACACACAAAACAACCATTCGACCAAATTATAACTGCTGCTACAAATCCATTGCTGCCCCTAGTTAAAGATTCCAAACTTTCCTAGGCCATAGTTACTGTTTAAACAGGTTTATTTCATGCTATGTTACTTCGCTCGCAAATGGAGAACTAAACAATATATGGCTTGCTCGCCATTCTGTAATGTCAATGAACAATATACACAGATGAACAAAGAGCATTGGCATACACATCTCAGTGTTCATATTGTGAAAGACAGAATAAATATAGTTCTTGAGATCTCGTTATTGAACTTCATATATCTAACGTCACAATAAGTGTCAGAAGAAATGTGCCCACTCAGCTGGAATGTTAAATCATTAGCATACCTGCTTGAGAAATCCAGCACCAAAAGCACGAGTGACCTTCAAAGAACCTTTCACACGTTCATTCATCACTGCACATGCATCATCTAGATGCTCATCTTTGATTCTTTGAACTTCCTGAAATGCAACGTTGCAGCAGATTTAGTTCAAACAATTCGAATAGAACAATCAAGTAGAAGCTCTTCTTGAGTGTTCCAAACAATACAAATAGAACAATCAAGTAGAAGCTCTTCTATTTAAAATCAATCGGACCAATAAAAAAAAGAACAATCAAGTAGAAGCTCTCCTGCTTAAAATCAATCAGACCAAGATTTTTTCATCCAATTCATACCTCTTCCACACTGGTGCTGTGATCAACACTAAGCTGACAGGCTGTCAAACTGGGCCCTGAATTCCATCTTTCACAATCATAAGCTTCAAGATCATGCAAAGTTTCCTCGTTGATCCTCTCCAAGTCCTGCCTAACCTTTCCTAAGCCATAATCAGGCCCGGCCTTCTGCGCCAATACTGCACGACTATCACCCACATTCATAATATACACATCCTCTCCCTTCATTAACATCACAAGAACACATGAACCCATTAAAGCCAACTCTGGATTCTCCAACAACATCTTATCAGCGATATCCAGGTAGGCCTCCTCTGTTTTCCTCAAGGCCTGAGACAGAGCTTTGAGTACATCAGCATGGTTTATTGTCATAGCATCTGCGCCAGACCGATTTAATTGCTCTTCTAATCTCTTGTCAAGCTCTATTCTCTCCCTATCCCATTCACATTTCCATCTCTTTTGATTCTCCTCCCATTTCTTGGCGGCACCTCTATACCGTCCCTTGGAGTTCTTGTTTCTTTTTCTCTTTGACTGCGAATCAAAAGTGTGATGATCTCCAATAGCACATGGATAATTCTCTTGCTCCAAACACTGAGGACATCCATCTGTCCCACAGTTGCTCTTTGTTCCACTACTCGGTGGCCCAAGTTCCAAACTTGATCGATTACTTTTATTTGAATCAGTAGTTTCTGATCTAACAGGAGCGGATTCAAAGCCAGAGATTTTGGCAGACTCAAATTTATCATCCCACAACAAACCTTTAAGCTCTTTGTGGACGGAAGAGTATAGATTCGACAAAAGAAAGTCAGGAGCATCAGGACCGTTGAATCCATCATAAATCCCCACGAAGACCCATCCATGCTCATCTGAAACAACAACATGAACACGATCCTCCCCTGCTTTGCCTTGAGCCCAATGCAGATTTTGACTCTCCAAAGAATCATCATCCTCCAAACTACCATCACTGCTCAAGTTAATACTACTTACTGTCAAATTCTCGTTGTGTTTATCTGGATTTATTATCCAATCCGGTTCTTTCACAACACCTTTTATTGGAGCAACAATTGAGTTCTGACCCCGTGAGATCGTTTTCGATATTGCTCTTTGCAGAACTCTAATCAACGACCTCTTACCTGATCTCCGCTTAAAAGCAAAGCCTCCATGAGAAAAACTCCTCTGAAACTGATCGGAGCTACCCTTTTCAAGAGGACCCGAGAACAACCCACGATCCAGGGGACCCGACATGAATCCTCTCTCAATCGGACCAGACAAAAACCCTCTTTCCACTGGGCCTGAACATGAGATAAGACCCGAAGACCCGATTAAAGGACCCGAATTCACAGAACCAATAAGGCTTCTCGGAATTGGTTGGAGAGGAATCGAAGCAAAAGAAGTGGAGCTTTCAAAAGCTGCAGCTCTATCCATACTGTTATAGACATAAGGATATATAAACGCCGTTGAGAGCGGCGTCGATGTGTTGGCGCTGACGGAGGCGCCGGAAATAGTACGGAAAGTGGTGGCCTCCTCGGAGTGGACTTTGGATAAGGATATTCGAGCAGGGTCAGGGCGAACGTAACAGAAGGAGTGACCCAGACCCTCGTCGAGCGGGTCTGATATCAAAAGCGACATGTCATGTCTTCGGCGAGCGTCTCCGCCGCCCCCCGTGAAACACACGGTGAGCTTACCCAAACCATTACCCATTGACCAAAAAAGTAAAGAAAAAAAAAGGTTCAACTCTTGTGGTACACCTAGCAAGAAGAAGAAGATATAAAAAGAACAAGGAAGGTAGGTCCTTTCCGAAGTTCAAGTTCTGGGTTTCTTATCTTGGCTGTTGGGGTAAAACAGAGGATGAAAATTTCGTGGCAGATGGAGAGAAGAAGAGGTGTGAAGCAGACAAGAGGAGAGAGGAAGAAAGAAAGAAAGACAGAGGCGTTGACTTTGAAGATGGGAGTGGAGATTAAAAGTAATTTTTTTAATTTGGGTGCTTTGGTTTTTTTAAAGAGAAATAAATAAAATGGGGTCTCCTCCTCTCCTCCCTTATTTATTTTTAAAGTGTGTGCGGCGTTGACTAAAAGGAAACGGGTAAAGTAAACACAGTTTGGGGGATTGAGAAAGAGATGACTTTCGAAGCAAGTGGAAGGTGGGTTGGTTCTAATGAATGGAAGACCTCTGACCTCTGACCTCTGACCTCTTCCCTTCCCTTATTGAAGTGCGTGGTTACAATCTCTTTCCTTGTCTCCTGCGTTTTTGTAAAAATAACTTCCAACTTATTTATGTATCTTATTCAAACGGATTTAAGTTTATATTTAGTTTAATAAGATTTATATATATATATAATATTAAGTTGTCGTAAACAGCAAATGCATTTAGTTACTGAGTTAAAATGTTGTTAAAATTTTCAAGGACGGGGGTGTCCAAATATGCATAATTTTCTATGTTGACTAGATTAACATTACGGTGGTGTGGGTGGTTTATTTTTATCAGTCAAAGGAGTTTAATTCATAATTTGGTGAAGAACACGGGCACTTTGGAGCGTGGAGTAGAAACGCCAGCTCTCACCTCGTGATTAAGAGAGAGAGGGAGGGGAGTGGGACTCGTTTGGTTTTAGTAAGAAGTCGCCTGAGACACGAGCACAAGTGAAGGAGCGTAGAAAATTGACGCGAAGGTGAAAATGAAAAAAAGTCAAAGAGTCGCGGCTATTTAAAAAACGCGCTTGGGAAAGCGTGCGAGAATCACCGTTAGATCTGGTGTGTGATAGAGGATTGATGAAAGCAAGGGGTCACTGACACCTGGCACGTCATGATAGCTCTAAGACGTCGTTTGTCAATTCCAGGTTCCCGAGCAATCAATCCCTCCGTCCGCAACGACAATCCATTTCTCTTTTCTTTATTAATTAATTTCATTATTGCTGCTACAGATAATTAGACGGAATTTAATGTAGGGTAGGGTAGCCGTGTTTCTGAGTTGACTTTCGAATCGGCTTGTGTACAATTTTCATTCTGTTGTATATATATATACATATATGCATGCATTAACTTTAAATGTTCTTGCCAATAACAAATTCCTTTTTAAACAAAGTTTGAACGACAATGCTTTAAAGAAATTTACAACGTATGAATTGGGTAATTAATCAACTTTGCCGGTGTCAATGGGCCTAACTTCTCAAACATGCTTTTTTCAAACCTTAATCTTAGACGTGTATTATAATTAAGATTGAATCTAATCAATGTTATTTTTTTAAGACATGTCGCAGTTTGGGTTGTGTTGCCACTTGGTGAATGGCATCTAGAAGTTTTAATGGGTTTTAGGTACATGAACATGATTGCGTTACATTTCATGGAAGCAGTGGTAGAAAAAAGGACCATAGTATGTATGCAGTTGTAGTGTGTGAAAGAAACGAAGTCTTCATTTATATTAAGGAATTAAGACCAACCATTTTATAATGAGATATGAGAGGTCTAAATTTTCATCAATTAAAACATTTTATGATTCAAAGTCGTCATCATTCAAAATTATTACCCAAGTGGAGAAACCTCCTAAGCCACCATCGCCATAATCCACTTTCTTGACCCACCCAAACCTTCCTTTCTTTCTTTCTTCTTCTTCTCCCTCAACTTTCAATTATCTTATTAATAAAACTACTTCCGTTTCCATTTAACCAATTAAGTAAATGTTCTCAATCTTGACAAACATTCACTCTACTTTTTGCCCATCATTTGACATGCACTTCTCCTTCTTTCCACCCCCCCTCCCAAGTCTTCCACTTAATGCGATTTAGTAAATAAATTAGTTAACATTGAAGCACTTTGCAACACAGTGTCTTAGTACGAATATTCTAGTCTTCCTCCACTTTTAACTCTCCTTTTGCTACTATTTTACCTATCTTAACCAATAGATCGTTGACGAGTTCTAATATGCAGTGAATTATAGTTGGTTAATTCCATACCCAAGACTAGTTAATTGGAATTGAAACCTCAATTTAGCAGAGAGCCTTCGAAATATACGTCTATTGATACAAGCGTCTCCTCCTTCATCTTCCTTTGTTCTAGGTAATTTCTATATCGATAAAGTAATTCAGAATACATTGAGAGGGTTAGGCAGATGGTCAAGAAGGGAGTTTCATTTTCTTGTCAAATCAAGATTCCATTTCTTTAAGCAACATTTCTAATAAAATGACTAAACAAACCAACCCTAGTATAGAGATGTATACCTGTTAGAATCCCCCGATAATACCTTCATACAAAAAATAACTAAGACGTAGCTCTAAGTATGGTTATTCTTCTATCTAATATTTTCTTTTGTAATTATTCTACACTTATGGAAGATGACCTTCAAAGTATAATTAAAATATATTAAGAAAAAGAGTGGTTCTGCTTGCCATAGAACAAAACAAGTTGGGATATGGGTATTAAATACTAGAGAAAAAACATAAGGACGAGTTATTAAATTGGACTAATAAATGATAGGGCGATCTTGAAATTATCCGCTATGTAGTTAAAACACAACTTTGGGGTGTCTAGCACAAGTTTTCAAAGGATGCACATGACACTCCCATGGTCTTATTTCAAATATTGACTTGCTCCATTCAAACTTATAGATAATTTGAATAACTTAACTTATGTTATGGAAGAGAAGAATTTAAGATGGTGGCTTGGATACATTGACCCTAAGATAGTTGGGGATATAAATAATATTTTCTATGTCTTTAGTCTGATTCAATTATGATTTGCATATCTTAGTATCCTATATATCAACTTTTATCTCTTCCCTCTTAACAACGTGGGGTGATTTCAACGTGGGGTAATTTCGTTCTTCCTTATTTTTGGTGGACATTGTTTTTATTACTTTGTGGACCTTTCCTCCTACTGGAACCTTACATGCTTGTTCATGACTTGTTTTGACATATGTGATTGAACTTCAAATACACAAATGTCAAAGTTTAAATATTGGAACATACAATGCCACATTCTAAACATTAGTCAGTTACATCTTATCTATATGGATTATACTGTCCTCCTAGCCATTATGTAAAATGTCCAGTGACAGACCAACCTTAAGTAAATTAGGCTATGTCACCATTTTTTCTTTACAAGATTGTTGTTAGCCCTTTAAGCTTTTACAACTCATTAGTTAGTCATAAAGAATGGTTCTTATTTTTGTTAGTAAATTCATTAAAGCATAATAGTGGTATGTCAATCAAAAGAAAGGTGAAAACGAACTTATCCAACATGAGTTATATACTGAATTGAATCCTCTATTGGTGAATACCTTAGATACCATTATTGGATGATGATTTAATTGGAAACTTGCTAAGCAATTTACATTAGATAAATTATGCACAACCTTGGTAGGAAGTTGAAAAAAATATGCCAAAGTTTTGTCCAATTTGGAAATCATTAAGCTTTATAGTGACCTAAGTCCATTAGCAGTCCCCAAATAGGTTAAATGAATATTTTATCAAAAGACTTAGCCCCTAAATGATGACATAATCACTATTGTTGTCCTTGAATTCTTTGAAAAAGGTGAACTCCTTAAGCACATCAATAAATCCTACATTTGCTTAATTCCCAAAATCCCAAATCCAAAATCCCTGGATGAGTACAAGCCAATTTCTTACTATAATTTCCTATATAAAATCATCTACAAGTTGTTCGCATTAAGGTTGAAGATATGCTTAAGTTTTGAATCGGTGGCACATAAGGAGCATTCTTAGAAAATAGGTTGATATGTGATAATGTGCTAATTGCTTAGGAGTTATTGAAAGGATATTCAAGAAGAAATTTATAAAAAATTGTACTATAAAAGTGGATTTCCACAAGGTATATGATTTTATTAGTTGATAACTTATTTCCAATCTCCTTGAGGCTTTTGGATTTCTAAGAATATTCAAAAACTAGATAAAAATACATTAAAACAACATCCTTCTGTGTGTTATTACATGGTGAACTAACTCGAATCTTTAAAGTTAGTAAATGGCTTGGCAAGGGGTTTTGTAATCATATAGAAGCCTTGACAAGATTAATTGAAACACAATATTTCCAAAGATCCTAGCTCCAAATACCATAGTAAATGTATGAAGATGAAGCTATTTTTCTCTTTTTTTGTTAATGATCTCCTCATCTTCTCCATAGTACATGATTAATCAACAAGCAACCTAATGACTTCCCTTCAAGCCTTTAAATATGTCTCTAGATTAATCATAAATTTCCATAAAAGTCAGATGTTCCTTTTGGCTAGTGCAAACCAGAGATTTAATTGGCTTTATAGCATTCTAGAATACAAGCCAAACAGCCTCCATTATTGTATATTGGATTACCTATTTCAATAGGAAATTTATAGAGAATGTATTCCATTACTAGAAAAGATACAGAAATGGTTAGATAATTGGATTAATAAACCATTGCCATATACAGGGAGGGTAACTATGATTAAGTATCTGTTAAAAGTAATACACACTTATTAGACTTCACATCTTTTCCTTACCAAGAAGCTAACTAAAACAATTGAAAGCGCAACGAGAAACTTTTCTATGGTAGGCACATATAACAGGAAGTACAGTGCAAAAATGGCATGGAGTGAAGTATGTAAGCTAAGGGAAGAGAAATATTTAGGATTTACTTCAATAAACCTTAGCAATAAGGTGTTTATAGTTAAGATATTGTAGAGTTTAACCATGAATAAGGAACCTCTATAGCTTAAATGGGTACATATTTGTATCTTAAAGTATATAGAAATAGAAAGTCAGACATTTTACTTCACGGTTCATATCACTAATGTTCAAGTTAAGAGGAAGTGTAGTAGATAACTTCAAATGCAAGGTGGGAAATGGTGAATTGACCTTACTATAATTTGATAATTGGAGTGAGGCTAGCCCTTTTTCTTAGCACATAACTTATAGTGCTGCAATGATGGAGAATTTCTCTATTAATTCAAAAGTAAAAGTATGGATAATTGGGGTGCAACGTAGTAATGTTCCAAAAGAAATAGCCTCATCTCTATCAAGTATAGGCCTACATCAAAAAGACATGACCAATATATTTGGCTCAAGAATTCCTTAGATGTCTTCAATAATATCTATTTTAAAGAGCTACTTAAAATAATAGGGTCGATATTAGAAGGGATAAAGTTAATATGGAATAAGCATATTCTATCTAAAGTAGTGTTCTTCTTATGGTCAGTGGCAAGTAAGATAATTAACACATTGGATTAGTTAGGATACATGAAGATAGTGAATAGATGCCTCTTATGTAAAGAGCATCCAGAAAATCAGAACCATATTTTCTTTGAAGGCAAATTTTCTAAAGAAAAATGGGAGAGCATAATAAACATATGCCAACTTGCTTACGATACGATGAACTTTCCTAAAACATTGACTTAGATGTAACCCAAAAAAAAGAATTAAAGAGGATAAATTATTGATAATAACATCTATAGGATTTTGTATGTATGATATATACAGGGAAAGGGATGTAAGATTTTTCAGAGAGACATAAAAACCAGATGGATAGGTGTTGAATGGGATAAAAATGTAGGTTAGAGAAGTACTAATCTATAAGAAGGAGAACATGAAATGCAACACAACAATAGCAAAATCATGGAGATTTTATATAGACATGTAGTAGGGGTTGAGAGGGGAAAAAAGAGGCCTTAATCTAAAAATGGGGAATACCATAACATTACTAAAATGAAGTACTAAGGATTTAAAGCTTTTAGAAAAGTAACTTGGTTATAACAGTTGCCATACTGAAATAAGTTAGATTATAGTTGGTTTTTGTAACATCTCTTTATTTATAAATCTTTAATTCTTAAAAAAAATAGACAAAAGTCATCTAACCAGCTTATACTTTATTAATGATACTAAACTATGGTGTCATGTTCTGATGGATTATAATAAATATTGATTGCCATCAAATAGGCATTTTGGATACACTTACTAGGGAATTAAAGTGGTCGTTTATCATGGAACACTCCCTCAGTTATACACGAGCCTATGCTAAGATTGTAACAAGATGGTATTATATAAATATATATTAAAGAATTTATGATGTGAACCCTAGAGATTAAAATCTTAAAAGCCAACATACTTGATTTTTAATCAATCCCTAAAGAAGGTTAAATAAGATTAAGAATAAAATCGTGATCCAATGAATATATAAAATCATGAATTAAAGGTATAAATGAATCTTGTTTCGTTGTTATGAAGAACTAAATCAAGATTATAAGATGATTTGAGCAAAATAAGAAAATAACTTAATAAGTTCAAAATTTTCTTTGAAAAACTAAAAAAACTCTCACAATTTATTAATTATCAAATTTGTCTCTAACTAAAAAGGAATAACATTTAAATACTAAAACATAAAATACAAATTTGAATAAAATTTAAGGTTTCAATTAGGTGCAATTTAGCTATGCCTGTGGGTTAGGTCATGTTGTCTATGCACAACCTAGGACATACTTGTCTAAAGAGACTATAGATCTTTTTTTTGTATTTTTAGTGAATTTGGCACAGTCTGAGGCATGCCTCTAGGTAGAGACTATAAATCTCACTATAATTTTATGAATTAGTATATGGTCTTAGCCAAAAATGTGGTTCTAGATCATAAATCTATCTGTAACTTTTGAATATGAACACAATTTGGGTCACACACCTATTTTAGAGACCATGTCTTACCACTAAGTTGTTCAGTATGTTACATGAATAATATATAGCCATATTAGAGTCCTTTTTATATTAAAATCTTCTCTAAAATTAACTCAAATAAATTTATACAATGCTTATCCTTTCAATTGATTTGATTTCATATATGTTTTCATTTCTCTCATCATTTTATTTAGTGAATCCTGAAGCATTTTCATACTTAATTATGTAACTGGTCCGTTCAGCAAACTTAAAGAATTAAAAGAAACTTGATTCCTATCATTCTCTATTTCTTTGAAAAGATTCATTATAGAATCATCACCAACATTAGAATGTATTAATTCAAAAAAATTAAAACTAGCACTCATATTATACTCACTTGAAAGATCTAATTTATAATCATTATTGTTGATTTGTTTAATGATTTAAAATATGCCTTCTCCTCCTTAATGCAACTTAGATCTTCTTTGATTTGGAAACATCTTCTTTTTCATATTCACCCTATCCAATCACCTAATTTAAAGGTAATTCTAGTTCTCCCCTTGTTAGCTTGGATTTATATTCTTCAATTTCCTCTCAATGTATCCCTAAACATTTCTATGCAGTTGTCTAACGATTTTATTTTTTTAAACCATCCAAATTACTTGTCTTGTGCAAAGGTAAAGGAATTAAATCCAATAAAGTAAATAGGATAAAGCCATAAACAACCTCAAAAGGTGAATAGCCTCTTATACTATAAATAACTTGATTATGTGCAACTCCAATAAAAGACAAGGATAACTTTTTCTTTTGAATGATATGTCATAAAAGTAGTCAAAGTCCTATTTGGTACCTCAATTTGATTATTTTTCAAGGAAATAAGTACTTGAATCAAAAGTATCTGAGAAACTTAACATCTCTATCAGCTATAATACTCATAAGAACACAATAGACTTATATTATCTTCATAAATAATAAATTAGTTACGTTAGTTGTATTATCAGTTTTGCTATACACAATAAAATGTACCATTTTAGAAGGCCTATCAACAATACCATCGATAGAATCTTTACCTCTTTTAGACTAGGTAAACCTAAAACAAATCTATAGAAATGTCAATCCAAGGTTCAATAAAAACTGAAAAAGAAGTATACAAACTATGTGGCATAACCTAATCTTGGTTTGTCTATATATAATGCAATTAGTAAAAATTCTTTCAACATCACAACACATTTGAGGCTAACAAAAATGTTTAAAAAATATTTAAAGTCTTTTTAATTATAGAATGACCCATCATTCCTCCTTTGTGGGCCTCATGTAGTGATGGTAAATTGGCTCGAGCCTAGTTCAGACTAGCCCAGCCTAAAATCAATGGGGATGACCCTAATTGACCAACCTCATGTAGTGATGTTAAATTGGCGCCTAGTTTAGACTAGACCAGCCTAAAATCAATACGGATGAGACTAGTTGACCAACCATCAAGTTAACCTTGAGCTAAAAATTAAAACAATTTAAGGCTTTCAAGTTGTGCTTGAGCCTCAATTGTAATACACAACCAGCTTGTTCTGACCCAAAAGTTTTATTATATAAATACCATACTTTACTCTTCTCTCTTCTGCTTGCACTAACTGTTGATTGTTTTACATCTCTCTTTTACATTTTTACTTATCTTTCTATCTCTTTTACTGTTCTACTTCTCTCTTCTACATTTTTGCTTATGTAGTCCTATAACTCTCTTAAATAGCTCTTAGCTGCACATATTATTTTCCTTAGACAAAATCTCATCATTCCTAAAGAAATTTTCAAAACTTGTTTTCTTATAAGCCCTAAAAATAAAGACAAAATCATCATTATTCTCATATAGTTCCTTAACATTCCTAAAGATTAATAATTTTATATTTAAGATAGTAATTAGGGCGTATTATATTCATCCTCCATGGAATTTCTTTACCTTATACTTGAGGAAACATTTTAATAAACTCCATCCACTTATAACGTTGTCGACTCAAATTTTCTTTCCCTTTAAAATGCTTTAAGGACTTATTATAATTAATGTGAATAACAAACTATTGGATCATAAATAATGTTTTCAAGTTTCCAAAGTCCTCATTAATGTATACATTTACCTTATCAAAAGTTAAATAGTTAAGTGTAACTTCATTAAGTTTCTTACTAAAATTGGCAATTGATTAATTTTCTTGTATCAAAATAATACTAATACCTATTCCTAATGCATCAAACTCATTCTTAAAAGTTATGAAAATGTTATAAAAGCTAACAAAGGAGCCGAACTTGATCTTTCTTTAATCAAATCAAAAGAACTTTTTTGTTCGTCACCCTCATTTAAATGCAATAGAACTTTTAAAAAATTTTGCAATGTGGTATAGCTAATGTACTAAAATATTTTGTAAACCTCCTATAATAGCTAGCTATATCATGAAAACTTCTCACATTAGTTATAGATTTAGGTGTAGACTAGTTGTGAATAGTCTAACCTTCTCTTTGTTCACCTCTATCCCTTTTTGCACTCATCATAAATTAAAAAATATATTTCATCCATTCAAAAGGAACACTTCTTTAGATTTAACCTATAATTTTTTTGTCTTAAAACATTTTAAAAAGTCTTACTTGCTCATCATGCTCATCTAAATTATTACTATATATTATAATAACATTAAAATAAATAGACATGAATTTTTTAATAAAGGCACGTGAAAAAATATTCAGTAACCCTATAAAAGTATTAGGTATATTAGACAATCTGAAAGGACTTACTTATGCAAATCATATTTTGTTTTAAAGGATGTTTTACACTTGTCATATTCTTTGATCTTTATTTAATGATAAATAGTTTTCAATTCTTTTAAAAACATAGTGGAATTATGTAACTCGTCCAACATGTCAAATAATCTAAGAATAGGATATCAATACTTTATTGTTATTTTATTGACAATTTGATGGTTAAAGCACATTCTCTATGACTCATCCTTCCTAAAAACAAGCAAGATTAGAACATCATATAGACTCAAACTCTCTATACAATCTCCTCAACTTGTCTTTGAAACTCTTCAATGTCTTTCATGATGCTTCTATTGACTTGTCAATTAACAATAGTAGCATGGAGTATAAAATCAATTTGATGTTCAATTCTCCTAATTAGTGGTAGCTACTAGGAGTATCATTAAGGAAACAACAATATTCTTAGTATTAAAATAAGCCTCTTTATATAAGAGTACGATCATAGATGGGTTATAATTAGAAATTCTCTTAATCTCACTCTTTATAATTTAAAAACTCGCCTGTTTTTTTTCTTTCCTTTCAACAATCTATATATCTTTTCCCTCAATTTTTTTTTTATTTTTTCCCTTATCTTCATTTTTTATGTCACTTTGCTTTTTATTATTTTCTCATCTTAACTTGAGTTGATCCTCATAAACTTGTTTACGTATCAATGGTATAAGAGTAGTGAATTTATTTTTTTAAAAGAATATCTATTTGTAAACTGATGTTTTATGTTCCTTATATCAAATTTCTATAGTCTCCCTAAGAGAATATAACCAGTAGGCATAGGTAATATATCACACAATACCCCATCACAATTCTTCCAATGAGAATGAAATTAATACTTATTTATTGACCCTCACCCACATTCATTTAGCTATTGAAGTTTATATGGTTAGGGATGTTTGATAATAGATAGGCTTAAATTTTCAACCAAAGGAATACTATTTACATTCCGACAAATAGCCAATCAATAATTATGATACATACCTTATTATTGATGCAGTATGTTATATGAAAAATATTCTCTCGTTAATCATCAACACCATAGACTAATTACAAGTGCCTCCCCATCTATTTGTTTCTCAGCACCATTATCATCAAATCTCCTAATGATAACATTGAATACTCATCACTTTCATCTTCGGTCTTGATTTCCCCATACTCTCTTATGATCATTACCTTTTTGTTACGAAAATTTGGATCCTATGTATTTTTTCTCCAAAAACAAAAACACTTAATATCACAAGTTTGAGATTGAGTTTGAGTTTCAAATTTACCCTCCAAATTGTTAGGCACTTTCCCTCCTTTTTTAGGTGGCTTAGCTTTAGCTTTAAGACTAGCCTTGTCATCCCATTTCAACTTGATTTTCATGTGGATAAACCAAAATTCTATTTTAAGCGGTTAACCTTTGTTTCTAGTTTCCTTTCCACCTTCATAGCTATATAAATAATATATTCCAATTCAATATAATGTAGCAATTATACCACATCCATCATCTCAAAATCTAAACTATTTGGAAAAATAACCATGATAGCTTGTCAATCCTCTTCTATATTAGCTCAAATCGTGGCTATCTCCATCTCTTTATAGTATTCCTCAATGTTCTTTAACCATTTAGTGAGGCGTTCTAATTTTTGTAGAAAATTCCTATAATAGTGATTAAGGATAAAGTGTCTCATCATGATTAGTTTCATATCCTCCCAATTATCAATAGGCCTGTGATAGTTCCTTCTCTTATTTATCACAAGCTTACCTTATCAAATAATAGTAAAGTGAGTAAACTCAATAATAATGAAATTTAACTTTTCTTTTTCAATGTAATGGTGGTAGTAAAAATAAGTTCCATCTTCTTTCCCACTCTAAGTAGGCCATAGGATAAGTTCTCTTTTAGAATAAAGGAATATTCATCTTAATGTTTCCAAGGTTTTCATTTAACCCAAGCTCCTCTCTATGGCCTCTATTTTGCAATTGGATAGAGTAATAGGTTATAATTATTATGGAGAATCGCATGACGTAATTACTTTCCAATAGTGCAATCACCTCTATGTGCAAATATGCCTATATTATTTCTTAGTGGTTGTTAACTATCTTGCAAATCATTTCCTTTTTTTCCATCATTGAAATCTTTTAAAGAACCTGCTTTTGTTATTGTTATATATTAGTTATTTGTGAAGATTGTCCCTTTTGTAACTTAGATATGGCACTATCTTACAACCCAACCAATCTTTAATATTGGCAAACATCATATTCATACATTCAAGTTGCTATTGCATAGTTTGAAGCATGAATTTTTCATCCTTCCTTCCCTCTTCAACTTTATCCTTATTAGACATTCTTCAATCTTTGAAAGAATTGTTAGAAATAACCTCATAATACTTCCACATATGTTTCTCTCATTTAATATCACCTAGTTCACTCTAAATTTTTGTCTTTTCTCCACTAATTTTGCTCCCCCACTCTTGCCTTTTACCACTCATTTGTTCTTCTAATTCTTTACTAAACTGATAAAATAAATTAAGCAATAAATGTTAGTATTCAATTAATCTTAAATCTCGATAGATTTAATGAAAAGTAAAAAGATAATAATGAAAATAAAATAAAAATTAGAAGACTAAAAGTAACAGAAATGGATTATAGAGTATAATCATTTATTTATTTGGACAATAACCATTTATGTATTTGGACAATAATCCTGAATTTTAAATGAGTTATAGTTTTTTAAATAGGATTCTCAGTTCCTAAAAGCTTTCAAAAATAGGTTAGAAAAGCTTAATAGAAGAAATATTTTATTCGTAACAATTATTAATCAACTCTTTTCCATTTTTTCGTTTTTATCATAGGAGAGTTCTTTGTCCCTTTTTCTTAATAAAATCTAAAGATATTGCATAAAAAGGCATGAAGAAAATGCATAAATGAAATAAAGAAGAATGAAAAGATGCCAAAACAAAAAGAAAGAGTGTGAGAAGAAAATAAAGAATGTATCAAGAAACAAAAAAATAAAAAATAAAAGATAGATATAAATTGATATTTAGAACCGAGTCTCTATACCAAACTAATTCAAACCTAAAAGCTTGAGATTTTGAAACCTAGCATATTTAATTTATAATCAAACTCCTAAGAAGTTAAAACTAGATTAAGGATAAAATCTTGACCTAATGGTCATATAGAATTATGAATCAAAAGTATATAAAAAAAAACTTGACTTGTTGCTACTAAGAACTACAACTAAGTATAAGATTCTACTTTATTATGAATGCCACAAGAAAATAACTTAATAAGTTCAAAATTTTTGTTAAAGACTAAAGAGAAAACTCTCGCAATTATATTGATGATCAAAGATATCTCTAATTGAAAAGAAACAATCTTTAAATGTTCAAATATAAAATTATGATTTCTAAATATAAATAAAAACTAGTATTTCAACTATATATGATCTAGGCCATAGTTGTGGACTAGGTTGTGTTGACCAAACATAATTTAACATCGTTGGGCAAAGCCTAGGGTATGCTTATACTATAGAAAGTCTATTATTTCATATTTTTAGGTGTTGGGCATAGTTTGAGGCACGTCTATGGAAAGAGACGATGGATCTCACTATAACTTTACAAATTAGTACCCAAATCTTGGCCACACTCTTGGTTGGAGGTATGAATCTGTCTTTAACTTTGAAGATGTTTATGGTCTAGGCAACACCTATGTTAAAGATCATATCTCATTATTGGGTTATCCAATCAGTTATATAGGCTTGTAAATGACAATGTTGGAGGTTATGTTCACATCCAAAATTTCTCCAACCTTATCTTAAATTAAGCTGACCAATGATTACGTTTTAATTTTACTTAATTTCGTTCATATAGCCACTTTTCTTATACCTTAGTGAGCATTTTTTAAACTATTCTCTTCCTTTTTTTGCTTAATTAGTTTTCTTGGTAAACTCAAAATGTCAAAGACGACTTCATTCCCATCAATTTAGTGAATGTGATGGGTGCTAATTACATTATGCTTTTAGGATGACTTTAAGAACATTTAGCTTGTATTTAGTTTATTTTTATGAGATTTGGTACTTAAATTAATTTATATTTTATTTACAGGCTATAATTTAGCTCTATAATGAAGATGAAGAGAATTAGGTCGATTTGGGAAAGTTGTAAAATGATTTTTAGATAAAACATAATTTTAACATGACCTCATGTTAGTGATACAACACAAACACAATCTAGTGTTCGACTTGTGTAGCAAAAGAGTGCATTATGCTTCTTGATTGCTTGGTATGTAAAGGAACACATCAAAAACACACTAATGTGTCCTCTTTATGTTAAAAAAGGGTGCTTTTGAATTCTTTGAAAGTTTGGTTTTATGAAGAATACAACCTAGACATGATCCTACGCTTAGTAACATAACAGTTATATGATACTATGTGTAGGCTTATGTTCCAAGTGAGATATCTTAGATATGGAGTAGAATAAATACAAACCCAATATAGGATCAACACAACGTAATGTTGTTAACCAGTGTTAATGTTAAAGCTTATGTAAATTAGGATTTCTGATGGCGTTTAAGGAATATGGGATCAACATAGTCTCTTGTTGGTAAAAATTTCTAGGGTATTATTAGAAAAAGGACATAAACATAACAAAAAGGGAGAGAGATGTTTAGAAGTACCAGAAATTAGTTCTAAAATAAGGAGATCTAATAACATATCAAGGAGACACAATCTTAGAGAAAAATAAGATTCCATCAAGGTTAATCAAGAAGCATCATGGTTCAAGTCATGAAAACTCTATCTTTTATCTTGTGTTCTTTATTATTGATTATTGATTATTTGTTTTGTTTTGTTATGATATATATTTAGATGTTATTAACCCTAAGATTATGCTTTTTGTTGATTTCTGTGATTTGATGAAAGATCCTTATTTTTTAAGAATTGTTCATATTTTCTTATTATTTTATATTGAAGTAACAAGCATAGAAGATTCAACGTTCAGATTCTTATATAAGATTAAAGTAGCAAATGTTGATCTTATATATGTCTTAGGTCACATCATGAATAATAAGAGTTAAATGTAAACTTATTATGCGAATTTATAAAACATATTAATGTATTCTTAAGGAGTCTTGATACGATAGAAATTTTAGTCAAAAATAATTAAGGATTGTATTATCTTGACTATATGAGCACATAGTTGTAACTTTGGAACTCTCATTAGTCTAAATAACTAGAATTAATCATTAAATCAAGATAAGTTCAATCATAAGACAAGTTACGGGGGAATTCTTTATCTAGATTTATTATATTTGTAGATTATTTATTTTTATTTATCGGCTTGATTGTGTAAATCTTATTTGTTATTTTAGTTTTATTTATTTCTCTTTAATTATATCATTTATTTAGTTAAAGTTGATAGTAGGAGAATTTTTATTATTAGTTGTTTTAGTCCCCATATGATCGACACTCAATTCACTTAAATAATACTATAGGAAACGATAAATGCACTTGCCTTAATAATTCTTGAATATTACTTTTATTTTTGTTTCATTTATATCACATCATAATGCCTTAGAGAATACTGTGAGATTATTCGATTGGAAACTAGGTAAGCAATTTACTTTTGACAAAAAGGCAAAATCTTATAAGGAAGTTAAACGAAGTTATATAGACATTTTGGACAATCTATGGCAATTAGTTTAGAGTTTACCAAATAAGACAACTCTAATCATTTATATGACATTACTTTAAGTAGTTGTTTGTATGATATAGCTTTAGATAAAATATACTTAACTGTAAAATCATTATATGTATTATGCACACTATTTACCCAACTTGAATAATAAGATACTATTTTTTTAACAGTTCGAAATAAAGTTTTAGTATAATTATGTTTGAAAGCTATTCAATGCATCCTATTCCTTGCCTCTCTAATGCACTACAAATTATCAATATATCATGCATTTTGTTGAAGTTTATAAATTTAGGTCTGAATTCAAATATGTACTTCATAAATTGATCAAAAAGTGAAATTGTGTATAATTTCCGGATACAGTACTTTAACCTAAACCTTGAAAAGCTTAAGCACATAAGTTGCGTTTCAGCAATTAAATATTTAGCAAACCATGAACTACTACGCCTGATACCAACGGAAGAATGTCAAATGCAAAACATCGTGAGTAAACAACGACTTTGTTTGACACGCTTTCGTGTTTGTCAAATCATATCAAAACGATTCGAGACTTTTTAGCAAATTACAAACGGAGTTGAAAGCCTCCATTGTCCGCTCCTTCTGTCTTTAAAATAATCTTAACAAAAAGAATGTCGATTATTCCCTTATTTTAATTAAGTTGGAGAAGGTAACTTGGTTTGTAAGTTCATGGAAGTAGAATAATTGTGTTAGAAGAAAAGGATATTTTTTAAGAGTGAAATGCCAGCCATAGAGCGAACACAATTCAGATAGTTTGACCCAAAGGGATTTATAGCCACCATTGTCACTGTCATGAGGTATCAGCAGCACCACCACCACTACCACCATACTTGATAGCCCACTAGCAAAATAGTCGCCACTGTTTAGAGTTGTTGTCAAAATTCTAATGACATCCATATTGGCCCTATGGTAATTTTGTAATTGCAAGATTTCATTCGTTTCCAGTGTATAAGTTCCACTCAGTTTATAATTATACTTAATTGTTTTATCCAAAAGTTGCTAAAAATAAAGATTTCTTATCGATGAATCAAAGGGAGATCACTCAAGAATGTGGTGTTGGCTCAGTTTCTTCACGATATCACAGCGACTTTTCCCTGAAAATTCCTGAGCATTGTGGATATTGACTCGCAAGTAAAGCAGATAGAAGATTCGTCTAGAGAATATGTAGATGTGATTATCAATAGTGGGTGGTCGAGAAACAACAGTAAAAGGAATGAGAACACATAAAACTCGGATCAACGAGGTATGGCTTTGCCAACAGCCCGTTTAACTGGATCAAACAATAGATCATGGTGTAGGGCTGGCTGTCAAGATTGTTTTGGGTGTTAAAGACAAGTTAGGGTTTGTTGATCGAAGAATTAAAATTTATAAAGAGACTGATTCTGATGAGTTTGAACAGTACTAAATTCAAGATTTGGTAGAAGGGCTCACATATGTTACTTGTTCCAAGGATCTTTGGAATGGGATACATGATAGATTGGGAAAAGTAAAAGTCCTCTTATTTATGAATTACAAAGGCAAATTACTGCTTTAACACAAAGAAAATGCATTTGTAACGCAATATCATACAAAACTTAAAAGGATGTGGAATCAATTAATTTAGATCTAGCGCCATTGTGTAGTTTTAAAAAGAGATTGGGAGCATAAAAAGAGTGATGAAGTTTTTGATGGGATTGAATAAGCGGTATAAGCGAGTAAAGATTCAGTTGCTCTTACAGGATCCTCTTCCGGATGTTGACAAAACATATTCAATGATTTTGAAGATTGATCCTTAAAGAAAATACATTAAGATATGAGGTGACTGGATCAATATAATGATATTAGCACCAAAAGCCAAAATCAAGCAAATAAGAAAGATTAGAGGAAGCAAAAAACTAAAAAGGAGAAGGGAACTCTGAAATTTTTAATCAAGATGAGCATATTAAAGAGAATTGCTTCAAGCTTATGGGTTATCTAAATTCATGGTAGTAGGATAGGTACCACCAATCTAAATCAAAGGCATCAACAAACACAAGGATAGCTACCAATGTAGGGAATGAACAAGAGATAACATTTAAGGATGACATAAAAATAAAAAAAATTCTAAGTTTGAACAACATAGTAATGGAATGAATGTAATTACAAAAAGGTTAAAGGGAAAAGGAATGGAAATAAAACGTCAATACTATAGGACAAATAAAGAGAATGATAATAACTTTGCTAGTAATTTGAAAATCAGTAGTTTATGTTTTGCAAATAAAGTTAACGCGTGCACTTAGATCATTGATTCTGAAGCACCTGACCATAAATACCCAAACATGTTTGGATTTAAGAATCTTTTCAGACTTTCAAAACTATTATTAACTTTCTTAACAGATGACACAATTAGTTGTGTTAACCAAACTAGAGATTTCTTTATCTTCAACCTTTTAGTTGTACAATGTTCCATTTGTTCCTAATTTTAGGTTTAATTTTCTTTCTATTAGTAAGCTAATGAAAGCTAAAAAAATTTCATCTTACATTTTTTTCGAATTTATGTTTTTTTAGAATCTCAAGAAAAAGAGAATTGTGACAGTTGGAAAAGACCAAAAAGGTTATAAAGAATATCTTTAATCAACTTTGATCTCACCTATATAGCTAAAGCACAAAATGAGATTCTAGGATGGTTTTCTCTCTATTCTTGGTTGTGCCTACATGATAATAAATAGAGGAATATCTATAAAATAATATAAGTAGCTATTAAGCATTGGTTAAACGTGATTATATTAGTTTGGATATGTATACTACTGTGTCATATTCCAAATTAGTACATGTTTCAATTGATAAACTAAAAAAAATATTCTTATACAAAAAATTTCTTTTAGATAAATATTTGTGTTTGATTGTGATGGTGTGCTTATCTGATAAAAAATGCTAAAGCTAACTAGGCAAGTGCACTTATTATTCTTATATTATAGCTTAGGTGAATATTAATGTTGATCCCACGATGATTTTAAGTATTAATATTAATTGTTTGTCTATTATCCAATCTAACCAAAAAAATGATTGAATTAAATGAAATAATTAACTAAACTAGTCTAAAGTACCAAACTAAGATAGTAAAACAAGACTAAAGAAACCAATAGATAAACAAGATTTGGATAAGAATCCTTTAAAAATTTTACATGCTTAAATTTATGTTGATTTAATGGTTGACCATAGTTTCTTGGACTGGTAGAAATTCTAAAATTTCAACAATATTCTTTTTTTAATTTTTGGTAAATCAGTAAAATTTTATAAATAATAAGAAGTTATGTACAACTAGAGATTGCCCAAGCTGCAATCTCTTATCTAGACCAGAAGCCTAATCCACATGAAAGCATAAGGAGCCCTACAAATGTTTCCTATCATCATGTATACCACCATATCAAGCCATGCTATGACTACACTACGATGGTCATATCAGGACCTTCTTGCCAGTAACACACTTTCATGTAAGAGACTCATTTATCATATCAACCAATCCAGCCTCCTTACTAATCCTTAACCTGAGAACAGTATATCGTACTTTGATTCTTCACCTTTCCAGAGCAATGCGGTATATTTTTAGTGTTAGATTCTGAGGTGATAAGATAGGAGAAAGATCAACTTTAAACCACCTTCTATTGGAAGACCCGATCTAGACTTCCTTCTTTTCCAAGATCCGTGGGTTAGAGGCTCTTTGACTATTATTCAAAGGAGATCCCTTTGTAGCTTTAGTCACCATATTGCCATAATCGAAGTTTAGTGGAGAATGAGAATTTCCCATCATCTTATGTTTCTCCTTTTATAGCAATTTGGATTGCCCTCTCTTTTCTCGAACCTAGACCTGGAGTCAAACCTACAGACATTTCATTAGAAATATAAAACACATTCATTTTACCTTCTCTAAGTGTTTGAGTTGAGGTGTTCCATAACTTGAAAGATCACTCTCGTGTTGAAGCTCCCTATGTCCGAGGCTTCATCTTTGCAGGTTCGCAATAATAACAGAAAGGAGAATGCAGAAGGTATTAATGTAACAGTTTCTGAAGGTAGGTCACTGGTTAACCCACATTAAAATGGGTTGAAGATTTATTAGGTGAGGTAGATGTATTTGGAAGTGGTTTAGACTGTTTAACCAAACTGTTTTAGAGAAAGAACATTCAAAGAATAAATGATCAATAGTCTCCAAGTCCGAAACACACAAGGAGCACCGATTTGGGGTGTGGAGGTGAAAAAGTTTGTCCCTTGTCTGCAATTTATTCAGGAAGGCTAACCATACGATGAAGGAACACCTAGGACTATTCCTTTTATGCCATAGAAGTTTATACCAAAGAACTATTTAATTTGGAGGTTTCATGAAAGCGTATGCAGAAGCATTTGTATACTTCTTCGAAGGGCTAGCTAGCCATTCTGAACTATCCTCTCTTTAAGAATCAGGATGGTATTGTAAAGGTTCTAGGTTACTAATAGTCCCAACTGTTGTCTCCTGCCAGCACCATTCATTATTCCTGATTACTTCAGACACTCTTGCAGTCATAGGAAGCTCTGACCCATTGATCGCCTTAGTAGTAGAGTGAGCCATCAAGATACCTCTCGGATGCCAAAGATCCTGCCATATGAAAGTACAGTTTCCATTTCCTATTCTAAATATGAATTGGTTCCCAATTTGATCCCTAATGTACAAATTCTTCCTCCAACTCCACAATCTACAGTTGTTAGGAGAGGAACTCCAGAAAATTTTCCTTTTCAGAATAGTTGTGTGAACCCACCTGACCCATAAAGCTTCCTTATCAGTAAACAGAAACCAAATTCTTTTCCTTATTAACATGTTATTCCAAGTAGAGAAGTGCTTAATACCTAGACCATCCTCTTTTTTTGATCTACAAATGTCATTCCATTTTACCTTAGCATGAGCTTTTGCCTCCACCTTCCTCGACCACAGAAAATTCCTAAGTTTTGTCTCTATTTCCTTAATAATGGAAGTTGGGAGAATAAACTGGCTAGACCAATAAACCTCAAAGGTGGAAAGGACTGAAATAACTAATTGCAATCTACTAGCATAAGAGAGATTTTTATGGGTCCATTTGTTGACACTGGAGTCAATTTTTTCCAACAAGGATAAACAATCCCTCCTAGACAACTGATCTATTAGAAAAGGAACTCCCAGGTATCGAATGGGAAGCTGAATTGATTAATTGAAACCTCTTTCCGATAAAAAATCCATAAGAATCCATCAACTTGATATGTTAATTTCTACAATAGGTTTGATGCTAACTGAAAAGATTTATATGGTCCTATATTTAGAATTCCATATGACTTATTATTTATGTCATGATCTATTTATACATATGAGCCAATATCTAAAATTGAGTCCAAACATTAGCATATTTCAATTTAATATAAGATATAATCATGAATAATTTACAAAATAACATAGATCCCTCCTTAAATTCAGAAATTAATCTTAAAAAATATTTATAAGGTTTATCCTATCTAGATCTATCCAAATTCTCATTCTCATCAATTATTGAAATCGTGATATTCTTTAGTTAAATCTTGATGGCATCCCCTTTTATTCTCAAAATTGTCTTCGTTCTAATTATAACAGTCTCTGGTTCGACCCTTATTAACTAATATCTACTCCTTTTATCCTCACAAAATCCTAAAAAATTCAAAGATTCTCTAAAATTCATCCTAAAAGTATAACCTAATAGGAACTTATCAAATTCTTCCATACTTAAATATTTGCTTGTTCTCAAATAAATCAACTTTATCACTTTTAACTTAAATAGGTGGCAATTCTGAAAAAGAATTTACCAAATTATTTCTATCAATAAAGACTTTCCATTATTTATTTAATTGATAAGTTCATCGATTACTAGGTATTTTAGCTACTTGGATCAAGTCATAACTCAATTTCATTTAACTTCACAATTCTTCAGACTTTAACTCAATCTACAAAATTTAACCTATTGTATATGAACATATATAAGAGAGGAAATTCAACTTTCAAACATTTTCATAACCCTTAATGAAAGAAAAGCAATATTGACTTTAAAAATAACATTGGATTATTTAAAAGTTTTTTTAAAAAGTCACATAAATTTTTGATGCAAGAGTAAAAACCTTTTTATTAATACTTCCGATTACTCAATTACGTCACCGTTTCAAATAATTACTAGCTCTACTCTTTAAATTTAATCTTTTTATTAGTTTGAAGCCACCAGGGCAAATTTATTTAATGTTCACTTATTCACACATTTTTTTGTGGAAAAAAAAGCTTGAAAAGACTTCACTTTTAACTCAATTGTGAGTCCAAATTATACACAATTTATCATAATGTAAATCAAGTGTTCACTTTCAAAATTAATGAAAAAAATTAAAATTAACTTAATCATTAATGATCATGATTATTTGTTTAAACAATTAAAATCACAATAATAACCAAACTTATAATAAATTATCTCAAACAGTATTCTTTAAAATTAAAATTTCTAAAATTGTTCCCTATTAATTTGATTATTATAAAATTAATAAGAATAAGTAATTAATTCCTTTCCCCACTCTTAAGTTGTGCATTGTTCCCAATGAACAAATATATAATAACAATGAAAATTTATAAAATAAGGGAAAAGAGGGAAATTAGGATAATTAATACTTCTTTAATAATAAAAACTTCTTTAATTACAGGAAGAGAAGTATGAAGTGGCTAAAAGAACTGTGATCTAATTAGTGAAATAATTAAAAAAAACACTTAAATCTATGACCTGGAATAGCTTTTGACTAAAAACATTAAATTATGGAAAATTATACTTAAAATAATGTTAAAGATTTTAAAAACTACCATATTGAAATAAAAACACCTAAACCATTAGGTTGTCTCCTAGCAAGCACTTCTTTATGATTCTTTTAGTTGAACTCCTTCCTTAATAACTTCACACATTTGAAATCCTCAATTGAAGGCTTAACTATTCTCCCCTTTAGTTTTTCAAGCTCCTCAAAGTTCCTCTTCTTATTCATATGTTTATCTTCTAAATATATCCTATGCTCTATTAGAATATGGCTATCCATCTCCTTTTCCTCTCCTTATATGATATAAGTCCCTAATGGATCCTATGTGATTATTTATTACAAAAAAATGCAAAAAGTTTAGTGTCAATAATATTTACACAAAAACAAGTATCATCTTTTTCATGTGGATGCCTCATGGCTTTAGATATCTTAAAACCTAGTTCCTTATCCCCTACCTTTGGGATTAATTTCTCCCCTACCTTTGGGATTAATTTCTCACCAAACACATCTATTATAGCTTTAGAAGTATTTAGGAAGGTTGTCCTAAAATCAAGGAAACCTCTACATCATCAATCATATCCATAATAAAAAATTAACAGGCAAGATGAACTTACTAACCTTAAACAAAACACGTTGACCTATCTTTTACCTTTATGCTTGTCCTAGTTAGTTTTACGTTCACGTAACATTAACTTATTAAACATGACATATATCTTCAAATTAATACTAACATATATTTTAATAAGTTCCTTGCGTTAAAAAACTATCAATATTACAAAGAGATAGTAAAACTGCTCAAATCCTTGATTTGTTAAGGTACCTTAGTTTTTAAGACAATTGAACACTTTTCATTTAAAGTAACTATTAACAAATCCTAAATTTTCTTCTTGCTAGAAAGAAGATCCTTTAGGAACTTCACATTTTTTGGCTTATAAGAAAAACTTAAATAAAAGGGATATTAATATGTAATTGTGTAAAAAGCTCTAAAAACTTACTAAGCTAATCTTTATTGATATCTTTCACAAGTCTGCTTAAGTATGGAACTATTATTTTGTACTCCTTTAACATTTCCTTCTTTGACTGCTCCTCTTTCTCTTTCTGCTTCTTCTTATCATTTTTATTGGACAATATCCTTTTTTCTTTAAATTTTAACTCTTTTCACTCCTCCAAGTCATTGCATTCACTTGCTCCCCTGAGTTTGGCTCAATGTTGCTAGGCACTATACATGACTGCCTTTAAGATACAAGTTTAGTAAGCTGTCTATTCTAATTTTTCAATTTTTGGATGTAAGCTAGTTAATTTTGAAGAGACACTTCAGTAGTTTGAAAACTAGCCTTAAATGTAGTAATAATGTTTTTGAGCTCCTTGAGACTTGGCTTCCTTTCTTACTACTATTGTTAAAATCCAAGTGGAGCTTAACTATTCCAGGAAAAGTTATAATGGCTTCTCTGCCCTATATTATAAGTGTTATTGTGGGGTTATTTTGAAATTAACTCTATACAAAGTTAATTATTTTAGTATGTTGCCCATATTGTTAAAGATGAACATATATGATCAGGGTATTCCTTATTACAAATGTCTTAATGTATTACTTGTTTCATTTGAGTTGCTAAACTTATAATGTCTATCTTCTTAGTCAAAGCTTCCATATTCACAGAATACATTATTACCAAATTCAAATTATTACTACCACATGATTTTTACTTCAATCTTAATTACTCTGTTGGTAATTATTCATAGCAATATTTTTAATAAGCTCTTACAACTACTCAAGATTTTTTAAGTTTTTAGTCCCACCTGAAGATACATTAATCAATTTCTTTGTTGGACACCCCAATCCACTATTAAATGTTTGTATCTATAGTTGCAAATCAAGTCCATGGTCTCCTCCCTTCTCTCTCATATCTTATACAAGGTCTTACCATCTAATCTTTAAAAGGAGAAGAAGTTGTTCCCAAGTTTTGTTATTCGTGTTGAAGGGAAATTTTTGGCCATAAACTTTTCAACAAGTCCGTTCTAGGTGGTAATAGATCTAAGAGGTAGAGACTTTAACCACAATTTTGTTATATTCCTCAATGTAAAAGGTAATAATCTCAAATGAATGGCATCCTCTGAAATTCCATTAAGTTTGAACCTATTACAGATATCCAAAAATTTATATCTACTCATTTGGATCCTTATATACCAACCCATTAAATTGAAAATTTTGTTGAACCATCATAATCATATTGGGCTTGATCTCAAAATTATTTGCCTTCGATCTTGACTTAGTAATACTAGACTCCATTCCCTTAAGCAAAGGTCTAATATAATCTACCATAGTATGTTATCCTAATTATCCTACTATTGTGTCTAGTTGTTGTAACCAAGACTTGAAATTTAGTAAACAAACGAAAGATCAAGAAAGATATAAAAACAAATAATGGAAAAAAATAGAATAATGATTAGAACAATAAAAGTAAAGCATTATTAATATCCTATTCTCCAACAATGATGATGAAAACTTTATTTTTATGATATTTGTATCTTATAAAAACTATGTTAAAGATCACTAGGTAAGTGCATATATCATTCTTATAATACACCTTAGGTGAATACGAGTGCCAATCCTATGATGACTGAAAGTACTAATATTACCTAATATAACAAATTGAATGGTTTAATTAAAAGAAATAAGAAACAAAGCTATTCTAAAAGAAAAAACCAAAGCAATGAAACAAGATTGAAGCAACTAATGGATAAATAAGATCTAGATATGAATCTCCCTATAACCTTTATATCCTTAGATTTATCTTAATTTAAAGATTAACCCTAGTTTTTTAGACTAGTAAAAAATTCAAAGTTACATCCTTATCATTTCTCAAGATATATGACCCTTATCTTTAAGTTAGTTGACTGAAATCTCCTTATAATTAAAACCCTAAGAATTCAAGGACTTGTTAAAAACTAGAAAATTTATGTGATCCTACTAACTTCAAAGTTATAACCTTATCATTTCTTAAGACATATAACTCTTATCTTTAAGTTGATTGAATGAAATCTCTTTACAATCAAAACATTAAAAATGCATCCATTCTCATAAAACCCTAAAAAAATTCAAAGAATCTAACCGCAAAATAGTTCAATAAGGACTCATGTTAGCTTGTGTTGTTTATAGACAAATAAAAATCTAGTTTACATGAAATCATAGATAACATAGATCGAAACATAGTCGTTTATTACATCCATGTTGGCTTAGTAACTCATTTATCACAAAATGTTCACCTTGTGAATAGGAGTATGAAGGCCATAAACATAAGTTCATATTCAGGCCATATTCTTTTATATATCAAATAAACAAAGTGTATTAAGGACTAACATAAGGCAAAACATGGGATCATATTTGACCCTATACTGAACATAGGTCTACTTTCAATTCATTTTCATAAAAATTCATTTCAAAACTTTTCTAACTTTGCTCAAAATTGCTCGATTTCATTCCTTATTCATTGGAAAGCTAAACTATGGCTTGTAAACAAGAGACCAAATTAAGTACAAATTCATTTGAAAATCATCCAAATACAAGCAAAATACTCTTAAAATAATGCTAAAAACATAAAATAATTAGCACTTATCAGTATCAAAAACTCGTCATAAAACAAACCAAATGTTGGTTTTTAGAGTATTTAAGTGGTCTTAACTATTTTGATTTGCTACATATGGATGCTTAGGGAATTATAAAATTTCATTAGTTTTTAAAGTTCTAACTGTAGTAGATGATAAGAGGAATTATAAAATTTCATTAGTTTTTAAAGTTCTAATTGTAGTAGATGATAAGAGTTAAGCTATTTGGACTTTTATTTTATGACGAGTTTCTAGTGTTGTTATTCTTCCCAAAAATAATCACATCTCTTTTACGTTTTAAGACTTGGGTGAAATTAACCATTATTTTTTTCTTCTTCTACTAGCATTTCTTTTTTTCTCTTAATATTATAAAGAATTGTTTCATCAATCAATGCGCTAATAATTTAGGAAAAAGAAATTTTAGGTACTAACTGGATTTATGCAATATGAGTTAGAGGCATCATAGAGGAATAACACGTGGGAGTTAGTTTCATTAACAAAAGGGAAACATGCAATAGGATGTGAGTGCGCTTATAAAGTAAAGTATAAACCTATTGGTTATGTGGATAGATATATAAGGCCTAGGTTAGTAACAAAGAAGTACAACCAAGTTAAATGATTAGATTACCAAGAAAAGTATTCAAATGTGGTAATGGTGGTAACTATAAAGGATTCATTGCTTTGGCCACTACTAAGAAATGAACAATTTAACAGTTAGATATCAATAAATTTTTTTTACATGATTATTTATACGAAGAGGTATAAATCCAACCACCAGAAGGGTATTCCTTAGCTAAACTAAACAATATTTGTTTACTCTAAATGTCCTTGTATGGCTTGAAGTAAGCTTGAAGGTAGTGTAACTTGAAATTTATAACATTCTTGACATCTTTAGGATTTAAACAATCTTAAAATGATTATTATTTTTCAATTAGATCTCACCCTTTTAATATATCTTGACAACATGGTGGTGTGTGAAAACAATGAAAAAGATATAGAACTAGTAAAGTAAACCTTGCATCATAGGTTTATTATAAAGGATTTATGGTATGCAAAGTGTTTTCATGGTCTTAAAATTGCAAAGCTAGATCAGGGCACTTTTTTTAGAAAAAAGTTAATACATGATGTTTTAATTAATGCAGACATGCAGGAGGCTAAATGTACCATATTTCCTTTTTCTAAAGATTTGTAGCTCAATGTAGATGATGAAGAATTATTTCATGAGCTAAAATGGTACCGGTAATATTGTATCTAAATATTACTTAGCCATATATCAGTTAAATTAAACACGTCAATCAATTTATGCCACATCCTAGAATGCCATATTGGAAGGCTATTTTATATGTGCTAAGGTATCTTAAATCTATCGCTACTAAAGGTTTATTTTCTTTAGCTGATAATTATTTACAACTAGTTTCTTCTAGTGCCTTTTAAGAATATAAAAAGATATTTATTAGGGTTCTATTTCTGTTTGGAGGTGCTTTCATCTCTTAGAAGACCAAAAATATTTCATTATTTTCTAGATCTGAGGCTGAGTATAGAAGCATGGACACGTGTTAGTAAATTCCGATGATTGTCCTACATGTTGTAATATTTTTGTATTCCAATTTAGTTGCTTATTCCACTCATTTTGAAAATAGGGATACCAGTTATATATCTGCTAATCTCGTGTTTCATAAAGGACAAAACACTTAGCCTTTGATTTTGATCGAGATCGCTAATAACTAAAGAAAAGCTTTGCTTAACCTTTATGTTCTCCTTCCTTAGCTCAATTTGTAGATATCTTTACTAAGCCTCTAATAAGTGTGTAGTTCATATATTATTAATGCCAAGAAAGTTTTCCCTAGCACTCACAAACTTAATTAAGTGTGGGTATTATTACTAAGTAGTATAATAATAAGTAGGATATCAATCTCATGAGTAAACGATGTAGAGAAAAGCTTTGCTTAACCTTTATGTTCTCCTTCCTTAGCTGAATTTGTAGATATCTTTACTAAGCCTCTAATAAGTGTGTAGTTCATATATTATTAATGCCAAGAAAGTTTTCCCTAGCACTCACAAACTTAATTAAGTGTGGGTATTATTAGTAAGTAGTATAATAATAAGTAGGGTATCAATCTCATGAGTAAACGATGTAGATAAAAAACCTTAACAATATTAACTAGTCTAAAACTAATAAATAAAGCAATGGTTTTATAGTTTTTTATATAGCAAAACATAAAATAAAACACAACCTAATATTAATATCAAAAATAGTTGAGGAAAGAACTACTAAGACAATGAATTAAAAGAGAATGAAATCATATAACTGTGTCTATTTGAGTACTTACACCATAAACACTTTTGGCTTCATGATTTAATTAACCTAGAATGAATATATTCTTTAGACTATTAGAACTTCTTAAACACTCCATGTTGTTAACCCATATCTCTACTTATAATAATACTCCTTTGAGTGAATGATGATTTATGAAATCATATGAAAGATTTCACCCTAACACTAGGAAAATCACATACTTATCCCATGAGCACCCCACGTAACCCTCTATTAAAAACTAAACCTAATATTGGTATAAAAAATAACTGAGGAAATAAATATTAATACAATTAATCAAAAGAGAATGAAATCATATAACTATATCTATATCATTACTTCCACTATAAACACTTCCTAGAATGAATATATTCATTAGACTAGTAGAACTTCTTAGACACTAAAATTGCACTCTCTTAACTTACAACCATCTACTCTCCATTTCGTTAACCCATATCTCTGCTTATGATGATGCCCCTTTAAGTGTATGATGATTTATAAAATCATATGAAAGGTTTCACCCTAACACTAGGAAGATCGCACATGTCTACCATAAGCACCCCATTTAACTTTATATAAGTCATATTCCACTTAGAAGTAGGCTCTCTTGAGTTATCTATATGTGAATTAAAATGATATTTATATGCTAACATGAACAAATCAGCATTTAGACCATTAAAAATAATTCAAAAAATAAATATATCTAATTTTATAAATCAAATTAAATCAATCCATATGAAAATATCCACTATGGTTTTTCTTATTAAATATAAAGAAGTGTTTTGCATCTAAACATATTCAAAATAATAAAATTAAAAGAAAAATATAGAGAAATTATAACAGAAGTATAGATAAACTCCTTAAATATGTCAATAACTTGATCTATTGAGATGATGTTCAGATATTGATTCTTAGTGAAAAATATCTTATAAGTCAATTTCCCAAGGGTTAGAGAAGACTCCTAATGGCTAACTATAGCCTTTAGAGAGAAAAGATTCTTTTTATAATTATTTTCTTCAAAAGACAATTAAAGTCTGCACCTCATTGAATAATTAGGGTTTTCACCCTTATATACACTTTTTAGACTACCTCTAGTACAGTCTGTCCTATGATTATGGTATAAATCGTGGGTTTCACTGGTTTTTTGGATGATAGAAATGACCTCTAGCATAGTCATATTTTTAAAATATGGATTGTATTGCTTTTCCTTTAATTGTGGATTGTGTTTCCTTGATGACTTATACAAGGTCCCCTTACATAACTGTAGCTTAGGCTATGTCACTTACTACACTTGATTCTTTTAAGGCACAGGTTGGTAAACGAGCGTGGGTCAAATCTTGTTCCTCTAAGAATTGTGAATTTCTTCATATCTCTTAATTGCCTTTAATTCTTAAATAATATCATTGCAATGTCCAATTTGTATAATTATCTGCAAAGATAATACAACTTAGTAAAACAAGGTAATATGAGATTAAAATCAAGAAAAATAATTAATAAAATATATAAATAGTTAATGTACATCAAATATCCCCACATTTAAGTTTTACTTTTCCTCAATCAAATCAATTACATTACTATTAATTTAAATAGGTAACAATTCAAAAAATATTCAATAATCAATCAGATTAATTAAGATTATCCATCATGAATTTGGTTGCAATATTCATTAATTTTCTAGATGTTTAGCTACTTATGTCGACTCATAAATCAATTTAAGAGAAAGATTCTTCAACATTCAATCTACAAAATTTAACATAATGAATAAACTAAATATACATGAGGAAGATTCTTCAACTTTCAAGGAGATTCTTTAACTTTCAAACATTTTCGTAACCCTTATTAATAGAAAAACAAAACATTGAATTTAAATTAACACGGAGCATTTTGAGACTAATTTGAAAAGTCATCTAACCTTTTGATATGAAAAAACACCTTATTATGAACACTTACTTAATTATGTCCCTGTTTCAAACGACTACTAACATCATTTTTTAACTTATCTACAAATTTCTTTTTATTTATTTATATGTTTCATTGGGATACTAAAATGCTTAAAAAGAATTCAGTTCTAACTCCATTGTATGTTAAACTAATACAAAGAGTGTTAAACAGCAAATCAAGTTTCCATTAATGAAGTAAATTAAAATTAACTTAATCATTAATGCTTATAAGTATTTACCTAAACAAATCAAATCATAAAAATAATCAAACTTATAAGAAACTATCTCATTTAATCTTTTTTAAAGTTAAAAACTTTCCCAAATTATTCTATTTTAAAGTAAATATAATAAAATTGATAAGTGAAATAAGTTTTATAAGTAATTAGTTCCCTCCTAACACTTGACTTATAAATTCTCCTCAATGTACACATTATAAAGAACGAAAGAAAATTTGTGTTCAACAAAATATAAAAAGGAGAAAAAGGAAAAGGAAAGAGAAACTTCTCTGCCCCTATTTGTCATCAATTATTTTTATAAAGTGTGATAATCATCTAAAATTTTTTAACCTAATAAAAAAATACAAAATTAGGAAAAAAAAAAGACATAAGGAACTTAATATTAAATTAAACTAAATAATTTATTGAATTGAATGTAAATAATAAAATCAAAATAAGAATAAAACAAGTAGTTAGGGTATGAAGAGGAAAAATAACATCTTAAAAATGTATATGTCATAGGGGAAAAGGTTAGCATTAATGTCCTCCATTAATGATGTCATATCTTTTATAAATGGCTCGTTATATCAAAGTAAGCAAATAATTGTTGCTCTATTCTTTTCGACTACATGCATAGCCTAGGTATAGTAAAATTCTAATAATGCATGTATGGTCTTTATATGGTGAACCATTCTACCATTCCTTTCCTGAAGTAGCTATTATGGATAGGGCTTAATATTTCTAGGGTCCTCTACTATCTCTTCCTCCTAAGGTACATTAGTTATTACTGGGGCTACACTGTTGGCTCTAACTCCACTTTCTCCTATACAAACCTTTCAACCTTGGGGACTTTAGCCCCCTCTTTACCTAAAAGAACATAATTTCTACCAACCTTCCCTACTAATCCTATATGCCATATGTCCATGATGGTCATTATTAAGAAATGTTAGTATAAGATGTTTGTTTTAAGATGAGTTCTCCTAACTTGTTTGCTTGTTTTGCTCTTATCACCATTTTAAACTTGTTTTGTCTTTTTCTTGCTCGTGGTTGGTTTACAACTCATCTTTTCAAAGGTGGATGAGTATTAAAAATCAAAACTTATTGAAATATTGCTTAAAATTGTAAAATTCTTAAGAATTGAAGTTTGGAACCCTAATTTCCCAAAATATGGGTTTAGATGAGAAAGAATTAATGAATCTTGGTGAAACTAGAGTGATTGTATCAAAATTTTAGTAAGAATTTCTTAGGGATTCAATTTGTATAGTGCACTTTTGGAGGATTTTAAGAGAATAAGAGAGACAACTAAATGGAAGTTAAAGTGTGGGCATTTTGCATGATAGTTTTTTTTTTAAATATTAGTGACACAATCATGGTTTAAGCTATAGAGAATTCTAGGTTTCAAATTTCTAGACTATGAGTTATCTTAGAAAGATCTTTCTAAATCCATGTCCAAAGAGATAGTCATGTTTCTAAGCTATGGATCCTATTGTCTTCAATTCCCAAAAGCATATTGAAGAACAATGGTGTGGTTTAAACTATGGATCATACTATCATACTATCTTTAATGATTTAGAGACACAGCTTAAGGACTAAGCATGTCCTAGATCGTGAGATAGTATATAAAAATTAGGTTAATGCAAATAATAGTGACACAAGCCTGTTTTTTAGCCATGGATTCTACTATCTAGCATATTAGCATGACACGGTCTAAGACTAGGGAAAGGCCCAAGCCTTTTAAGAAAATAACTTCTACATATACCTAATTTTCAATATCCCTTTGACTTGTTTATTTAATCTTTTGTCTCCACATAAAACTTCTCTTTAAACTCAAATATGCCTTCCCTTGTATTTCTAGCATCAAAATTATGAAAATACAAAATAGATCAAATAGAAAAAATAAAATAAGATATAAACTTATTTATCAATCTAATCTATGATCTATGTAAAAGAAAATAACTAATAAAAACAAAATTATTGGTCTTTAATGCTAAAGAAATAAATCCAAATAAACTTAAAGAAAATTTGAATAGTAGTTTAGTTGCCTCTTAACAAGTGCGTCTTTATAAGTCTTTTGGCTGGACTCTATCATTAAACTTGATTAGTTTATAGAACAATATATTGCTCCCTTCTTCTTTCTCATTAAGAATTCCATATAAAGGATCATAATCTCTCCTGTGTCCCTTCTTCTTGACTATTGCCTTTTTTTTTACTCTTTATAGCCCTTTCACTTCTTCTTCCTTAATGATTCTTGGCACAATATTAGCATAATGAGATTGTCCTTAGTCTCAAATAGACATAAGTATTATCTCATCATTATACAATACCGATCCTTCATTTTTAACCTTTAGTGTCAAATCACCTTTTCTAACATAAATTATCTCACTTGTTATAGTTAGGAAGGGTCTATATAAGATTAGATACTTCTTTTTCCTCTTTAATCTTTAAAATATAAAAATGTATAGGTAATATGAATATATCAAATCTTACCATTATGTTCGCCTTAATACCTTTAGGACTTTTTATTGAATTATAAGTCAAATATATAATTCTCATAATAGCTTCTAGTTTACCCAATCCTAATCTTTTTAATATAACGAAAGACATTACATTTGTAATAGCCCGGACCATCCGCTCACAGAAATTGTCTGCTTTGGGCCTTGGTCACGGTTTTGCTCTTCCCACCCTTAGGAAAACACATCTACGAGGGCAAGGTTTCCATAGCCTTATAAGGCTTAGTTCGTTCTCCTCTCCACTCGATATGAGAATCTTAACATCCTACCCCCCTTAGAGGCCGAGCGTCTTCACTGGCCCAGAGGTTTGGATCTACCTCCTTAGAGGCCCAGCGTCTTTGCTAGCACACCGGCCTGGATCTACCTCCTTTGGAGGCCCAACGTCCTTACTAATATACCGATCCAGGTACTGGCTCTGATACTATTTGTAATAGCCCGGACTACTCGCTCACTAATATTGTCTGCTTTAGGCCTTGACCCAGCCAAGCCCTCACAGTTTTGCTCTCCCCATCCTTGGGAAAACGCATCTAAGAGGGAGAGGTTTTCATAGCCTTATAAGGCCTACTTCGTTCCCCTCTCCAATCGATATAGGAATCTTAACATTCCCCCCCTGGAGGCCCAGCGTCCTCGCTGACCCCACAGGCCTAGATCCACCCTCTTGGAGGCCCAGTGTCCTTGCTAACACATTAGAGAGGGGAGCAAAGTAGGCCTTATAAAGCTATGGAAACCTCTCCCTCGAAGACGCATTTTTTCAATGGTAGGAAGAGTAAAATCGTGACGGCTTGACTGGGCCAAGGCCCAAAGCAAACAATATCTTTGATATCGGTGATTTGGGCTGTTACAACATTAATGCTTTCTCCTATATCCACTAATGCTTAGTAATGTCAATAACACCAATTATCTAAGAAATATTACAAATTCCTAGATGCCAATATTTAATAGTATGATATTTTTTATTATTGTACTTACTTTACCCAAAATTCATTAAAAATAAAAGCTTGTTCTCAATGAATAAAAAAAGGGTACACAATAATGTGGTGTTAATATTGGATATGATAGTTTATGCCCTTATAGTCAATCGATTGGTTGTAATTTATTATACGAAATTGTTATTTTATTTAATAAACACGCTTTTTATCATTTTGTATTTTTATTAATTATATTTGATGTTTAATATTAAAGATAAATTTTATGGACTAATTATTGCGCAATTAAAATTATAATGAGATCACAATTGTAAGTTTCAATTTGCATTTATGTTTTATTCATAAATTGTTTCGAATTATAGTTTCATAAAGATGAGATACTGATGAAGCAGTAAAATTAGCACATTTTATGTTTCTAACACATTTTATGTTTTTTTCTAATGAAGAAAGTAATTGATCTCATAAATTAAAGTGAAGAGATATTTAAACGAACGTTTGGGTATTTATTAGAGAATAATTTAATTGGACTGACCTAATTATAAGGATTTCAAATAGAGCTTCTTTTAAAATTAAAATTGTATTCCAAAATTAAGGCAAAGCCTTAAATAAAGTACAAGGAGTGACAAGTTGAACCATCTCATCAAACAAGTGAGAAATACAAATGGAAGTGCCTAACTAGCAACAACTTTCACATCTCATTATAGGTTATTATAATAAAAGGATTGTAATTCCCTGAGTTTCCAATTTAATGATGGAGAATTCCCCATCCATAAGCTACTTCTCTAGTAACTGAAGCCTTGTTCCTAGATAGGATAAAATACTCTTTAATCTTGCTTAAGGTAAACCTTTAAAATTTTGAGACTTCCATTTATTCACGTTTGAATCTCCTCATATTTCTTTCATGCAATACCTTTCCTATGGTTGCACAGAAGGTTATCTTTAGGAGTTGGGTATCTTCTTTTTTACTTTTTCTATTTGGAAGTTAGTTCACCATCTAAACCTAGGTGTTACCTATTCCTTTAACTTTACATGTTAATTTGATCTTTCTCCAAAATTTAGCTGTGAATTGGTATTGGAAGGATAAATGTTCTCTTGTTTCTTGCACAGCAAAACATAGCATTAATAAAAGATCAATAGGAGAGGAGCATTTGACTCTGTTCATTATAGGTAATCTATTTTTTTAGGGCTAATTAAACTATGATTGCATATTTGGGGCAATTATTTGGAACCATATCAGCTTATGTCAATCTATATTTTCCTTAGGCTATATGAAGAGACTTTAGTTGAAAGGGTGGTGAATTTGTTTTAATTGTAGAGAGTCCAACTGACTCTATCTTTAGTATTAACTCTTAACATGTATCCTGGTATAGCTTTCCCCAGCTTCTCAAACCCTCTTTGCCTGATACATCATTATTGTTTAGCTATTAATTCATTAACCTGAGCTCTTGACTTTAGCATCGACCTTAAGTAGAATAAATCAGGATGAAATTATCAAACCATATTGGATTGTTTCTTCCTTCTTCTATGATGTATTTGAAAGCTAGAGCTAATACCTATCTAATTTTTAGTATGCTTTGCTTGGTTCAGAAGGAGTTGGGACTACCTTTTGCTTCCTAAAAGTTTTGTCCTTGTAGCTATTTAGAGTGGACCTAATGCACCCACAAGTTCTCCTTCTCAAGGTTTCCATATAAAGACTTTACTAGTTAAGTGTATAGAGTTCAGTCATAAACCCACTTGTTCCTTTGTTCAACACAATTCCTTTTAAGATACTTTAGCCCCATGTTTCTTTGTAGGGATCCCCATTCCATAGAAAGTTCCTCAACGTCTTTTCTATATCCTTGGATATCTTCTTTAGAAGGATTAGATGAGATATCAAATAATTGTAGATGTTACACAACACTATTTTAATCAACTAAACTCTACCTATATAATGTGGCTCTTCATTATACCATTTTCTAAGCTCTCAAGGAGAGGCTTGCTATCCTTGTAAGATGACCTTGAGGTTGTGATTGGAACTCCTAGGCAAGTAAAAGAGGGATTAGTTTCTTTCAATTGAGAATGTTTACAAGCTCCTACTTAAAAGATCCAGCATCCTTAGAACACATTATGAAGCTTTTATGAAAAATGATCTCGATCCCTAACATACTGCTGAACAAGTTAACATACTTCATTAAGATTGAAACAGACAAAACATCTACCCTTTAAAACAACAATAGATCATCTACACATGTCAAATTAAATAGCTTCAGTTTGATACGCTTCTTATGGTACCTAAAATCTAAGCTTTGTGTAATATTGTATACAATGATTTGGCCATACAAATTAAGAACAAATAAGGGGATAGAAGATCCCCTTATCTAAGCCCTCTTTCACCTTTTAACCATTAAGTGGGTGCACCATTTATAAGGATGCTAAAGGTGGTGATAGATATACATTCTTTAGTCCAATGTGTAAATTATCTAAGGACTCCCGTAACTTCCATAGTTGCATGTCTGTAGATATCCTTTTCTAAATGGAGCATTACTTATATGTCAATTGATATCATCATTATGATAGTTGTATAAGTGAAATTATATAGAGACTCCCATAACTTCCACAGTTGTATATCTATAGATATCCTCTTTTAAATGGAGCATTACTTATATGTCTGTAGATATTCTCTTTATGATAGTTGTATAATTGATCCTTAGATTTAAGACAATGAAGGTATCTTATGGGAGAAGTACTATATTTTGATGCTAGTTATGACCTATTTTATTTAGGGTAACTCCAAAGTTGGTAATACTTGAATATAGTATGAATTATTTAATGATAACAAGTCAACAAAAGTTTTATCATTTGAACAACTCGTATATTCTAGAAGAAGAATTTTAACAAGAATTCGGATCAGGTACGTTTCAATTCTTTTATTTTTTATTTTTATTTTTCAAATTATTCAATTAAAAAATTTAGAAATTTTTTTTGAAAAAATTGATTTGATTTCCCACTATGCTCAGTCATTATATTGGTGCTTTACATGTGCCAAATTTTAAAACTATGGGCTTGTTGACTATGGTATCAGAAACCAAGCACTTTGTTTGCTCCCCTCTAAAAGTTCCTCCTTTCTTTTTTTGTCTGATTCTCACCTCTTTCTCTAGCTCTTCTGTTTTCCATTTATTTTTGTTGGTTCAAAAGTTTTAACTCCCATTCATATAACAGTTGGTTCCGTGTTTGAAGGGACTTTGCCCCTGCGTTTAACCACCCATGAAGTGGGAAGTCAGTCAAAATCTGCGGCCAATTTTGACATATCCTTATAATCTTCCTTGAAAATAATTCAAATGACCGGCCAATTTTGACACGGATGTCACAAAATTAAGAGGGTTACCTTAGGAACACACCTGACAGATATTAGGAAAAAGTCCAAGCATTAAAGCCTCATATTAAGCCCACATATGTTTTGGGCATTTTGAAGTCTGCTTCACCGTTCTGGACTTAGCACTCCAAAAGGGCCTGAGGAATTCGTGTGGACTTATCTTTGATAATTAGTCACTCCTAAAAAGGTTTAATGAGCTTCACACTTATGGGGCCTGCGAATTAAATCCAATCTAGCTCGTTAACAATAACTGCTGGGACTCTGGTAGAAGTGGACTGGTGAATATAAAATAAGCACACCTGATAAGTGGGTCTACCTCTGATCTTTCAAATCCCAAGATATTGATTATCGCATAATCAGGCTTTACGGGCAAAAAAAGATAAGATTCTTAACGATAAAGTTCCAAACCAAAGGCTGGTTTAAACATCCGTTTCGTTTTCTTCAAATAAGTATTGTCATCACCCCAGCAGTTTCCTGTCCGTCTAATCAACATATTACGGCATAGAAATGCGTGGACACATCTCTTATCAGGACCGTCCAAAACTGGTGGGACCAGAAACCTTGCATTCTGTCATCCACTTTCGCTTTATCCTTGCTCACTTGACAAATTAAAATCCTTGCACTATGTGCTTGCATCACAACCAAAAGAAGATGAATTCTCTGAGATACCCTTTATTATGTACAATGTATATTCTCTAGCTTAGCTAAGCCCAGCTCGGAATGTATGTTCTCTTGCTTAGCTAAGCCCAGCTCGGTACATCTTCTTTTGTTTCACCATGGCTTCGGCTATGGCTGTGGCTATGGCTTCCCAAAAGTGGTGAAAAGGCCAAATTTTGCAACCGATTGGAAGAAAAGAATAGAATAAGGTTAAGTTGTTAAAAGTAGCGATATACGTGAGGATGATTTTGCGGGAAAAGAATGAGAGCTTTACGAGTCATAACCACATGGCTGAAAGATTCGGCAGCAAGCTAAACTGGGTTTTGTGAATTTCATACATTCAATCTTAAATTTCCAATCTTTCTCTTGTCTTGCTTTCCTCTTTCAGTTTCTAACCTAAATCATCTGCAGAAATGTCCAAATTTGGGGTTACGCAGATTGGGCAGCCCGTAAAGGTGTGGTTTCAAATTTATCTAAGCAGTCTCAGTTGCAAAATTATAAACAAAAAAAAAAAAAGAAGGATCAAAACCCACCAGAAACAACAATTAAACCTCACTCGCAGATTTCCAACATTGTCAGAGGCCACACAAGATCACAACTAAAGATACATTATAATTCTGATCATTTCCTTGTATAGCTATTTGAAAGGATTATCTACAAAGAAAGGGAAAAGAACTTGAGGCCAGGCCACCAAAAAATTTCAAGAAAATTATTCTGCTACTGGCACAATTAGGAATTGGATTGGCCCAAGAAAAAGAATGTGAACGTAGGAGGTGAACAAAAGCAAATGGCTACTCTTTTTTCTAGCCAAATTCAATCATCAGACGAGAGACAATGGAATTACCCCAAAAAAAATCAACAATTATGATGCAAACAATGTAATTTCAACTCATACCAGTACATACAATCCTATACAAATCAGAGCCAGGGTGATGCTATGCGATCCGCCTGCTCCAGCTTCAGCTTTGACGTCTTCTCTAACACCCGGAGGCGATGACAAATGCCAAGGGTGTCCATTGGACTCCGGAGAACTCTCCGGTGCGGGAGACATTTCCGGCGGATGAGCATTCCCGGTTACTTCACTTCCAGGCTTGCTCGTCAACATCGGATTCTTCCCAAAAATTTCCCGGGGTAACAGCACATGAGACACCCCAAAAATGGCCACCGGATTCTGATCAAAAACAGTTTGCGTAACGGAGGCCTGAACTATCCCTGTATCGATGGCCACCGACCCGTTAACTCTGGAGATGTTAAGAGTAAAACTACCAGCTCCCATGTCCTCCGTAGCCAACGTGGGCTGAACCGGGTTCACAATCGACTCGAGCGAACCCAGCGGGTAGTAAGAATGCAGAACATGAAACTTCAAGACCACAGCTTTCTTATCCGCTGGCAGCGACTGTAACGCAACCGTGGCCGGTAGATCTGCGAATGCGGCGTCCGTGGGGACAAAGAGAGTGATTCCAGCGCCACCCTCGTCGGCCTCGAACTCCTCCACGACCCCAGAAGCCGACAACATGGAAGCAGCCACAAAAAAGTTGTGACCATCCATAAGAGCTTTGGTAATGTTAAGTCCCAACGGCGGTCTTGTCTCGGAAGCCATTAGATCAAATCCGTAAGGAACTAACAGGGAATCGACCGAGACGATGGTGATGTTGTAAGGAAGGGTTTTGACGAGGGACAGGACGGTGGCGTTTGACGGGGAGTAGGGAGCGGGAGAGTGGATGGTCACATTGTTGGTGGCAGGATTGCAAGTTACGTTGACGGAGCCGAAGTTGGAAGAGGCGCGGCCGGTGGTTTGGAAGAGTGTAGTAACGAGGATGCCCGAGGGAGGGATCTGGTGAAAGTCGGACCAGGACAGGTATTGGAGGAGGACATGGTAGCTGAGGAGGTCGGAGAGGGAGGAGGGAGAAAGGTGGCGCGTGAGTTCCACGGAGGAGGAGAGGTAGGCGTTAGGGACGGCTAAGATGGTGAGGGAGGAGCGGCGTGAGAGGTCGGCGGAGAGTGAAGAGGTGGAGGAGAGGAGGGTTGTGAAGGAGGAGAAGTCAGGGTATGGAGAGAGGAGTGCGGTGATGTTGATGGCCAGAATTGGAGTGGAGGAGATGGATAACAGAAGTAAATATGTGAATGTGAAGGGGGTAATATTGGAAACTGATAACAATTTGATGGCCGCTGCCATTCTCCTGCTGTTTTTTGTTTTAGATGGCCCTGGAAGGAGTGGGAGTAGTGGCTCTTGCTTCTTCTTAGCAGAGCAGCGAGAAAAGAAAGAGAAAGTAAGGGTAGGTATTAGTAGACTGAGCGAGTGTGCGAGCGGTGAGGAGGGACTATTGGCAATGAGCGAGTATGAAGGAAAATGATGTTTTCTATTATATATATATATATAAGTTATCATTAATGATGATAGGTATTAAGGGAAAAATAAGTAATTAATATCAACTCTTTGTTTGATTTCTGATTTGGATATTTCCTTTGTCCACGCGCGCTGAATGTAGGACTGGGCACACTCGCCAAGCCTACTCTGTGGAAGTAGCTAAGGAACTTTAAGTTGCAAGATTTTCCCGACAGAAAACACAGACAGTATTGTAAGTACAGAGAACAACTTGCTCCGTGCGAGCAACGAAGACGACTGAGTTGCATCTTACGACTTTGTAGTGTTTTTTTTTTTTTTTCTTTGTTTAGTAATAATAAAATGCTTGGATCAACTTTAAGAATATTGTACCAATGCCTGTAGTAACACGTTTAGCACTATTACGGTGCTGTACTAATAATAGTTAATTTCAAATATTATTTTAGGTAATTTTTTACATTAATGAAATAGTTTTTTAATTTTTTAAAAATTACAAAATAATCTATTAGTATATTGTATTGTATATTTTATAATTTTACATCAATTATATATAAAAATTATTATAATAATAAAATTTAAAATAACAACGATTTATTTATTTTTATTAACATTACATTTCACATATAAATAATACCCACAATTAACATTAAAAAAGATCATTTAACTATTATACAAATATAAAATTAAGAATAATAAAAATTATTTAAAATATTACAATTTCATCATATAATAAATAATAATTACATTAAAATATCAAATAAAAAGAACAATAAATATCCTTAATTCTAACTATTACAATTTATAATAAGAGTTCGTGATAAGGAAACAACCAACCAGAAGTAAAACTTGAAACAAAAACATTTACAATTATATTACATATATAAAAATTAACATATATATCAAATATAAGTAAAATTAAAAGAATAGGAGAAATAAAAACTAAAACGTTATTCAATTGAATAAGGGATAACCGCTATAACGACATTGACCTCAATTCTCATTTGATACAAAATCTTTATCATCACCATTATTCAAATTTATTGCACTAAATGACATGTTAATGCTTTCTCATCGAAGATTATCTTCCAAGTAAATCTCATCTATCAAACTTGGTTCCTAAGAAACATAATTTGCCAAAATATCGATATTATCGATATAAATTAGATCTGCTGAATTACTTATTCTATCAAGAGTCTTAGTAAATAATAAAATTAAAATATTAAAAAATTCTAAGAAATTGTATCTAACTTAATAATGATTGTAACGTACCTTTCTCTAAGCTTTAAATTGTATCGAACGAAGACTAACTCATTCAATTTTTTGTGCTCCAATATATTCTTTTCTTAGAATGGATGAATTCAAATATGCTTCAATTCCTTTCATAAACTATTGCACTCATACATTGACTTATAATTCGAATTGCAATCATTCGCAATTTTGGAACACCACTTTCGAATTGATCCCCACCAAATAACTGTAAATCGTAAGACAACAAAAGTAGCGTTATAAACAAAATAAAATGATAATTAATTTTCAACAAGTAATAAAAGTGAAAAATATATGCTTGGATTAAGTTTTCCTCTTTGTCAAATAGCAATTGGTATCCCAAAATTCCCAAAAAGCTCCTTATAAATCTCCATTTGTGAGTTCAGGAGATCTTGCATCATCTCATAGGCAACAACTGTTATAATAATTAATAACATTTTCCTATTAACTTCAGCTTTCTTTGTAAAACCTAGTTTGAAATAGACAACAGGATTAAAAGATGCCTTAGCTGTAAATAACGGAGAGTAAAGTTGTCTTTATCATCTCTCATACAAAAAAGACCTATTTTTTAGATTAGCCTTAATTGCTTTCTTCATCTTATCCATAGCATCATAAAAATAACTTATTGTTGCCTTTTCATCACTATTAGCCAAACGAAGCACCCTCACAAAAGCTCACAAACTCGGATGACAAATTAGCATTGGGATGAAAATTCAGTATCTATAAGTATAATTCTGGACACCTTCAATCCAGCATTAGACTTAGCATGCTAAGATGCAACTCGTTTATCACTTGTATACATATGTTTTAACTCTTTCTTCATCATAATAAAAGACTAAAGTGATAAGAAATTTATTGGAAATCTTGTAACAGCAAAACAACATAAAGTCCTATCATTGGTAAAATCCTTTCTCATTAAATTTCCATACACGATTGTAAATGAACTTGATTACCTTTTTTGCTTTCTGCATAGTGTTATCAATGATAGGAAAGTAATTAGCAACCCCTATATTTTTCAACATTAAATCAATGAAATGTGTAACATAAAAAAAGAATTATACTTGCTTTGTAATCTTTCTCCCGCTGCTTTATAAGCAGAATATTGTCAATAATAAATTGAACAATATTTTTTGGCTCTTCTTCCTTCACAATTTCATCGAATATTTTAAATAAATATCAGCATTCCTAACAAGGCAGGAAGTATCAATAGACTTTAAAAACATTGAGCCCATTGCAGAATAAACCAAAAATTTAATAATGGACTCATGTCTCCTATTTATCCAACCATCACACATGACTGAACACCTATAGATAGCCCAAGTTGTTCTTCCTTCTTATAAATATTGTCTAATTTCATAAATAGAACTACTCAAAAGTTTACCTCTATAGTCATTAATAGAAGGAGCTTTATATCCCGAATTTTAAGAGGCTATAACATCCGTCATATGTTAATAGTAATAAGATTTGAAAGCATATAATTTTACACTTGAATCATACCATTGCTATATCTACATTGTGAGTTGCTTCTCTTGATTGCATGATAGTACCAATTGAAGGTTGAGCTCTAAGAGTCGTTAATCGTGAAAAGAAATTCGATCCCTGCCTTCTTCTTTTCTTAACATCAGGTCCAGATGCAACATTCACTTCTTGTTGGGTAGGAACACTACCACTTTCAACATTTTAATTATCATCTTGAACACTAGCAAACGAACTTTTAGTACCAATTCCATAATTCAATCTCTCCCTTTTGTGTTTCTCGTGCTGATACTCTTCAAGAAAAGTCTTCATTTATCACTTCACATTATGGCTCACATTTTACAAGGTTTCACATCTCATTTAACCACAACTAAATGCTTTTTAATTTGGCAATTCCTCTACCGTTCAAATGCTTGTTACAAAATAAACATGAGCCTAATTTGAATCATTGTATCTTCTTGAAGCAGTTGAATTATGAGGAGTACTTGAATTTCCTTCCATGTATTTGTAAAAATAAATGAAGAAATATATCAAAATAAAGAGCACATTATTTCATTATCAACTACTTTCACAAAATATGTATTTTTATCAAAAGTTCAAACTAACACAATTACACAATAAATATGTCCATCTTATATAATATAACTCATTTTGAATGACTACACTATACACAATTCAATTTCATCCAACACAATTCAATAATAAGTTAAAAACTAACAATTTAAGTATTCAACATACACAATTACATAATACATATGCCCATCTTATATAATATAACTCATTTTGTATGATTATATCATATGCAATTCAATTTCATCCATCACAATTCACCAATAAGTCAAAAAACAACAATTCAAGTATTCAACACACACAATTACACTTTAAACATGTCAATTGATAAGATTTTATCTTGTTATATTATTTAATATTATCTCCTTTCTTTTATATTTATTTTAGTGCTTAAATATGAAAATTAATGTTTGTTTTGTTTTACGAGATGAAAAGTAAAGATTGCATCAAATCGGGACTCTACTAATGATAATCACAATTTTAGAAGTGACGAGATTGATGCATTAGATAAGGCTGATCACTTGAAAAGTTAGAGTTTAACTGGGAAGCTTCCTTTTATCCATATCATGTAGGAATTTGAATTTGTTTTAGATAGACAACTTTGCAAGGTAGAATTAGATTAGGATTAGATCAGGAAAATCCCATAAAAGGGACGTTACTCACAATAGAAAAAGGTTCTCTCTTCTTACATTTTTCGCAATTCTTATTCTTTCTTCTATTTTTGTTATTGGAGCATAATCCATGTGTGGCTAAACTCAATCGTTCTGATTCAAAAAGATTTGCAAATTTAGTTGTAACCTTGTCAGGTTTTGTGTTCTTACCTTTTATTCAAATTTTAATCCAAGTATTTCTTGTTTTAAGTTCTCATATTTTATTAATGATTAATATTAGATTAATATGAGAATTTAATTTACTATATATTATTCCATCACTATCTCTGAATTCAATGATCTGTAATTGTCATGAAAGATTGATAGAAGTAGCAAATAGGTTATTTATAAAATTGTATATTTAACTTATAATAAACAAGAAAATTAAGTTGAATAATTGTAGCTATCTCGATTATTTAATTTAGGGTTAGTCTTTTTTACTAAGCTTATTGCTATCATTTATTTGATATTGAATGCTATCATATCCAATCAATGAATGATAAGTTTTAGTTTGGATGCTGGGTTCAAACCAATTAATTTAAGAAAATTTAAGACTTATTATGGCTATCTTAATATATTTCGGACTAAAAGCTTGAATTATAACAAATATTATTTTTTGACCAATGATCAATATTACAATTAGATGAGATCTTTCCTATGAATTGAAGTTTGTTAATCTTGACTTTTTCATTTTTAAATTCAATTAATTTAATTTGTTTTGGCATTAATTTTAGTTAATCAGTTATTTAATCAAAAACCCCTTGTTTAATTTTATTAATTGAAATTAAGAAGCTAGTGGTTAGTTTTCTAGGGATTCGACCTGGTTCCACGACTAATCAGAATTATTTTGGGGGCTTTTATAACCCAACCAAAATTTGGTGCCGTTACTAAGGAACTATTTCAAGTTTCCTAGTTTCTTTGTGTTCTTATTTTACAGTTATCACTAACCTCTTGTCTTGTATTACGCCTGCTTTTCAAACAGGTAAACTATATTATAATCTAGAAATTGAGAAGACAGTGCGTCGTTTGAGAAAAGAGACTAAGTAAGGAAGTAATCATTCACTTTTAGACGTGAAAGTTAAAGTAGAACTAACAATTGATGAAGACTCTAATTTTCAATAAGCAGAAGAAAAGATGGAAAATCTCAACCCCATAACATTGAGGGAGTTAGTGACATTGAATTTGAATCAACAACCCTTATACATACAATTTCTAGATGTTGAGGCAGATTTTGAATTGAAATCTAGTTTGATTCACTTACAGCCTATTTTTCGTGGTCTTGTAGGAGAAGATCCGCATAAACACCTGAAAGAATTTCATGTTGTCTAGTCGGGAATGAAACCACAAGGGGTGACAGAAGAACAAATTAATCTCAAGGCCTTTTTATTCTTATTGAAAGATATGGTAAAGGATTAGCTATATTATCTTCCCCCTAGTTTAGTGACAACATGGAATAAGATGAAAAGAGTGCTTCTGGAGAAGCTTTTTTCCTGCATCATGAGCAGTAAATATCAGAAAAGAGATATGTGGATTAGAAAAATTACGGGAGAAACATTATATAAATATTGGAAAAGGTTTAAAGAGCTATATGCCAGCTGCCCACATCACCAAATTCTTGATCAACTTCTAATTCAATACTTTTATAAATGACTATTGCAAATGGATCGAAGTATAGTTTACATAGCTAGTGGAGGAGTTTTGATAAACAAAACACCTAAGGCGGTCAGACAATTGATATCAATTATGGCTGAAAATTCTTAACAATTTGGGACAGGGATGGATGGAGCTGTTAATCGTCTGAATGAGGTAAGTAACACACACCTTGAGGATAACATTTTAGATTTAACTGCTCTAGTTAGTCAATTGGCTGTAGATCAATTGCAATCGTCAAAAGTGTGTGGAATACGCTCATTCCGTGGACATCCTACGGATATGTGTCCTACATTGCAACAAGAGTCTCTTCAAGAAGCTAATGCGATAAGGGGATTTCCTGGACAACCTCAATAAAAATATGACTCATATTTCAATCACTACAATCCAGAATGGAGGGATCATCCAAACTTGAGCTATGGAAATCAAGGAGGCCAATAACAATATCACCTTACAATTTTAAACAACCTCAAGTCCTTACATATGCTCAATCTTAATTTTCAAATTCAGGTATGTCTTTAGATGAAATTGTTAAGGCACTTGCTAATAATACTCAACAATTTCAATAAAAAATAAGAGCAAGCCTTTAAAACTTAAGAAATCAGATCACTCAATTAGCCACCTTAGTAAATGAATTGGAAGCGTAAGCATCGGGAAAATTACCTTCCCAAATGGTAGTGAATCATAAGGAGAATGTGAGTACAATGACTTTGAGAAGTGGTAAGGAAATTCAATTTAGAGCTTCTTTACTAATGGAGGAAGAAAAGCACTATGATGGAGAAAAGAAGGAAGAACTTCTAACTCAAGACTAAAAAAAGGAAAAAAATGATTCATCTTCATCGATATCAATTAATGCATGTTTACCTCCTTTTCTTATTAGGTTGGCTAAACTAAAAGAAGAAGAGCATAAAAGAGATATCCTAGAAACCTTTTAAAATGTAGAAATCAATATACCATTTCTTAAATCCATCAAGCAAGTTTCGAAATATTCAAAATTCTGGAAGGAGCTGTGCATAAATGACAGGAAGTTGAAGGACAAGGAGAGAATAATTTTGGGTAAGAATGTATCAGCTGTGATAAATAAAATTACTAGAAAAATTCAAAGATCCAATTATGTTTACACTTCTATATGTTATTGGTAATACAAAAATTGAATGTGCCATGCTAGACTTAGGTGCATCTATTAATGTTATGCCATACTCCATTTATCAAGCTTTAAACTTAAATTCTTTGTAAGAAACTAATGTGATGATTTAGATAATCGTTTGTATGTGTGCCTTATTGGTGTTATAAAAGATGTTTTAGTCCAAGTTAATGATTTGGTATTTCTAGTGAATTTTTACATCTTAAAAATGGATAGAGATAGTGTTGAACACTCGATTTCGATTCTGTTGGGTAAGTTGTTTATGAAGACTGCTAAGATGAAAATCGATGAGGATAAGGTTACTATTTATGTTGAATTTGATGGAGAGATAAGGAAGTTCAATACTTTTGAAGCAATGAAGTACTCGAATGATTTTCAGTATGTCTATCATATGGATATTATGGATTCATTTGTGCAAGATATGTTTAAGGAAGACAGTGATGAAAACAAGTTAGAGCTTAAAGCTAAATCGGACGTGAACGAGCAAGTTTATGAAACTTGTGAAGTTGTAGAACCATTGCCAGTAATGCTAATAGATTTAGAAACTTTAAATGATGAACTTAATATAACTCACAAGAAAATCTTACCTTCTGCTTTGCAGGCTTCGAAGATAGAACTGAATATGTTACCTGATTACATAAAGTATGTCTATGTAGGCGATGGAAAGTCATTACCTACAAGCAATTCAAAAATATTGACTATAAAGCAAGAGGAAAGGCTAATAACACTGCTAAAGAAGTACAAAATTGCAATTACGTAGAAGTTGGAGAGGAAAAAGCCACATCGAGCATAATGACATTAAACAATTGCGCTTTTTGGGAGGCAACTCATAATTTTATAGTTTTTATTGATTTTATTTATATATAGTTTACACTTGCTTGTTTTTTAAACTTAAATTTATTGGCTTAAGGGAAAAAAGGGGTCTTAAAATTCTAAACTACTAAATCTCTTAAGTCGAGATCTTGCCTTATGACATTTAGTGTTCTGAAAAAATACTTAATTTTTTTTAATATCTCATTTTATTATTTAATTTCTTAATTTTCTTTTTTATTTTAACGAAAATTTATTTTTATTTATTTTAATATTTTTTAAAAAATCCCTAGCCTAATGTCTGTGTGTTCTCTTTTAGTAGACATAAACAAAACACTCATCAACCCTCCACCAACCTAATGCAGAACAATAACCCTTCTTTAACACATCACTCACGCAGCCTTCAGCCATGCCAAAGAAAACAACAACAGCCCTCCTCTCCAAGCAACAAACGCACCTAGATATGCTTTGTTTTAATTCTATAAATGAGATTTATGTAGTGCCAAACAAGCAGTCCAATAATAGTCACACCTTCATAACACATCTCCTTTCTAGTGCTCACATCTCAAGGGAGTCCTTTATTATTTATTTTCTTTGATTATTTTTGTTGAGTTGTGAGTATCTTATGCATACATTAGGGACAATGTATGATTTAGATGTGGGGGAGCAAGTGTTTATATTATGATAAATTTTGTGATTTGTGCTTGGACTCATTATTACTACGATTCATATATTAATAATTTCTCATGATAGCTTCATAATTACTAGATTTTTATTTATGAATAATCCTTAAGTTAAGATACATTTTTGGCTTAAGATTTAATGTATGAGAGAGAAAAGCATGATCAATTTTCTCATTAAATTATTTCAAGTACCTTATTGGTTTTGTTGAATGAAAGTGAGCAAGACTTGATGCATTTTTGACACCTATATGAGCTTTGAGCATAAGAGTATACGTCACATATATGTTTATTTGTATCTTTTTGTTTTATGTTATCAAACATAGCTTGTTTATGTTAGAACTTGTTTTTGAGTACATGTTGAGACCACATTATTGATGAACTTGTGTATAAAGATGATGAGAGCATTTAGGATAACTATTTTTGACCTAAACAATCATTCTTTATTTTTTTCCTTAGAAAACCAATTTGAGCCTTAACCTTTCTTTCATTGCATAATAAACTTGTTACAAGCCAAAATTTCCTTTTTGGTGTTGATATCCTTAATGATTTTGAACCTCTTAAATTGAAGGAATTTTATCGAGTTTATTTACATAGGATTTTAACTAATTATGTGGAAAGTAAGTTCGATTATTCAAGTTACATTGTTTTGATTTTTTATAGAATGGAGGTGAATTATAAAAAAAGAAATCTCCTCATTGATATTTTTGTTTAAAAAAGAAAGGAAAAAAGAAGAAAAATAAAAAGAAAAAGTGATTGAAAGAGATGCTATTTGAATCAAGTGAATTTTGATTTAAGTTGAAACTTGTGTGGATAAGTTTGTATGATTTCATTCAATTTATTTAGCCAAAAGGCTTCTTTTTGTCATACCTTAACTAAGTCGCATTGCAATCCTTATAAAGTCCCTTTGATTTATGCATCAAGTTAATTTTGTTTAGTGGTATTCTTGAACAAGCTTATCGAAATAACTTGTTATGTTTTGATTTGAGAGCTTAATGAACCCTAAACACTTTAAGCGTACTAAGTGAAATCCTTATGAGGGTGTCAAGTTTTGTTTATTTGATTTTGAAAGAATTGATGAAAATTAATGTTTGTTTTGTTTTAGAAGATGAAAAGTAGAGATTGCATCAAATCCGGACTCTATTGATGATAATCACGAATTTGGAAGAAGTGAAGAGATTGATACGATGGATAAGGCTGATCACTTAAAGAGTTGGAATTTAACTGGGAAGCTTACTTCTATCCCTATCATGTAGGAATTTGAATTTGATTTAGATAGACATCTTTGCAAGGTAGAATTAAATTAGGATTAGATAAGGAAAATCCTATAAAAGGGATGTTCCTCACATCAGAAAAAGGTTCTCTCTTCTTATGTTTTTGTGCAATTCTTAGTCTTCTTCTATTTTTGTTATTAGAGCAAAAACTATGTATGGCTAATCGTTATAATTCAAAGGGATTCGAAAATCTAGTTGTAACCTTGTGAGGTTTTGTATTCTTACCTTTTATTCATGCTTTAATTCAAGAATTTCTTGTTTTGGGTTCTCATATTTGATGAATGATTAAATATTTGATTAATCTGACAATTTAATTTAATATTGATTATTCTATCGCTATCTATAAATTAATGATCCGTAATCGTCATGAAAGATTGGTACAAGTAGTAAATAGGTTATTTATGAAATTGCATATTTAACTTATGATTAACACGAAAACTAAGTTAAATAATTGCAGCTATCTCGATTATTTAATTTAAGGTTAGTCTTTTTCACTAAGCTTATTGCTATCATTTATTTGATATGGAATGCTATCACACTCAGTCAATGAATGATAAGTTTTGGCTTGGATGCTAGGTTTGAACCAATTAATTTAGAAAATTTTAGGACTTATTATGGCTATCCTAATATGTTTTGGACTAATTGCTTGAATTATCGAATATTCTTTTTAGACCAATTATCAATGTTACAATTAGATGAGATCTTTCCCTTGAATCGGAGTTTGTTAATCTTGACTTTCTCATTTTTAAATTCAATTGATTTAATTTGTTTTCATATTAATTTTATTTAATTAGTTATTTAATCAAAATCCCCTTATTTAATTTAATTAACTGAAATTATAAAGCTAGTATTTAGTTCTCTAGAGATTCGACCTGGCTCCATGACTATTACAAATGTTTGAAGAATTATAATTATTTTGGGGGCTTGACATCTTATATAATATAACTTCTTTTGTATTATTACATCATGTACAATTTAATTCATCCAACACAATTCACTATTAAGTCAAAAACCAACAATTCAAGTATTCAATATACACAATTACATAATATGCATGTCCATCTTGTATAGTATAACTCATTTTGTATGATTACATCATACACAATTCAATTTCATCCAAAAAAATTTACCAATAAGTCAAATACCAGTAATTCAAGTATTTAACATACACAGTTACATAATACACATATCCATCTGATATAATATAACTCATTTTGTATGATTACATCATACATAATTCAATTTCTTCCTACTTAATTGACCAATAAGTCAAAACCAACAATTCAAGTATTCAACATACACAATTGCAAAATACACGTATACATGTTATATAATATATTTCATTTTATATGATTACATCATTTAACCATACACTAAAGACATACACTCACAACTATAACATATTCAATTTCCGCCATAACTCACAACTATAAGTTTACAACTTACTCTATATAATCTCATAATTCAACTATAAACTAATATATTTGGTTTAGTTATACAGTTAAATTTATAATGCTTATAATTAGTTTATTTCTTAATTAATTTTAATCAATATTGTTACTAAAATCCTAATTTCCAACTTTGAGTTAACTATCTTTCATTCACAAATTTTAATCAACATTCTTAGTTTCTTACCTAGATTTTCCAATGCATTAATTTTCTTTATAAATTGACAATGTCTAAATTATATTGAAATTAAACCAACTTACACAAACAAATCCAAATTTTCCAATTTGTTAATTTTCTTTATAAATTGACAATGCATAAATTACATTGAAATTGAACCAACTCACATAAACAATTGCAACCTTCTAACTCACACAAACAATTCTAAGAATTTCAATAATTTCGACAATGCCATCAATTCCAACCATCACAAAACATAAATACATAACCAAATATGATGCAATTGCTATTCAGAGCAAAAAACACACCTAAAAAATGAGAAAATACAATTAAATGTCGAGTTGGTTTGATCGGTTCGAGTCAGGTTGGGTTTGGAAAATTGAAATTCCAAATTTGTAGATTCATAAGGATGGCAATAGGCTGGCCCGATCAGATCCCTGCTATTTTGGACTCAGGCCCGAACCTGGCTTGGGCTGATTTTTTTTTTAAAAAGCAAAATAACGTTGTTTTGGTTTATTAGGTAGCCTAACTCCCAGATAACTTAGGCCTATTCCGTTGACTTCAGACTAAGCCTGAACCTTTTTGCCATCTGTACAGATTTTGCTACACTTCACACGCTATATGCACTAGGCACGATAGTGGACAATTGGAAGCAGTAGCTGAAGAGTAGTGGTGGTCGATGTGGCATGATGTGGTACAGAGAGTGGATGGAGATATCATAGAAGTGCATGACCGTGAGGAAAGTGGGAGGACAGTGAATAGAGACGCCAGACAGGACAGTCGTCAGAGAGGGAGAGGAGAACTGAGAGAGAGAGTGAGAGTGTGAGAGAGAAATATGAGAGGGAGAGATGTAGCAAAAGTAGGAGTTGGGTTAAATATTTTGATTTTTGCAAAATAGTCTCCCTATTTTTCAAACAAAATACCATCTGATACCATGCAAAATAGTCGATATCGACCGGCACCCTTAAACAAGATTTTGTATCGTTTTTCGTCTAGTATAGTAAGAACCCAAATTATTGGTTTGGATGCTTTTGACAGGTTAATTATAAAAAAAATCTCAAACTTTTACTAAAACTTTATGATATTAATTTAAACTTTAAAAATAAAATCTAAAATATTTCAAATTTCAAATTTCAATAAAAATAATTTAAGGTTATATTCTATGTTAATGTAAATTCAAAATTTAATCAATTTCAATAGTAACTAAAACTTTAAAAATAACACTAAAGTATTTCAATTTTTAATTTTTTAGCAAAAATAACCTAATGTTAAGTTTTTTTTTTAATTTCTCCACCTCATATTAGTATTTTTATTATGTGGCTGTAACATATTGTATTTGTACCACATAAAATTTTATTATTTAATAATTAAAATATTAAAAATTATAAAATGATTATGTTTAAAATTTTTAACACTTTTTTAAAGAGATTCAATGGATTAAAGTGATTTAGTTATAAAGAACTCACATATAAAGGAAAGTCTTATACTTTCATAAAATATATTTGAATTTAATTTGCAAAAGAAATGTAATTAAATTTCTCCTAATAGTTATGTTACTTTCCCTTATAAAAATGCATTTGATTTGCATTGTATTTCCTCCTTATAATTATTTTACTTTTGATTGTCTCTTTAAAGAAATAATAATATTATTTTTCAATATTCATGTTTTATAAGTATGTTCTATGTGATGAAAGAAAAATAATTAAGTAATCATTTGACTAAATATATATCAAATCTTTCATAAGAAATTTATAAATGTCATTTCAAAATTTCAAAAAAAGAAATACAGCTTAAAAATAATTTCAAATATTTGTGCAATATTTTTTTTAGTTAATATGAACTTTATTGCTGGTTTTATTTTGGATTAAAAGTTATGGTAAGATATATTTTCTTTGCGGTTTTACTCATTAAAAATATTTTATTACTTTAAATTATCTAAAAATACTTTGTCACATTACAAACTCTAGAAAAGGACTTTTATAAAAATTCTTAAAGTCATTTTAAGAATATGTTGTGATGAAAATTAAGTCATTATATATGCAATATTTAGTCATATGAGAGTTTTGATTAAAATAATTAATATAGATTTAGCAAAAGGTCCCCTTTTAGAATATCTAATACTGCAAGATGCATTTTTAAAAAGAATTTACAATTGTTGAACTAAATGAGATTCTAACATGTAATTTTTATAATAACAAAACATATTAGTTTGGATTTTTTATCTGTGATGGTATCAGTAAGTTAATTGTTCAAATATTCAAGTAAAAAGATAAAAATCAAGTTCAAGACAAAGTGAGCAAAGAAGTTAAATAAATCAATTAAGCAACCAAAGAATAAACAAATGAGCAAAGTAGAGCACATATGCAGCTCAAGTTAGTTCTAAGGCAATATAAGTCAAATGGACCAAGAGCGAGAAAGAATAAAGCCATTTTATGTAGCAAATCATTGTAATATTTTTTGTAATCTTATATTGGTCATTTAATTGAATTAGGTACTCAATCATTCATAACACTTAACATATAAATCTTTTCATATTTAAAAGAAATTTTCTTTTAAGTTCTCTTATCCTCAAATAGACTTTTGGAAACTTTTGAAATAATTTCAAATCAAGTTCTTATTAAAATAGTGTATTTTGAGGCTTTTTAAGAACTTAAATGGTTGAACATTGACAATTTAAAGCATTTTTTAAAGTTAAATTTCATATGGTCTAGCTAGTCTAAAGGTTTAGATAGTTTTGGACCAACTGAGGTCCTAACAAGTGATTTTGAAAATAACAAAACATATTTCTATTAGTTAATTTAATTGTAACGATATTAGGGACTATATTATAATGAAATTAAGTAATATGTGAAATATGAAGTATAATATAAGGGAAATGTGAGCAAGGATTTAATTGAATAAATTGAGCAATGAAAACATGGAGAAATGAGTAAAGTAAAACACATATGCAACTTAAAAGAGCTTCAAGGGAACTTAAGTGAAAAACTAAAAACAAAGAGGACTCAAGTATATCAAGATCAAAAAATCATTGTAATCCTTCTTGTAACCTTATCTTGATTATTTAAATGAATTAAAGTATAAATAATTCTATAATAAATTATATTATGACATATTAAATATCTTTTATCATAATTGTAAGAAATTTTAAAGAAAATATCTTGATGCATTAAATAAATTTGGAAAAATTTTGAAATTATTTTGGATCAAGTTTTCATTAAAAGAATATGTTTTAATCTTTTAAAACTTAAAAAGATTTAAAAATCTTGTTTAAGGAAGTTTGGTTGACCAACATGTTGATTTGGGTAACTATGTTAGGGTTTTAATGTGTCTTGGAAAAACTTGGTATATATAGGTCGATTAATGTTGTTAAAAGAATGGTTGACCATACCTGAGCAAGCTTAAGAAAGAAATATAGATCAATTTGGTAAGTTTTTATATCTTTTGACATAATTACATATTAACATTCCTTTTCTTGAAACTTTTTATAGATGAAAAATATGACAAGTTCTTAAAAGATCTCAGTTCTAATAAGAAGAAACTCAATAGTTATTAATGGCTAATCCAAGTTAAGAGTGCTTCTCCATCTTGTAGAACAAGCTATCTTAGAAAATTAAATATATGGGGAGTTTTAATGTTCCTTGTAACATTGATAATTTGTTAATTGAAAGGGCATTAGCAGACTTAGGAGCTATTATTAACTTGATATTGTATGACATGTTCAAAAAGTTAAAATTTGGTAAACCTAAACTAACTAAGATGAGTATTCAATTAATGGATAGGTCAATTAAGTATCCTATAGGCATTACAGAAGGGTTTTTTTTTTTCCTTTTGTTTAAGGTTAAAATGTTCATCTTTCATATTAACTTTTTAATTGTTGATATAGTGAATGATGTATAAGTTTCCTTGATGTTAAGATAGACGTGCATGATAGGAAATTAATCTTAAGTGGTAGGATATGAGGAAGTAGGTTTTAATCTATCAAACTTCTTAAGACATCCTATTGATAAAGATGATACTTATTCCTATATAATTGTTATTTGATTTATGTAAGGAATAATCACAAAGGATCCATTAGAGACTTGTATCATACTAGGTGAAGAAGAAGAGATGGATGATCCTATTCTATTGGAACAAATGACATACTTGAAAAGTAATAAGTTTATGGTTAGGAGTTGAATAAGAAGTCTAGCTAAATGACTTATAAATAAATGTTTGCTGGGAGACAAACTAATGAGTTAGGTGTATTTGTTTAAATTTAATAGCTTTATGGATCTTTGTTATTAGTTTTTAGTATGTTTTTACATAATGTTAATTTTTTTTGCACATATTTTAAGTGAAAAGTAGTTTATAATCATGGATTTAAGTTTGTCTTTACATTCTTTCACATATTGGATCATGACGCACACCACCAATTTGTACTTCTCAAATTGCACCTATAAAGCCTTTATTGTCAAGGGAATGCCACTCATCATAATTTTCTTAGTTTTCCTTATTTTCTAGTTTTTGACTATTCTTATATGTTGAATAAATTAAGTACAATATACTACTTAAGTATGAACAAGCGAATTCTTTTATGCTTATAATTTTTCCATAATTAGTTTAATAGAGAATAATTCTAAAAAGATTTTTATTTTTGAAAGAATATTGATCAAGATAATTATAAATTTGGTTATCTTTTTAATTTAATTTATTTAGACATATAGTTATAAGAATTGATGATTAAGTTGATTTTAATTTGCTTCATTAATTTTAAAAATGGATATCTGATTTGCACTAAGATACCTTTTTGCGTAATTTGGATATGCAATTAAATTAGAAGTGAATTCTTTAAGATTTTTTAATATCCCACTAAGGTTTCTTATGGAAAAAAGAGAAAAATATTCGTGAATAAGTGAACATAAAATAAACTCACTTTGTTGGCTTCAAACCAGGTAAAAAGGTTGAAGTTAAAGAGTAGTTCTAATAGCCATTTAATAATAACATAATTAAGCAACCAAGGATATTAATGATAAGGTGTTTACTCTCATGTCAAAAGGTTGGGTTAATTTTCATACAAGCATCTAAAAGCTTCAATGTTTATTTAGGGTCAGTGCTTTGCTTTTCTATCAACAAGGGTTATATACAATTTTGAAAGTTAAATAATCTTTCTCATGTATGTTCGCTTCATATATTAAGTTAAATTTTGTGGATTAAGTTAAAATTTAAAGAATTGTAAAGTTAAATTAAATTGATTTAAGAGTTGATGCAAGTAGTTAAGTACCTAACAAATTGATAAACTTTGCAATTGAATTATTGATTGATGTGATTAATTTGTTAAATTATTTCCTAGAGTTACTGCTTATTTAAGTTAAAAGTGATACAATTGATTTTCTTAAAGACAAACAAATGCTTAAGTATAAGGAAATTTGATAAGTGCTAATTAGGTTATATTTCTACCCTGGTTTTGAAAGCATCTTGCAAATGTTTGGCTAACTTTTATAAGATTTGGTACTCAGTATAACTTATATTTTATTTACAGGCCTTATTTTAGCTCCTTAATGAAAAGGAATGAATTTAGGCAAGTTGAAACTAAGTTGGAAAAGTTTTAACATAATTTTAGAGGAAGAGTTCGGAACATAGATCACCATCATGACATGTGTTCCGAACAAAAGTCCAACATACATATGTGTTCAAGACCTATGTTAGTGGTGTTTTTTAATAAAAATTATAATTTTCTGCTAGAGAGAGTAGAATGAGACTAGCACGGGTCTATGTTAGATTCATATTGGCCATGATGCTTAAAAATTTTAGGGCTTTCTTATATAAAAGAGAGAGCTTTAGTTGGAGGAGAAAAAGACATCATTAGATATATAAATTAGAGCATATTTAGACAAGAATGACACAAATTTAGAGAGGAAAAAAGGTTTTTATCAGGATTCAATTGAAGATATAAAGATTTCAAGATCCATGAAAATGAGTTCTTATATTTTGTGTTCTTTCTTGGTTGTTGTAGTTTTTCTTTATCTTAGTATGAACTAAAATAAGATAGATTTAAATTGAATAAATCCTAGATCTATGTTTTTAGATCGATTCTTTAGTTTATTGAAAAAAATCAAGTTCCTTATGAATTATTCATGATTACTTGTTATTGTTGAATTAGAATTTTATAGCATTTTGATTCAATTTTAAAGTTTATATATAGGATTAGAAAATCATATATATGAATAGATTATGGAATGAATAATGAGAGTTGTATGAAATCCTAGAGATAGGTCACATAAAGTTTTTGGATTAGAGTCAAATCTAATAACAAAAGAGATTTCAGTCAATCAACTTAAAAATAAGAGTTGCATTTCTTAAGAAAGAATATAGTTACAAATTTTTGGAATTTCTAGCAATCAAAGAAACTAGATTTAATAATTAAATCAAGATAAGTTTAAGCATAAAACGATTTTAGAAAAATTTTATATTTAGATCTTGTTTATCAACTGATTGTTTCATTCTCATTTATTGCTTTAGTTTATTATTTTATATTGGTAATTTTATTTTATTTAACTATTCTTTTAGATTAATCATTCTTTTTATTAGATTAGATAAACAAAAGATAGTTATTACTAGTACCTATAAACCTAGTGAGAACGATATTTGTAATATTATATTATAATAAGTATTGTCTAATGAGATAAGCAAAATAATATTGTCAACTTATCATTAAACCAAGCAAAGATCTTTTTCATACAATTAATAATTTATTAAATAAGATTTTAATACTTTAAACAGAGTTATCCTTTCTCTTACTTCCATTTCCTATCAATAACATGAGTAATGTAGGATGTATATTCATCTTTTAATATTTGTTATTAGAAATCAACTAAAGATAATTAAGGGTTTTGAAATTTCTTAAACTTAATTTTCTTTTCTGAATCGATATATTTTTTCAGTAAGCTAGTTTTTGGCTAACATATTAAAAAAGAAAGTAGACTCATTATACATTTAAATTCAACTCAAAAAATGAAAGAAACTTGTTAACGAAAACTATCATTTTACTACCTTAAGAGTTTAAAGATTTATCTTTTGAATTCAAATTTGGTTTGTGAGGTTTCTATGTTACTTTAACTAAAAAAGGTTTTGAGCTCACATTTTAAGGTCAAGTTGTGTTTATGAATTTACTCTTAAAATATGAATTCTTTAAAATTTTAATTTTATTCATTAAACTTATTGATTTATACCATTTTACAAAAAATTACCCATAATTTAGAGATATAAAAGTTTAAGTTATTATTATTAATATTCTTACAAAAGGCTAATCACAATTTTTATGGAGATAAAATTTATTAATTTTTTATGTCATAACTTTTTAATATTTTAATGTGATATATAATCTAACTCATACACTTTTACAATTTGTTATTGCTCTAGAAAATTATAGAATTTGAGGTAAAATTATTTAATAATGACTTCTCTTATTTTAAACATATTTAAAATTAAAAATATAAGAAATGACAATATATTACAATACAATTGAATTGAAATGATAAGTCAAAGAAAAAGAAAATCAAGTGGGATCTTATAAAAAAGTTTTTATCTAACTAAGATTGTTATTATTAGATCTAGGGAGATCCTAACCCATGATTTTAATGATAAAAATATATTATTACTAATATTTTTATTTTAATATAATATGTTAAATAATCAAGTAATGTGAGAAAGATCATGTTCAATGTTCAATGTTTAATGAAAGAAAAAATTGATTCAATACGCAATTTCTTCAAAAAGATCCCAAACGAGTAAGTGGAATTATCAAATACAATTAAATAGAGTTTTAAGGAAATTCAAGTCGAATAAACTAAGAATAAGAAATATTGAAGTCATTCCATATGTAACAAATCACCGAAATATTTTTTTTTATAACTTCATCTTAGTTATTTCAATGAATTTGGAGTTTAATCATTGAATGCTCATTTTTATGAGAGGCTTAATGCATAAATCTTTTCATAATTAGAATAATTTTTATTTTGAACTTTAAATAAAAATTTTGATCATAAAACAAACTTTGAAGATTTTTCAAATGATTTCGAGTAAAACTTTTATCAAAATAAGGTCGTTTAATATTTTTAAAAAATTGAAATGTTGAAAATATTTTTAAATAATAGTTTCTATAGAGGTTTAGTGAATCAAAGGGCTTGATTTAGATAGCCTAACTCAAGAACTTTTAGAAATAAAAAGGTAGTTTTACACGAGCTAAACATTTAACATTTGGTTAAATATATCACAATCGAATTGTAAGAAGAACTTATAGTCATGTCAGTGTAACAATTGAGAACAGTTGATTGAGGCAAACTGTGAGAGTTCCTCTTGGCACTGAACAAGATTTATAAAAGATTCCTCTTGACTTGTAGTTAAAGAAGACGATTATAAGGGTTCTTCTTAATCTTTGACAAGAAAGATGTTATAAAAAGAGTTCCTTTTCACCAATTATTTATCAATTAGACATCAAGTCTTTGGACTCAGATTTTTGTTAAATCAATTAATCAAAGTAATATCAAATAGTTCACCAGTAGCTTAACTTGAAGTGCGCATGCGCTGGAGACTTAATTAAAGAGAAAGTTGTGGATGATGAAAGGACAGGAGGCATATGGTACAACCATTTGCTACCTTTTATCCAGTTGTCATACATTTGGGAAAAAGAACGGACAAAAATTTAGGCTGGCATATGTATGTGACGGAGACAAATGCCAAGTACATATTTGTCTTGAGGAATTATCTAATTAAGAAACCTATAGTGCTTTCCCAATCTTTCAAATTATGGAGGTGATACTGGATGGAGTAAGCCAACGATGAAAGATAATATACCGTTATTCAACATTAATCTATATCCCATTTCATATAGACAAAAAATGTAATAATGCCAGTAAGTTGTTTTGAAATATAAAAAGGTTTGTTGAACACTAAATCCATTAGACTTATTTGTTAAGGGTGATGATACTTTTTTTAATTTCGTGAGGCTCCTCTCCATATTAGTGAACCATTGTTAGTATTTAGGTTAAAACTTCTTGAACTACGAGAAGGCTTTTACCCTTAGGCCATATAAATAAGGTTGGAGTTTTCCATATAAATAAGGTTGGAGTTTTCTAGGCGAATAGGCTCTAATAATTAAGTCAATGTAGGCCACTCATTCATTTGTTATTTGTTAGATTTTTATATTATTTTTTAAATGATTGCATCTCATAATCACCACTTTTTCAGATTTAATATTTCTTTCTTCCTTTTAAATTATCAGTTTTAGTTGCATTCCTTAGGTGGGATTCTTCTAGCTTACTAAAGATGATGATCTATCTTCAAATTCCCTAATCAAGATAAATCATTGAGTGTAATCATGGGCTATCAGGCAAACTTTCAATGCTTCAAAAGTGATGAGTTGGGGTGAATTTATACATGAATAAAGTGGATGTAGTTTTAATAGGGATCAATTTTCACAATATTCCTTTCAAATAGTAGATAACTTCAAGGTTGAGTTACATAATTAGTTATCTAAAATCTTGACTCACAAACTACTAATCCTTAGAGAATAGATTATATCATAATATGCATAAACATTCAAAAGGATAAAGAGCTTCCATATTCACTTACAACCAAGCGACTGAGTCTAGTGATCTTATGGATATTGAAATACATCTCTCCTACTCTTAAAAACCTATCAATGATAGGTTAGCATGATAAAAGGCTACAATAGACTTTTTAAAATTATGACTTACTCTAAACTTTTAGAGTTTAAGTCTCCTCTTGAAAGGTAAGCTCAAAATAGAGTTTTGGGCTAAAGAGTAAGGCAAGATCATGCCTTAGGAGGTGAGGTTGGTATTGATAGAGCTTAGAATCACCCTTTATATCTCAAAACTTTTAGCAAGATCAGATTTCTAATTAACTTATCATTGGAAACTCAAGTATGTTGGAAAATTCTTTAGAGTTCAACTCTAATTAGCCAAACATGGCAACTAATATTGTGAAGTGCTCTCTTAATGATTATGGTAAGAGCTATATGGATGAACCTAGTGTTGAGCCCTCTAAGTAGGATCTTTAGATGAACATTTTTCCTTTCAAAAGAATGCATCAAAGAAGATTTCAAGAACAGTGCTAGAATGAAGCCTAGAAGAAAGCCTAACAAGAAGAGGAATTAGTTGTGGACTACCTCAGTTGTGAGGAATTAGTTGGGGACTACCTCAGTTATTCTTTCCTAGTGTCAATTCTTGCTTTGAACATTAGAGTACCTAACAGTCCTCATAAATAGTAGATAGTTAAAGATATTATGCATGAAAAGAAGCCTATTTTGTTAGGTATTACTTATCTCGATCTTTATCATGGTCCTCTAATCCTATCCTTATCTCCATTATATATTTTGCTAAGGCAGCATTCCAAAGAATGAAATTATGGAATGATTAAAAGAGGATACAAGTGGGGTCCTAACTCTATATTTAGTGTTGGGGGATATGAAATGCATTTTGAACTCTTAATAGGAAGAAGGAAGAAAACTTATTTAAAGGAATCTAAAGGATGAGCTCAACATAAGTCACTTACTTGAATTATACAGGGCAATTCTTCACTTAGAATAATAATTAATATGGTGACTAGTTCATTAGGAAAAAGCTCGATAGAGCCTTAGTAAATACTACTTGGCTAGCCTCTTCCAATCAAGTTATGCTAATTTTGGTCCTTCCTTTTGTTCTGATCACTCTTCAATAGAAGTACACCTCCTTAACAATATATCCCCTATTAAAGCTACCTCTAAGTTTAATAATTATTTAACCAAGGTTACTGGTTTTCAAAAGGTGTTTTGGATTGGTTTGTAGAAGCAAATGTTGGGATATCTATCAAATTATGGTTGAACTTAAATAATTCTTAATAGCAGCCTTTTTCCTAAAGCTAAAGTCAATATTATGGTAACTAAAGAATCTCTTGTACATATATAGAATGATTACTATAACCATCCTTCAAACTCTCCACTCAAAAGCCAAGAGATTTATGCTTTGGATATTTATACTTAAGCTCTTAACTTCCACAAGTCATTACTAAGATAAAAATCTATGATTCTTTAGCTTAAAGAAGGGAACTATAACACCAAATTCTTCCATAATTCCTTATTGGCTCATAGGAATCTCAATAAGTTATGTTATCTAAGTGATGATTCTATGTGTGGATATTAGGTTATGCTTAAAACCATTTCTTTAAATCACTTTAAATCTCTTCTTGGTGAAAAATCCCTAAGTTAGTCTTTTATTCAGGTTCTAATAGTATCACTTGCTCTAGTTTGATCAAATATTTGAATGAGTTCCTTACCAATCCCTTCTCTGCTTTAGATATTAAATCAACCTTATTTAACTTTAATCCTAACAAAGCCCCCCTTAATAATTTTCTTGCTATCAAAGAATTCCAACACAATTTCCACAACTAGATCACTTGTAAGAGACTAAGTATTATGAAAAATAGTAAAGTCATAAGACCATATGCCTTTACTATTTGTCATAATACTTAGTCTCTTACAAGTGATCTAGTTGTGGAAATTGTGTTGGAATTCTTTGATAGCAAGAAAATTCTTAAGGAGCTTGAAAAGACTTTCATTTGTCTAATCTCAGATGTTAGCTCAGTGATTAAAAGTTATACTAAAGCTTATTGTTAGTCCATGTCAAATGCATTCATACAAGGGAGGAATATTGGGTGTAATTTTATTCTTATTCATGAATTCTTCAAGGATTATAATGTCAAAAGTTCAATTAAAACTTGCTTCTTAAAGATTTATTTTAATAAGTCATTTGATTCAGAAGAACAAAACTTTATTCTCAATAATTTTCCTAGTTTTAAGTTTCCAAAGCTCTTTATAAATTGGGTTCAAGTATACGTAACTTCAATCTCTTAGAGTATTATTAGTAATGGAGAACTTGATTTGATGTTTAGTAAGGCTAAAGGTATCTGATAAGGAGATCTTTTATCCCGTTACCTATTCACACTTTCCATCAAATCCTCACCAAGGTTATAGCTTAAAATATAGAGGACAATGGCTTATTTAGCTTTCACTGTAAATGTCAACACCTTAAAATATTTGATTTGTCTTTTTTTGATAATTTTCTTTTGTTATGTGGTGTTAATCCTAACTCTCTTAAATTATTTATGACCTCACTCACATCTTTCTCTAAGATGTCTAACCTGGTAATTAATACCAATAAAAGCATCCTTTATCTCAGCAAGTACTCCTAATGCTACCTCTCTTAGTATGATCTCAGGTCTCTAGGTTCAATAGGCTCCATTTAGATAGCTAGGAAACCCTATATTCATAAAAAAAACTTCCTTTATAAAGATTGCCTTCCTATTCTAGAATCTATCAAGTACAAAACTTCAAGCAAGCAATTTTTTTTTTCTTTCCTATATAAACATATTGCACATTATTGTTTTGATATTAGCTACATATAATAATTCCTAAAGGACTTATCAAAGATATGGAGAAGATGCATAAGAACTTCTTGCGGTCAGGGGATGTGGACAATCCCTCCTCCTCTAGGGTTGAATAGATAGATACTTGTTGTCCCAAAGAGGAAAGGAGATTAAGAATAATCTTAAGTAAATTTATGAACTAGATGCTTTCAAAATGAATTTGGAGATTGTTTAATGATAGAAGTGCAATATGGATTAAGTGTATGCTTAACTACTACTTGTCTAATATCAATTTCTATGGTTTAGCTTCTAATACAGAGCATCTTGGAATTTGACACAGATGCTTTGACAGAGGGATCAACTTAGTCTAGTTTTTAAGAATTTGATTAGTGATGAAAAGGATACATGGTTTTGGTATGACAACTGAATCAACTTAGGTCCATTAAAAATTACATCATGCTTAAGTTCCTTAAGAATAAGGATGCCTTATAATGCCAAGGTAAAAGAAATTATCAATGGGAATGACTAGAGTTGCAACTCCAAAGGTCTGACTCTAACTAAGGCTAATCTTCCTAGTTACAAGCTTGATCCCTTCTCTTTGGATTCCATTACTTGGTTTAAGGATAATTCTAACAGATTTACAATTAATCCCACTTAAATCTTTTCAAGTTTTGTAGCCATAAAATAATATGGTCATATTTGGTTTATTCTACGTCTCATGTTCCCAATTCTTCCTTTATATTTTGGTAAGCAGTTAAGTAGCACTTGAAGACAAAAGATAGGATCAAAGGTTGCAAAGATGATATCTATTTACTCTGCTAGCCTTTATCAAAATCCATTAATCATGTTTTCTTCTAATGTCATTTTTCTCAAGACTTATGGACCAATATTTAATAGTTGCTTCATTGTCTATGACAAGATAGGGAATGGAACAAAGTTGTAGAATGGGCATGTCACTAGCACAAAATGATGGGGAAAGATTCCAAGCTCTTTACATTTGCTTTTAATTATCACATTCTGCAATTTAGCGGAGATTATTGTTTCTAATTAAGCTCACGAAAAAGCGCTATCTCATCTAAAATCAGTTGGGATAGCCTTATATTTAACTATGGGAAATTACAATATACAAGAGAGCAAATGATAGAGAAAAATTGTGAATAAGCTTTATATTAGCTATTTGGTGACTCACTTTTATAATTATTATTAGCGCTTGAGTGATTAGTGCCTATTACACTAGAGATCTTTGTATCTATGGTTAGGTAGTTATCTGTTAATAGTCTATTTTGTAAAGCCTCCAGCTTCTTCTTCTTAATATATGTTTTATTTATTTTAAAAAAGGCATGCAAGGAAATATTATATAGTAAAGTTTACTACCTTTCATCCTAGTGCAATCTCACCTTTATATAGAAGAGGTGGATGATTAGGTGTAACACTCCCTATACGGAACCTACAACCATCTAAATACATAGCAACCAAATTCCTATATATGCATTCAAGGTATACAATTCTATTCAATGCTATACATATACACTTTACAAAACTCCTCAATACTTATCATTATCATTTAATAGTAGTAATACATCTTTACATTTACATGGAAATCCAAAAGAAAATATACAATTTCCTTTCTTCATTACCTATGCAATCATCTATAACTAAATAAATATTCCAAATCTACTTTTTCTTCTATTTGTTGGCCTTAGTCCCTACGGATGTTCCTTGTACCTCACTCCTATGACTTGGATCTACACAGATTAAAACCTATGCTAAGCTTGAAAGCTTAAAGGGGAAAACACTTAGTTTAGATGAACACTCATAACAGTCATCCGCCAAACATATACATTTAGAAATACCACAACTCATATAACATAAATTCAAATTCATGAACCAAACATTGATATTTAATGCTCATACAAACAATGATGGCATACTTGAGCAAAGTACATAATGCAAATATGCTTCAATATATTAGCAAAACAAAAAATGCACATTTATAAGTCAAATATTGATATTCAATGGTTATTGATACAAATTATCAATATAATTGTGCATCATTGCAATTCAGCATTACAACTAATACAAATGCTCATCAATACCAATTATTAATGTTGTCATGCTTTATGTCTTATTTATGACTGTTAAGTTTCCTTTCTGTGTTAACTTATACATTTTTTGTGGGTATGGACAACGGGTGTTGTAAATATTTGAAGATATCAAACTGTGGATAACCGAAGGTATCAAACTGCAGATACGTAAAGGTATCAAATTGTGGGGACATTATAGTCTCAAATGAAGACAGCATTGATGTCAAACTATAGCAGTTAAACTGTAATCCACCACCAAGACAATAGAGCAGGCACTGTAACATTTCCTTTAACCATTTGCAATTTCACAATTCATATATTAAAAAATCATATGATATACATTTCAAGTCATAAAATATATATTTACATTCATACATGCAATTCATGGCTTACTACCATTAGAAGGGTATCAAAATCACACTTGTATAATCATACTATACACATATGAGCAATAAATACACAAACAAATGATTTATGTACATGTAAGTTTTCTTTGGAATGCATTATGCACAATCTTAAATTCCAATGTTCAATCACCCAATTTGCATATGGTAAGTCCTATTTCATTTATTTCTAGGTGTTCAAAAAGTTTCATACACATTTAAAAAGGTTTAGATAAGACTCGGTAAAAATCGGAAATGAAAATAATGCCACGGTCGCGACAGACACTCTCTCCATTCGTACCACTAGTTTTTCCTTAATATGCATATAGAAAAAGTCAGAAATAGGTTTTGAGGTCTTTTATAAATTTTTAAATTTTTTCTGTATGTCTATAGTTTCTATAGCACTAACAATTAGACCATTGTACTTCTAAATCATGAGATATAGGCAAAATATCACAGGCTGCTCCAAAATAGGGACAGCATCAGGTCACCTTTTTCGATCTTAATTTCCAAGATCATAGAGCCAGAATTAAGTCATAGTACCTTCTAAAGATATTTATCTCTATGTTTTAGGTTTCTTATGCAACTAAAATCACTCACTTTGGAGATCTATAGGTTGAGTTATGACTCACATAAACCCCTAGATAGAATTCTACTGCATGTTACTCTCTTATCATATACAACCAAGTTTATGCAAAGTAATACCATAATAACATCAAAGCAACATCACAAAAACAATTCCACATTCAAAGAATCTTTATATCCATTCAATCATACAAAAATACAAAATCAACTACGTGAAATCCCAAACCCTAAAATTGGAAAAGTAGTTCTTCTAATGCTTTTCCTTCCCTTCTTCTTTGACGTTGCTTGAATCACTAAGCGAAAAATGATGGGATGAAGAAGGTGAAATGGAGAGGAGAAAAATCTGGAGTTAAGCCATCAAAGTTTCATCCATATCCCCTCTCTATATGCCTTTTCATAAATTTTCTAGTCATAGACAAATGTTTCAATCTCATTGGACCATATGTTACAATCCTATTGGACCAAGTGTTATAATCCCATTAGATCACGTGTTACAATTCTATTGGATTATGTGTTACAATTCTATCGGACACATATGCTTTAATGTTATTGGTCTATGAGTTGACTTTAGGAAAATTACATATTGGTCCTTCTTCTTCCTTTAATTCCTCTATTATCCTGTAATATTATCAATTTATTTCATTCCCCTATGTCTTAATTTTCTAGTGGCATAAATTTCATGCCATTTGGTTAATTATATCGGAAGTTATACCTTAAAAATTACAAGCTATGCAAAAATAAGGACAGTAGCCAAAACTCAACTTGAAAACAAAATTCAAAAGTCTTAGAAGCAGAATCAAATTTCGATTCCTTCATGAAAGTTTTATACCTATGTCACTAGTTTAATTTCTAATTAAAACTATCCAACTTGGTGGTTTACAGGCCAAGATATGGCCAAATTACAGAAATTTGTTTAGTGGAACCTATCCATTCAATGAGGTACACATCCTAAATCAACTAACTTTGGTCTTATCATGCAAGAGCAACATAAAAAATTTAACCAAAAATATCCCATTTGCTTATGTAATACTTCTTTTATCAAGTCCCCTCACATCACGCTCACAATCCAAGCAATCATATCAAAATTTTCCATACATATTTCACGTCTAGGTATATATGTCTATGTCTATGTCCATTTACCCATGTCTTTTACATTAAGTGTCATTATTCTCTTACTATACTTAGATTTACTTAGTTCATTATATTATACACCCTAGATTAATTCATTATATTATACACCCTAGACATGTTATAATATTTCCAGGGTATATATTGGGGTGTTACATTCGGACCCTACACATGAATACATCCTTTTGAAGTGAGGTTGGGAATAAAAACTATAAAATATGGATGAGTGAGTTGAGATGTCTTATGGTTAGGTTGAGATAAGGCATGGGTTCCTCTGCCTCATTTAAAAGTTATAGGATGGGCTACCAATTGAAGGGATACCATTTTCCTATAAAGTATTAAAAAAATTTAAGGAAACTTTATTAAGATCAAAAATCTTATGATAGGTTTACACTGTTAAGGTTCTATAGTATTGTTCTTTAATGAAATGCCTACATCTATAATTATTCTTCTTTAGTAGGAGTTTACATGTCTAATTGTCCTGCACTAAATTGAAAGCAAAAGACTTAGTGAAATAAATTTTTAGCAAGAGGTTTCAGGAAGTGTAACGGTGTTATGATCATGAACTTATATTATGTCTAGATATAGGCTATTGAATGACAATATATGAACCCCTAAGACTAACTCATTTTACATTTGAAACTCAATCAAGATAAACCTACAATTTACGATAGTTAGCCTATAGTATATGTGAGTTTTAAAAGGGTTATAACTTAAGTCTCGTTGTTCATCTCCATATGAGGTATGACAATATGCTCACTCTAGTGATAATTATTTAACTAACAAGTTTATACATAGTCAAGGGTTCTATTTTAGGACTAAATATAGGGGTCCTTGCACATGGGCACATTAATTTAAGGGTTGGAGATACAAAAGAGTAACCTTTGTAGATCCAGCCATTTTCAACGAGCGTCAGCCTTTATGAAGCAAAAAAAAAGGATAGTGAAACTTGAAGGTTTTGAAGATTTGATGTCAAATTTTAACGTCCCACACTAAGTTCGAGTGAGGAAAATGTTAACTTACAAAGTGCATTCTTTTTAAGCTTAAGGAAATCAGCAGCTACTTTAAAACTTCAAGAATTGGATGGGGCTACCATTTTATAACATAGTATATGACATTAACGAAGACACAAACTCATGCCTAAATCAATTCCATCCTCATTCTTGGGACATCATCACTTATTTCATAGTTACTTGCCACATGAGGAATATCGAGCTTTTGGCATCACTTTTTTTCTATATGCATCAAGTCAAACATGCCAGGAAATACTTAAGATGATTTATCCTTAATTATGTACCAAAGATTTGGCCCCTAAAGGACCTGAAAATAGAAGGAACTTTGTATTCTTGAGCTTGGAGAATGTTAGTAGGTGGGGTTTCAAATTTATATGGGACAATGCAAGTTTGTCCTTCAATAAAAGATATTAAGGCCACATATCATTAGAGGAAAAAGCAAGGATCCTCTTAGATAAGCAATTTTAACTGCTCTTTAAGGATGCAATGCTAGAAGAAGAAGTCTTATTAGAAATTGATATTTTAGCCGCAAAACATATATATTTTAAAATACATCTTACTTTGTCTTTTGTGGTTGTGGATATGAATCTAATCAAATTGATGAATAAGGATAATACTAAGGGATGTAGCAATAATATTACACTTTTAAATAAAAGGAAGGCAGACAAAACAATAAATCAATAAGTCATTCCTGTAGAATAGCCTTATAAAGTGGTTCTTACTTAAGCTCCATGAGAGAGAACTTTTACTATACCTAAACTTAAGATAATTGAGTCATAGCTTACAATTAAAAGGTATAATATGATTTTCTACCCTTATTGGAATGCTAAAGTGATTAACTCAATCGTTGGGATGAACATATTCAGTTAATAGGTCTACCAAGGTAACTTGTATATGTTCAATCTTTATGCACTGCATTCTTTGATTTTTTTTAAACTCAGAACTCTTATAAGCCTTTAGTTTATCAGTTATGCGCATGAAAAGGGAAATAATAAAGCAAGCTAGAATGGACTACATGGATACAAAGTTAGCTAAACAAAGATAATGATAAGATAACTAATTACTTGGTAACCCTAGAAAAAGATACAAGAAAAGAGGTTACAGAGCTGAAGTATAGTTTTATGGTACTCCAAAGTATCTATCACAAGCTAAACATTTTCTAACATTGGAGGAAGTGGTGAAAGCATAAAAAACAACTAAGTATAAGTTATAAGTCTACTGAAGCTTTTTATAAGGAAAGACATTTTAGTTGCTAAACTACAAAAGAATGACATAAGTTTTTTATTGAAGGATGCAATAAGTTCAAGAAATTATTAAAGCTTAGATACCTAAAACTAAACTTTGATAACTTGCTTCATTAGGCTGTTCTAATTAAAAGCAACATTATTGAGAAAATGACTAGGGTTAGGTTTGTAGATGATGACTTTCCAAGCTTGTTCCAAGAGGATTGTGTCAAACTTATGAGCTCATTTTTTGACGTGCAAAGCCTGCCTTCGCCATTCTGGCAATAGGTTATGCCTCCGAGTTCGCTTTATTTGGCTTAGGTCTCGTTCGAGCTTTAAACCCAATGTTCTAACAGTATTCAAATGACTACCTATATTCCCTCAGCAAGTAAAGCGAAATATTTCAGGAACGGATGGACTTCCTCATAGGGGGCATTTATTTTTTTCCCTTTCTTGTTAGCTTGCATAAGCTATGTAAAACCTTTGAATTTAAATATAAAACTTATATTTTCTAGATATACTTGTTATCAGTGTTATTTTCTTTAATTAATTTTTCAATGTTTTATTAGCTTGATTATGAAACTTATAAGAACAAATATATGAGATATCTTACAATTGTAAGATATTTAAGTGATTTAATACTTATATGGTTATTATTTTTCAAAATTGTAAATTTTTTAACATATGAAAAAATTTAAGTTGGCTCGTATTTTTTTTTTCCTAATATGCACTACTACTAAGCATTCATCTTTTTAAATGCATGCAATTGTTATGGTAAAAGACCTATGTAATTTTAAATATATGAAAACTTATAAAGTTGACACATCTTTGTGAATTTATTGAATTGTTATGGTACAAATTTGTATCCTTTTAAATACATGATAACTTTGAGGTTGGCTCATGTTTTAATAAATATGCAAAACTATCATGGTATAAGGCTATGTCTCTATCCTATTCAAGTATAAAAATATGTAAGTGCTAAGTTTAAGCAACTGTTAAATTTTGAATGGTTTGGTTTAGTTTTAGATAAGTTTTTCTCTTTCCTCAAATCTATAATGTTCGTGGTTCTTATTATTGAATCGTCTTCCTTTAAATTTTAGGCTCTCATCTTTTTATTATTGTAAAGCCTTAACCTCTATTTGATGGGTTATATTTTTTAGTAGGGATTTAGTTCTCTTTTCATATATTACTCTTGCTCTTTTTAAGCTTTTCATTATTTAGGTCTAGTTTAAACTCTATAGCTCTTAAGATGGTTACTTTAAACTTAATAAGGATGATCACTTCTAGTTTGAATACTAAGCTAAAAGTTGACTCTTCTATTGAGGTTTGGTTTTGTTTGATAGGCATATAAGATAGTGTATATTTCTTCTACCTATGTTCTTTTGCCTAACTCAACTTTAGATTTCAATCCTTAAAGAAGGGTTATATTTGTAACTTTGATTAGGATGTTGGCATAAAGGTGAGCTACCAAAGTAAAGCATGGTGATATTATTGATCTCTCCTAAAATTCTCCAAAGATTTTGATATTAAATCGATTTATATTATTTATGATCAAAATGAGAGTAATCTTTTATTGACTAATAATATTAGCCTTTACAATCAATTAGTGAAGGATGTATAAAATTCGACCACTAACTACTTAGTGAAATAATTTATTGTAATTAGTATAAACCTAAAATGACTTAATCATTAGGGAAAGACGTTCATGAATATACATCCCATCTTAGGTAAAGGAGATGGGGCCTGAAATGGATGTTTATCTAGTTATAAGCTTATGATGTTAACCTACATGCCTTTGATACTTGTTTTCACATACCCTTAATCATATTTCTTTGGGGTTGACTAATAATATCCATTCCTTACTATTTTATAAGTCAAAGTGGACTCCTTTGATGTGCCATACATACCCTTCATGGCATTCTTCCATTCTTCCAATATTTAGGGAATCTCCCATCTTCCTATATGGTGTAGGTATATATAAGTGCGTAAGACATGCAATATAATTTTCCGTTGATTGTGAAGTATTTTTCTCCATAATGAATTATGAATTTTCCTTTTTTCTACACTTTAGACATGTTCTTTTTATGATATATCAGTGGAATGCCATAACCCAATCCTTTAAACGTCCTCAATAACAAATTATGGCGTGTTTTCATATCCTTGTACAATCACCCTTCCTAACATATTTTTGGTGATGGACTTTTATAATAAATTGGTTTAGACCATATTCTACTTTATAATAACTTGGTTTAGACCATATTCTGCTTTATAAGTATGAATTTAACTTTTATTATCATTGTTTCTATAAGTTACATATATTTAGAAAATTATGTGCTTAGTTCTTTAAGCTCATATGCCTTTTGGCCTAGTTTACCACCAATTGGGAATTATATCAAAATAAGACAACTTAAAGTTGCAAGAGGGCTGAACATCTTACCTTACATAATAAAGCTTAATACACAACCTCATTGTTGGATGCTTCAACCTCATTATTGGATGCTTTAAACTCGTGCATCTAAGTATACTTGATTTTTAATTCATAAGGCTCTTGAATTACAAACTTACATCACTCCATACTCTCCTGGAGATCTATCTAAATATGTTGCCCATAAGCATGGCCTTGTTTTATGTTTTTTTTAGGTGGTTTTGTTATACATTTGATAAGCAAATTAGTTATCAAATGTGAATTAAGTGCATCCTTCGGCAAGTATCATACGTTAAAATGGCTTTGTTTTATCAACACTTGACTAACCTTCCTAACAAGTCGTGTTTATGCAATATTATCATAGTGGAACATCTATTACTACATTAATAATATGAGTATGAAAATAAGGCCTTAGCTTTTATACTAAAACTAATATTATGAAGCTACTTTTTCATGCTTATTGTAATATGCCTATTTAAAAGGATTTTTCTTGACATAATAGACATGTTTTTCCTTATTAACATGCTACCTTACTAGCATATAACTTTTTGTTTCCAATGACATTTTAGTGTATATGTATATTAGTTATGACATAGTTGAATAGTGAAGGTGACATAGTTGAATAATGAAGGTGAATGATGAAAAGATGCCTTTATTTACTAAAAAAACTACTTATGGTTATCATTCCACATAAATTCCTACTTCCTTAAGATTTCAATGAAAATTTGGTAATGATTCATAGATCTTAAGAAAAAGTATGACAAACTAGCAATATGTCCTATCAAACTTTGTACTTCCTTTACATACTTAGGGATGATCATGTCAATGATGGCACCATATATCTTTTTATGATGGATCTCCATGCCCCTTGTGTTAATATTAAAGAGTTCATTACTAATACTTGAAAAAATCATAAATTTTTTTCAAATTTAACCTTATATTATATTTTCTCAAAGTGTTAAAGCATTAATCTAGATCTAATAATTGATTTTATCCCTTTTTTTATCTTAATTATCATGTCATCCATATAAGCTTCTATATCCTTCCCTACATAGAGATCAAATATTCTATTAATTGATTGATGGTAATTAGCTCTCGAATTTTTTAAGCTAAATGTGATTACCTTGTAACAATACATTTTTTATAAGTGATAAATGAGGTGCATTCTTATGCATGTAAATTTGGTTATATCCTTAATACACATCCATAAAGTTAAGCCACTAGTGATTATAAGTGAAACCTACTAATTAATGAATTTTAAGAAGAATAACTTTATTTAGGACACGTTCTACTTAAATATGTAAAATCAATACAAATTCTACACTTTACACTTGGCTTCCTAGCCAACATTACATTTTCTATTCATTTTGGTTATTGTACCACCCTAATAAAGTGAACTTCTTATAGCTTTTGCATGTGAAGATCTATAGCCTATAGTCTATTGAGGGAAAATATTTTCATTTATGTTAAATATGTTTAGAATTGGAATCAATATTTAACATACGAGTGATGATTAAGGAATAGATTATTGAAATGTTCGAAGCCTCCTATATGAATATGTCTTCATATTTGACCAACAGAGCTTCTATCCTTTCTCTCTCCTTAGATTACCGGCTCAGAATAATTATTGGCCTACACATTCCCTTACAAAAATTTGAATCCAATGCCTATTAGCCCTTATAACTCTTTATTAGGATCTTGATTATCCACGACTTAAACATTAATAAGAAGTTATACCTTTTGTCAACTTTGAGTGATGTTAGATAACATTATCTCTCTATACTAAGATCACTTATAACTTCCCCTATTCCACAATCTAACAAAAACTTCATAGTCAACAATTAAGGGCATAAAATAGTATTAAAAAGGAATATTGAGTCATCTAAAGGTGAAATTAAAATTTATAGGCCACCTCACCACATGAAACTTAACCATTATTGGTGACATCCCTTGGATGTACCCCTACTTTTAACGGAACTATCACCTTCTACTTCACCATCATTTGTCCTTATCAAGATTCAATTAAAGTGGTGTGTGTAGGTATGAATTGTATAGGGTACATCCTAAGGCTACAAATGCAACATATAAAAGAATATCATAAAGGCTGCAATTATCTATAAGAATCTTTATTTTGGTATCATCGTTGGATTGTATAGAACTGTTACATTAATGTCAAAGGAAATCTCCACTTTATTTTATCTCTTTATGGTTAATTAGTCCATAATATTTACTGTATTTGACTGAACTTTTAAGGATATTTTAACAAAAGACATGTTTATCTTTAGGTCTCCTCCTACTATAACATTAATTACCCTGCTTTAAGGATTTTGGTGGTAGCTTCCTTCATCTTTGGACTAAATATCATGAACTATTTGAATTTCTCTTTATTACTTATATATAAGCTTACTAACTAGCATTGTTGGAGTAGGTTATTCACTCCTTTCTTCAAGTCCTTGCAATCTTTAATATCATGTCTGTAGTCTCTTTGAAAGTTGTAGTAATTATCTATGTTCTTCTTCTTAAACCCTTGCGATAGGGGAGTTAGAGGGCCTAACATTTCTTTTTTTTGGGTGTAATTAAAAGTTTTATTAAAAGAAACATTCAATGGTGGAAATGTAGCTTATCTGACTCCATTTTGGCAATTACTCTCGCATCAAATATCTTTCCCTCTCTTCTCACTAGTTCTCTATAAAAATTCATATTCACTTAAACTTCTCCAACTAGCCTACCTTGTTATAAAAACTATGTAGTAATGTTAGGTGACCACTCCCTTCAGTAAGGTTAACGAATTTTTGAGACCTTTATTGTATTTCTTTGAAGTTTCATGTTTTTTTGTTCAGCAAGGACTTCTACATATGTTGGTGCTTTCATAAACTCTTTCCATATGATAGAATTTCTATAACAATGTTAAGATTTGAAATGTAAGTAACCTCAATGATGAAACTCTGCGTATAGCATTGTAAGGTTCATAATTTCTCTATAGTAGACTATGTAATCTATTGAATACATCAAAACATATAATAGTTCCAAGGCTAAAATTTTGAACTTTAATGTTGCAACTCATTTAGAGTAGTTAAGGTAAATGTGTTATCATAACTCTGGTCATGCTAGTCCTCCTACAACATGTTTGAAGACAATGCATGAAAAATGTTGTTTTTGTATGGATTCCTTACAGAATCATCAATATGATGATATGTGGGTTGCTCCACTATAGTATGAATGCCTATGTCTTATACTAACTTATTCAAGTTTCAAACTCAATCCTAAAATTGTGCAAGGCTAATGACTGGTAAAGGGAGCTTTTAGTGGTGATTATATGGTCATTGAGTCCCTCACACTTGACTTCTTATTTTCCTATAGACGGTGCTAATTGTAATTGATTCTCTGCTAAACTTGTGGGCTTTTGGACCATTACCTCTCCCTAAATTGCTGGGCCTCTATTATATATATGGACTAAAACCCTTTAGGCCACTAAAGACTTGACCTTCTATACTTACAAAATAGTGTCGATATTTCCCTTGAAAAATAGACTTTGATGATAAAGTTATTATTAACTAATATAGAAATCTTATATAATGAAGGTTATTTACCTTATGTCTAAGAGATTTCCTTTATAAAAGAGAGGCATGAAGATCAGGACCCTACACGTGAAATCATTCCCTACCTTATGGTGAGGTAGACTATGCACACCATGAGGCGTGAGTGAGTGAGCTACGACGTTATATGGCTAGGTAACACAAGGTATAGATTCCTTCACCTCCTTTATAAAGAATGGGTTAAGCCACCTATTGGAGGGATATCAAGTGAAAAGTTAATATCAATTTAAAATTAGTTTATTAAAAATTACAAAAAAATTAATCATTATATCGATAAAATTTTATTAATAAAATTATTTTGAAACTTATTTGTTAATTTACATAGTAATTAACCTATGAAATGATTAAAAGGTACATCTCTTTTACTGAAAGTAAATAAATTAAACATTTCAATTATCTAGATTAATATTTTATAAGTATTTTAAAAGATAAAAAATTAAATTTATTAAAAAAAATTTTTGACATAAATTTACATGTTTTTTATTTGAACCTTAAACTTAAGTTTACTCAAGATTTTTCAACTTAATTGGAAAAAAAATTGAAGTCAACTTTAAATGAAGATAAATTTTGAATGTTTTTTTTATATGTCTAATTTAAATTCCTTATAATAGTGGGTTAAATTATGATATCGATATAGAAATTTTATTGGATATTGCATTAAAAAAAAGCCAAGATAAAAGTACATACTTATAAGGAACCTTATATTTAATTAAAATTTCTATTAAAAGACTTTTTTATCATAAAAAAGAAATATTAATAAGATTATTAAAAACCAAAAATAAAGGAAATAAACTCAAAGGAAGCCTATAGTTTTCTGAGAAGTCTTTAACCATATTGAAAATTCATCAAAATTATATTAGTAGAAGAATCATTATAGTATATAATCTAAGGATCTTTACAGTAATGGATGTCAAGTGCTCATCTCAGCCTATTCATTTATTGATTGAAATTCTAAATAGCTTTAAAACTTTAAGCATCACTTTTGTACGTGCCACAAACTCTACATTTCAAATTTTTTATCTTTAGAATGATTTGATAAATATACACTTTAGGATTACTACTCTTTAGTTAATCATAGGGGACTTCAACATAATTCTTTTCTTATATGAAGCAAAGTGGAGAATACAAGGATGAATCTCCTTAAAATGGATTTAGAGACTATGTTAACAAAATTGGGAAACATATTTGACATATGATGGAAGTCACTTCACTTGGAAAAGCAATTAATAAAGAAATAACTTATCAGGAAAATTTATATAAAGCTCTAGTGAATGCGCATTGGTTAAATCAAATCTCAACTAGCAAAGACTACTTCATCAACTATTTATTCTTAGATCACTCTTTAATTGAGATTCATCTTTATCAAAATTCTACCTACAGAAACCACCCATTAGATTTAACAACTTTTAATTGAATTAAAGGGGTTTGACAAAGCAATCATCAAGGGATCACAAATAAATTCAAAACAATTTGTATCATAAAAATGCATAAGGAAACTACAAGCAATATAGGAGGAGCTGAAGATTTCAAGTAAAACTAGAATGAACATAATGGAAAATATATTTGAGAGGAGAAAAATACTTGAACCTTACTTAAAGTAAAACTTATGTTGATTCTTATAATGTAACTCTTAAGTAACTAGAAAAATAAGCATTAACTATAATCAAGTTCTAGATAAAGATACTTAGGTGCTACAGAGCTGAGCACATAATTAAAGAAAGGAAAAGAGGAATTGCAATTTCGACGACTTAAGTACTAGAAGAAATGAATTTCAAGACTCATATAAGTTCCTATTGTCTGTTTAAAACCAAAGGACAGGTAAATTTAGATTATAAGCTACAAGAAAATATCTCGATAGGCATAATAAGTTTTTACACTCAACAATAGGTCTCATTAAACTAGGTCAAAAAATACCTTCCTAGCTGTACCTACTTACTTTTTCCCCCATCCAAACTTGGATCAGTTGTGAAGTGGATTTTGTGTTAGGGGACAAAAGTATAAGCTATGATACAATATTGAAAGAGTAAAATTTACCTTTTTGGCATTCTCCTTTTTTGGTTTAAGCTAATTCTTGAAAGCAACAACTCCTGCATATATTGCTCACTTTTAAGACAAAGTCCATGGGTGTTATAGTTGAGGAATAAAGATAGGAATACAAGTTTTTTCCCTAATTCTTTGTTAATCTAAAAAAGCACAAATAAGATAACATCTTTACCTCGTGTGAATTAGGTTACTATTTACTCTCAAGAAGATATAAAAAAATGATCTTTATTCATTTTAGAGACACAATTAAAGAACTAGCTAATTTAGTATCCTCTTTCTAAGAATTAGGAACCTTTATCCCAAAGTTAATCAATAAAGAGCAATCAAGGAACTTAACTAACATTATGTGAAAAGGAAATTAAATTAACTCTCTTTAGTTTGAATCCTAGGAAAGCAATAAGTCATAATGGACTTAATATTCTATTTTTTAAAAAAAATTATGGCATTTAGTGGGAAAGTAGGTATCAAAAGTAATTATAGAGCTCCTATCAAATGGAAAATTGCTAAAAGAATTACATATAACCTATATATGCCTCATTCTTAAAAAGACTAACCCTATCAAATCACAAGAATATAGACCTATTTCTTGTTGTAATATGATCTACAAAGTTATTCCAAAGATGCTGGCTATTTGATAAAAAGACAATATCAATTCCATCATTAGTCAAAGTCAAGGAACCTTCATTCAAGGGAGGGGCATAGAGGATAATATACTTCTAATACAAGAGGTGATCAAAGATTATCATAGGAGCAAAGTTTTTAAGAGTTATACAATAAAAATTGATATCCATAAAGCATTCAACTTAGTGGGTTAGATATTTCTTCTTGAGGTAATAGAACTCATAAGATATCCCTACTCATTATCAAATGGATCAAAGACTACTTATAACCACTTGTTTAAATATTTTTGTCAATGAAGAAACCATCTTAAAAATTCAATGGAGGGAAAGGCTTAAATTAGAAAACCCTTTTCCCCTTTACCTATTTATGATTTGCATAGAGTTCCTTTTAAGACATTCATAGGAATATAATAGAAAGGGGTGCTTTAACTTCAACTAAAAATTTCATAAGGTAAACATCAATAAGTTATCTTATGCTAATCACCTTATGTTGTTGTGTCGAGATAGCGAAAACTGTATAAGATTGTATATAGAAGTAATCTAATAGTTAAGTGATAATATTAGGTCTAAAAATCAGCATGAAGAAGAATTGCATTTTTGTTTAACATAACAATTCTATCTAAAACCAGAACTTAACAAATATAACAAGCTTGAAGATTAAAAGACCTCTTTTTGAATACCTTAGGACTCGTATTACTACCATAAGACTCATAAATAGAGATTATCAAGCTCTACTTGATGTTATCCAAAGAAGAATAGGGAATTAGAGCAACAAAATCCTTTTATATACTGGAAGATTGCAAATAATATCTTTTATAAGCAATTTTCATATACACTAGTGTTCTCACCTTTTCCTCATTAGTAATATGATCAAGGAAATTAAGAAATGAATGAAAATCTTATTTTAGGTAGAGGATCAAAATAAATCCTCACATGCCATTGTAAGCTCTTAAGTAGCTTCTCTCTCTCTCTTTCTCTCTCTCAAATTTTCAAGTATGATGAATATAGATTAGGCTTGGGCTTTAATTAGAATTGTATGATCTACGTTTGATTAAGTTCAATTTTGAATTGCATGATCCAGATTCAAGTAGGCCTGGTACCAAATTTAGGCTAAAATAAAAGATTTCAGATCATAAGGTTTGTTCATGTAACCCCTATCTTTGGGAAGTCTATTAAATGCAAGGTATTGCTAAATGTTACAATTTGATATTAATAAAGGCATTATTCTCAGTGCAAGATTTGAGCATATTTAGAATACGTGCTAGAATTGACTATAATATCATTAATATAAATAAGGATTGATTGTAAAGAAAAACTTAAGGTGTGCTTGTTTAGTGGGTATGAAAAAAAGGAGAATAGGTATGAAATAAAAGTTTGAGTTTAGTAAGGGACTATGATTATAGAGTCATTATTTTAATTACCCATTTTTGAGTAATACCTCATTCTTCTCCTAATCTTAAGGAATGAACATCATTGTTATGTAAAGGTGTGCTTGTTACAATTAATAAAAATATAACTAGTTAAAATATATTCATTAATTAATTAAAATATTGTAATTAATCAATTAATTACAATATAATTAACTAAAATATTATTAATAATTAATTAACTACAATATAATTAATTAAAATATAATTCATTCATTAATTAAAATATTGTAA
>JANZXR010000008.1:36232090-36244093 GCA_027575705.1 Erythroxylum echinodendron
ATAATTAATTAAAATATAATATAATTAATTAAAATATAATTCATTCATTCATTAAAATATTTTAATTAATTAATTAATTAATTAAAATATTGTAATTAATTAATTAAAATATTATTATTATTTATTTATTAAAATATATTAACTAAATTTAATTAATTAAAATATAATTAATTAATTAGCTACAATATAATTAATTAAAATTAATTACAATATTTTAATAAATCAACATATTGTAATTAATAAATTATAATAAAATTAATAAAATTATAATAAATAAATTAATTAAAATATAATAAATTTTTATTCCTCAATATTTTTTACAAACCAACCATTGTCAATGGTAATGGTAATTATTCCTTCATCTTAACCAACCATTATAATTATAATTATAATATCCATTCTCATGCCTCACTATATTCATTCTCATTCTTATTACCATTCTCCTATTCGAGTCAACTACCACCTAAAACTTTACTCAATTTTGTAATACTAGCTAAACTTTAAAAATGGCACTAAAATGCTTAACTTTCAATTTTTAGTAAAAATAGGTTGATATTAAGCCCATCGTTAATTTAGAAGATATGGCGAGCTATATCATATTAATATTTTTCCATATAGCTGTCACAAATTATATTTGTACCATATATAAATTTTATTATTTAATAGATTAAAAATATCAAATTGTCTAAATTGTTATATTTCTTTCATAACTTCATAATTATTTTGATGTTTTTTATATTTTTAATTTATTAAATAATAAATCTATACGTGGCACAAATATATTATGTGATAGTCACATGGTAAAAATACTAATCTAACGTAACTTAACACATCATCACATTAATGGAGAACTTAATATTTGGTTATTTTTGCTAAAAGTTGAATGATGATGTATTTTAGCACTACTTTTTAAATTTCAGGTAGGTATTATAAAATTGAGTAAATTTTAGATTTTTTAATAATTAATCTTATAAATAATTCTAAGCAAATAATGTATAGTGCATTATTTAGCATTAAGTAATGACTACTTGTTTCTTATTTATATATATTGAGATTCATATAATAAAAGTCTTTGACATCTTTATAATGTCATTAGAAGTAACTCCATTTAGAAAATATCACCTTTCAATTTTATGAAGATTTCTCTAAGACAAAATAAAAAAAATATAGTTATTATATTCAGAAAAAATGTTAAGACCTTAATTTTTGAAACGCTTGGATCCATAAAAATGACAAATTTTAACTTAAAATAAACTTAATGCAATTAAGTGTGGCCAATAAACAAGTTCAACAATTTTTCTTTTTGGCAATTGTTTAGATAAGATGATATAACAATCAGTTTTCCACAAGAAGCGATTTAATATAGATAAACTGCCAAAATATTTGGAAATTAATATTCTTAATTAACATCTAGTGAATTTTGTACTGAGGATAGCCTTCACTTCCTATTCCACTGTTTATTTTTATTGACCTTATTTTTTATTTTACTTTAAACACATCTTAATTTGGCCACGGTGTAACATTTGGTTGTCCAATTAATTTCACCGGCAGCGAAATTGAGAGAAGGGAAAGAAAAAAGTATCAAAAGTAAAAGCAATTATAAGAATGATGTGGCGGGCTGCTACTGGTTGAAACATAATATTGTACCCCGTAGTTTTAGGGCTCGTGAAGCGAGATAATGACCACAGACGTATGATGATAGAGACTCCCCATTACTTTTGCGGGGTTGGCATTCAATCAAGTGCGATGCGAGTACATAGCGTTGCATGGGTACGGTACGTTTACGACAAGGAACAGCGCAATTCACGTGGGGCCAACCCCGAACATTGTCCTATGAACTGGACATGTTCGAAGCTCCTCAATAGTTGCCGCATTGCAGGGTCCCATGTCACTCATGACGTAAGCTTACTGCTTAGATTTTACCTGCCACGTGCTATATTTACCAATCATCCACAGCGAAACGAATTATAGAATTATTATATAACCCATGCTTGGCATACTCGCATGATTCTTCACTGATTAGAGATTGGAAAACAAAATTGTAGTTGTTCTTGACTAGGAATTAGATTGCTCGTTTAATACTATCTAATTTGTTACAAAGAAGCGAATTTAAATTATAGTTTTTTCCCCCTTGAAATTGAAGTTTTCATGAAACCCTTGTATGAAACTAAGGTTGCACGTGAATTGAGACCAAACAAAGAAAATGGAACCGTTCAAATTTAATAGCATTTGAAGTCTAAAATTAAACAAATATAAAATTAATAGTTAATATGACATATTGAAAGCACAATTTTTAAGAAAAATTAACATATTTTTTAAAATGGACATTGCCTCAGGTGATGTCCAATACTGCCGCCAATGACTACATATTTGTTCAAAAATATAAGGTGGTCGTACATCAACCCTGTGTATCGCAGCAACAAGTTTCGATAATGTGTACGTGCTCGTCTCTCCCATACTTTATAAATGATCACGTCAAATTCAGAATCCCAAAAAAATTCTTTCTGAAACAAAAGGAAAAACAATAGATAAATAATTATAATGCAATAATACTTATCTAATTAATATATAAAAATTAACTAAAAAAGAAAATAATAATTTTTGTTGCACCTCAAACTCTTGATGGTAAAGTTCCTTTGTGGCCTGAAAGATATTCTTCCATACATAATCCTTAAGATCAATCTTCTCTTTGAATTTGGATGTCATGTTTCTTGAGCACGGTCCAGATGGAATCAACTTAATATAAAAATAAATAATTTTATACCATTTTTAAAATTGAAACCTATAACTTAATTATAAATATATAGTGTTTCATGTATTTTCACTTATATATTGTTGACAATTGTAATGTAAGTTCTTCCATCAAGTCCCTCAACTCCAGGTTGGTGGTTGCCTCATTTATGGTCATTGTTTACCCCTGATATCTTTGTCGGTATAGGTATAGTGAATGATGAAGGTGTGGTGGATGCTGTAGCAGCAGGTACGGAAGGTGATATCTCATCTACAAATTTAGTAGCTGGAGGGCAAGGAGGTAATTCAGTTCCAACTGTTACCCCATAAGATGCTTCACCTGCACAGTAAGTACCTTCGAATCGTGGTCTGAATCTTGGTCGCAACATGTCATGTCTTCTCTTTGGTGGCATATTTCAACATGAAATTAATATTTGATTGAAATTTCTAGAAATATTGCAATTTGCATTCAATATTTTATACAATATATTGAAAAGGGAACAATTCATTTGTTGAATATAATATTCAATTACAAACACAAATTAATCACTCTCATCATCACTTAATTGTAAATCAAAATCATCTTCTTTTTATGAAGAATTTGAATCAAACTCAGGCTCTTCTTCAGATCTCTGGCCTTCCTCATCCTATCCAGATAAAATATCAACATATGTATTACATGGATCACTTAAAGGTTCATTATCCTCATATAAGACCGATGCATTTATTTCATAAGGATCTTCCTGAAATGCTTGACTTTCAATTCTCTGTTCTTCTTTTCCATGTGATTCAAAAACATCTCTAGGTTTAACTTTACAAACGACTAACCAATCTGACTTATCTTGTCGCAAGCTGGGAAAAGGGACAAAATACATATGGATCGCTTGCATTGTCAACACAAAAAGTTTAAATTTTTGAAATCTTCTTCGCTTGTTGATTTCAACTAAATTGTATCGGTTATGCACTTTTCTACCAACATTAAGTTGGATCAAACCAGCCACACTTAAATATCACACTTTGCTTTATTGGCAATACAGGGTACTCAATTTCAAGTATCTAAATAATTTTACCATAGTCCTTCAATTTTTCCTATATGCAAATTTCACTATTTATTATTGTCATGCTATGACCGTGATATTCTATATGATATTTGTATCCATTAACGAAATACACCGGATATGATTTAACAGTTCGCAAAGTTACCTTCATAAGATCACATATGAACTTATTATCTATTGGATTTTCTAAGGCCTACAGAAAAGAAAATATCATATTAAATAGTATAATGTCATTTGAACACTTAAATCTTATAATTCAATCATTTCAATATTTGTAAGAGAAAACTTACATGCTGCTCAAATCATCGAGGAAAGTATCTTCTAACTTTTTTATTGATATCATCCTATGTTTTTTTGGGCATGAGCTTGCATAACAATTCCTCATATAATCTAAAAACATTATGATGTATTTTAGTTATGAATAACTCTAAATCTCAAAACCCAAATAATCAATTTCAACTTACTGTATGGAAGGTTGAACCTCTTGACAGTTTAATAAAATATAACCATGGGCAGTGTCAATTTCTTCCTCTGTTAACATTCTTTTTATTGAACGTCCATATGTTCATTCAGGATATGTGAAAATGGATAAGTTACCATCAAGATCACTAGTTCCTGCCCCATCGTCATTTCGAGAAATTTTTCTTTCTCTTGTGTGAACGTGCAGCTCAAAATAATATGAACAAAATGTACTAGCTTTCCCCACTTAATAAGCATTACATATCGAACCTTCAACTCTAGCCTTGTTTTCACATTTTTCTTTAAGTGATGCAAATACCTATATGAGCAAATAGGGTTATACCAATTTCGTTATTAAAACATGTTAATATTCATTTACAATCATTTTTGTTGAATTACCTCTCAAATGGATACACCTAACGATATTGAACTGGACTGGCTAGTTTAGCCTTTTGTGCTAAATGGATAGGTAAATTATCTATACAATCAAAGAAGCTTGGAGGAAATATCCCTTCTAACTTGCAAAAAATTAGTGAAATTTTCCTTTCTAGTTTTTCCATTTCAGCAAACTTAACTTCAAATGATGTTAAGATTTTGAAAACAAAATAAGTTCTGTTATTACTTCCCAAACCTTATTTAGTACCAACTCCAAAATGCAATTGGAATTAGCCTTTACGTAAACATATGACAATCATGGATTTTCATCCCAAATTATTTGTACTTCCTCATGTCCACACACTTTGCCAAGTTTGAAACATAACCATCGGGAAACTTTAGAATTTTCAACCATTCATACAATATTTCCTTCTATTTTTTGTCCAAAGTATAACATGCGTTTGGATATTTATCGGTGCGAAGATCTTTATGTAACTTATTCCTTCTATAAAAAATTTCAAATCAGCTTGTGATTTTGCATTATCTTGACCCTTCAATGTTCATTATAGTATTGAACAAATTGTCAAAAATATTTTTTCAATATGAATCACATCTAGATTATGACATATCAAATTAGTTTTTCAATATGACAAATCCCAAAAGATGCTTCATTTTCTCTAGCCAAAGTTTTTACTAATGTTTGTCTTAATTTTTTCAACTTCAAATTCTGTAACTTTTAACAAGCCTAATTCTTCAATCTCCTGCAATATCTCTTTACCAGTTTTGTGAGGGGGAGGAGGTGTTTTTACCATCCTATTCTTAATGAACTTTTGTTTATTGCGTCTAAATGGATGATCTGGAGGAAGAAATTTTCTGTGGTTGTCGAACAAACATATTTTGCCCTCGTTTGGAAAATAAAATGCATCAAAATCATTGCTACAATAAGGACAAGCTAATTTCCTTACTGTGCTCCATCTAGATAACATGGCATATGTTGAAAAATTACTAATGGCCTACATCAAAGCTGCTCTCAACACAAAATTTTGTTTCAGAGATGCATTATATGTCTCAACACCATATTCCTAAAGATGATGTAACTCAAATATCAATGATTGTAAGAATTCATCAATTTTATGCTTTGGAGGCCCTGGCACAATCACTGTCAAGAACATATATGTCTCTTTCATACACATCTATGGAGGCAAATTATAAGGAGTAATTATGATTGTTCATGAGGAATATTGCTGGTCGGATTGATGAAAAGGTTGGAATCCATCCGTCAACAATCTAACCTAATATTTCGACTTTCAGCTGCAAACTTATAATGGGTGTCATTAAAATGTTTCCATGCTAGTGCATTTGATGGATGATTCATTATTCCATCTTCCTGATGGTGTTCATTATACCATCTTATGTGAGATGCAATATTATCGGAAGCATATAGTCTTTGAAGTCTCAGAGTTAGTGAGAAATAATACATCCGCTTCCAGGGCACTAACTTATGTTTCATAGAACGTTTTCCAGGCTTGAACCTAGATTGACCACAAAATTTGAACTCTTGTAATTCCATATCATCTCCCCAATACAGCATACATCCTAATTTGCAACAATCAATCTTTTCAACAGGCAAACCAAGGCCCCTAATAAGTTTCCATATTGTAAAAACTATCAACCATTGTATGATCAAAAGGCAATGATTCATTATACCTTCCAAGAATTTTATCAAAACTATGATCAGAAATATGCCCTTCAGACTTTATGTTTAATATTCAAGCAATTGAAGACAATTGAGTCCTCTTTTTGTTTAATATTCAAGAAATTGAAGACAATTGAGTCATTGTCTCACAATTTGGTCGTAGTTCTTAGTCAGCTGAGTGTAGTAAGTCAGAAAACTAGTTTGAATATGGGTTTGGTTCTTCTTCAAGATTTTCCATATTTTCCTGAAAGGTATAATCGGCTATATCATAAACTATTTACATGTAAGGATTTTCTTTTGCATCCATATTATTTGTACTAAATCCAATCCCCTTTCAAACTCATTTAAGTTCACTGACGATTGTACTTCATTACCCTTTAAGGTGTTACAAATCAATAGTTCCCTATGTCGTGTCCACTCAAAATAATTTGGGATAAATCTTTTTCTCAATAAATGCCTATTAACTTCATCAATAGGAAGGAAATGAATGTGTTTGCATTTTTTACAAGACATCTAATCTTTGGGCCATCCATATATGTAGGTTGAGAACATGTATAATGAATAAAAGCTTCAACTCCCCTAACAAACTTAGGATTAATGAAACAATCAGGTGTTAATTGTCTATACATCCAAGATCTATCAACATTACTCATTTCTATAAAACTGTTAATTTCAAACAGTGATTCCATAATTAGTATCCTTCATCTTTCCTAAACTTTACAAAACATCTAAACTTTACACAACATCTCGTAAGTATTAATCAATTAAATTAATGACCTACAATTGATTTCAAAACTATGGTATGTGACATTGTTTACATCTGTGAATCAAGAAAACAAGTTCTCATTGTGACTTTTAAGCTCGTGGAATTTTTCATCGATAAGCCTCACGGGGGTTGCCTCACAAGTTTCCAGCCTATATATCATCCTAGGGGTTTATTATGCCTCAAATCATCCATAACATCTCAAACTCATTCCATATATAATAAATGCTTACGTAATCATACATCTACACTTCAATGATAAAAACATAACCCAAATATAAATAGTTAGACTGTTAAAGAAGAACATAAAAACTCATCAATGACTATACCATTGGACCTAGCACACATATATCCCAAGACATATTAGATGAAACTAATACAAAATTGATGAAATAATACTAGGCAATTTCTTTGGTTTTCTTAATGGAATAAGCTTTGCTCCAATTACCAATGCAACGGGAGGCCCAATTATAAATCCCCGAGCTTCTATTCTTGAAAAAGGAATTTAAATCATACAATATGAAACTTTATTTCTTAACTGTTTTCACTTCAGATGCTATTGGAAAAGCAATAAATTTTAAGTTTCAAACTTTACAAGTTATAGGTGCATCAAATGCTTTATGAAATGGGTGACCTCATATTCACCATTATGAAAGACCAATCCTTTTGGATCATCAAAGTAAATGCATGTGCTTCATATGCATAGGTTTAAAAATGCAAAGATCTTGATACGTGTAGATTGGTACAAGGTAAGCCAACAAAATGGTTCAATTTATGACATGCAATGTAAAAGACCAAAACACAATCAATTGGTGATACATGGGAAAGATGGGAATAAGACAATATATGATTAAATTATACTTCTTACCAAGCCATATATGATTGCCAAATATGGTTGCAAACACAACCCATGTTTTTTGAAGTATACATGATAATACAAGGTTGTGCATTATCATAATTATTTCAAACTCATGATCTATAATTGACCTCAAACTTTAAGGATGACTTTCATAGTCATCGACTAATTAAGTTTTCAAGAATAAAAATAAATAAATTTTGCCATTGCTACACTACATTTGTTTGGATTGAACAAACTATTATGCGTTAAGAAATATAAAATTGTGATAATATGCTACAGTATAGACTTAATGTTATGTTTATGACTCCATTTCAATAAATTTTGTTATTTAAATGTTAAATTGTGCAAGTCTTGAGTCTTGAAAAGGATTTAAACAATATAGAAGTTCTATTTTACAACCTTCAATATTCTTCAAATGTTTTCCTTTTGGTAATAGCTAGATTGACAACCTAAAAAAGAGGATCGAATTGAGAAAAGCTTGTTTAGTTTTAAATATAATTGCAGTTGCTTAAAAGTCTTAAATCTTTTAAAGGTTTGTACCTTTAAATTAGAATCTAACAAACTACTTTTGTATTCCCTATAGAAAATCTCATTATGTTACTTATTGGGATTATCTCTTTAAAATCATTTTTAAAGAACTCATTAATTATCTAATACCTAAACAATTATCATAATTAATGAAAGTTGATCTACTTGTATTTATTATTCCTCACTATGACGAATTGTATATTAATAAAAAGAGGAATAGAGTTCAAACTTTAATTGACTCAAATATTCTCTCTTTGAATGTTTTTCTTTCTTTTTACAAAAATTATGCTATGTTAATATTCTTTTTTATTTTGATTTTGGTTTAGTGTCTTTCCTACTATATTAAACTTGGATTTAGAATGATTTTTTTCTAAGAGACATTTCATCAAACAACTCATAGGCAACCCAAATTATCTCTAACTAATAACAAAACAACTGCATTTTTTCATTATTTACCAACAACAACACATTTAAACAACAAATAACCAACAATTCAACAAAAAAATGCATAAACCAACAATCATAACAAAAACCACCACCCAACACCCACCCACAGTATACATATATATAAGCATCTAAGACCTTCGTTTTTTGGAGACAAAATAAACTCAATAGAGATGTTACCTGAAAATGATGCACGATGGACCAAAAACTAAGAAAAAATTGAGGGTGGAAGCAAAGAACTCAGAGAGAACTGACGACTGCGCAAGGTGGGAAAGAAAATAGCAGGGGGTAGAGTTAAAAATGATGATGATAAAATGATGTCGTTTTACTTATGAATAATTCGACAATTTATTTTACTGACAGAACTGTGGTCTCATCGGTATTCAATTTCACCATTTTCCCTGCCAGTTGTTGTCGCCTAATTTTACGACATAATTTCTTATTCTGTAGCTATAGTGCGACGGAAAACTCGCAGGTATATTTTCCCTCCACGTTTATTGAAGAATGTTATGTCCGTTAGTAAATCTGCCAATATTACCAACAAAAAGTTAGTTTTCATTACTAATTACAGACGAAATGTGTTCTGTTGGCAATATTCTGTTGATAATTTGTTAGTTTCTTGTAGTGTTATGATAGTGAGAGTTCCCTCTCTAGTTACTTCACTCTTAGAATAGTTGAAGGACTGAGAGAAGAGCTATAATATCAATGCTAGTTTTGTGGCAACTAGATAAGTATCATTTATGAGAAAAAAATTGCATTACTACAATTTGATGCTTTAATTAGGCAAAAGTTGCTTTGTAATCTAGAATGATAGTTTTGTAAGAACTTGTTTGTTGAGGCTTTCAATTCCCTTAAAGAATCTATTGTTTCTTTCTTTCCAAATGGTATACAACTATCAGAGAGATGACTTTATTTCCCTTATTGATGCCTTTATTCAAACTTAACCATTCAAAAAACTCAATATCACTGTACATGGTAGCATTAAGCTAACAGATGGCTAGAATTCTGCTCTAGATACAATTAAGTAATTAACATTGTAAAAGAGGAGGGAAAGAGTTTCAAATTGGTTTTTGTAGATGCAACAAGTTGGGAACCTATTAAGAAAGGTTAATCTTCTAATGTAGTGAGTCTACTTTTAGCAACTTGCCATATGAAAAAAAAGATACATTTGGGAGATAACTTTTGCTCCAGACAGTGCTGTACCAAACAAGTTTTTTCCCTTAGTTGTGAACAAATATTTACATTAATGGTTTATGAATTTGCTTGATAGATATATGAGACAAAAGTAGGAGTCATTCGCTTAAGTATCAAGGATATAATCTAGCAGAATGTGCAAAAGATCAACTAGGTAGTTGGACTAATCATTGGAGATTATTAAAACTTTAAACTTTAAACTAGCGGAGAAATTATTCATAATTTTAGGTGTTAAGTGTGAACTACTTAATGACATCAATTTTCTCTAATTACCATAACATAGAGAAAGTTAAATGATCCAAAATTATTTATTATACTTGACACTCCCATATTTAAAGCATCATCTATTCTATTACACAATATAAATTTTAGTTTGAATACTAGTCAATAGCTTGATTTTATTAATATTAAAAGAATCTAGATGTTATTCACAGAATATTTAGATAAAGATAAATAATTTTAAAATAAATATTAAAATACATGTTAGTAATAACAAATTGAAATGTTTGCCTATAATTAGTTTGAGTTTTCTATAAACAGTCATCCATCTTCTTATTTCATGCATTATGTAAAACCCCAAACCTTTCCTTTAATTGAATATAAATTTTTACTTTCAGTGAATAGTATTTTCATATGAATATTGAATTTAGATAAATAGTGATTTTTGGAGGACTCAATTTTGAAATATTGAAAAATATTCGAAATAAGTATTAGGAGTTTAATGATACTGAAACAAATCAAAAAAGGTCTGATTGGATGGATTTTGAGAGTTCTGAAAGTTTAACACTAAAATGCCCTTTTTGGAAAATAATAGGTATTGATGATTTTAAACCATTTGAAAAAATTTTAAAGCATCCAATCAATAAGTATTGACCCTAACTAGAGTATTTCTTGGTCAATTTGATAATAAGATGGTTATGAAATATTTTTGGAATGTAATTCGGTTAGTTGGTGAATTAAACTCAGTAAATGGTAATATGGTCTTTTTACAAGAAGTTAGTGGATTAACGAGCCGTTAGTGATGGCCAATGATGAGATGACATGTGTACAACCAATGAAGAGTATAAAAAGACAAAAGACAAATTAGCTTCATTTGATAGAATAAATGCGAGAGACCAAAACAAAAGGAAAGAAGAGAAGGAAGATTGATATTCGACCAAGGAGAAGAGGAAGAAGGGGTCTGTAATTTTTTATCAGTTTTGACAGTAATTTAGAGAGATTTTAACCAATTAAAGATGATAATCAATTACCCAAAAGATTGAAGGAGAAAGTGGTAAGTTTTTCTAGCTTAAGCTTTTAAATTTATGGGTTTTTAAGTGGGATGGATGTATTTAAGATAAATGGTGGTTTTTGACTTGTTATAGAGTAGATGATAAACTTGGAAGCCCTTAAGGGATGAAAACAAGAAAGTAAACCAATAAATTAAGAAATGAGAGGATCGGCCATGGCTAGGGATTTTAATGTGATTTGATTCAAAATTTTATTTTAATGTTTCATGATATTCATAGAATTGTTTTGATGCTAATGAAGTAAAGAAATGAAAAAGTATTGAATTGGAAAAGTTTGACGTAAGATATGTTAAGTTTAGCCTGAATGGTGTTTTTGATATAAAAGTATGGTTATGAAGTAATAACTATGTGAATGTGAATGAGGATGGTCATTAAGTGTATTTTTGGCATTAGAATTGAAGTGAAAAATCACGTGAATGTGATTAAGGATGGTCATTAAGTGTATTAGTGGCATTAGAATTGTTAAATAAAGTGTTATGTTATTATTTCAAAAAACTTAGTATATGGAGTGTATGTGGAGAGTAATGAAGATGAAATGGCATGGATCTTAAGTGAATTGTGATGAAAAATTGGAAAGAAAATGAAATGATATACCTCAGACTCGGGAT
>JANZXR010000008.1:36253169-36288852 GCA_027575705.1 Erythroxylum echinodendron
ATAAGGAGGACAATTTGGCTTTAAGAGGAAATTTAGTTATTGGTGTGAGTTTTTGAAGTTTGATTATGGTTATGGTGAATTAATTGGGTGAGATAGTGTTTCACAGAAATTGATAAGTTAGAATAGGTAAAGGATGGTATTTAATAAAATTTCAAAGTTAAGACTTTGAAATAGAGAACAATAGGTTAGCTTACAAAAGTAAGCAAAAATACGATTAGTGTACGTATTACATGATTAAATACTAATCTTGAATTCGATTAAGTCAAATATATAGTTTTAATGCCTTATTTCTGAATTTGAAAATAAATGTCTAAGAGAAATGCACTTTATGTAGGTAAAGGAGAGGTACAGAACGTGTGAGTGCACTTGCAATGAGTGTATTTTAATTGTTTTCTATGAATAAATTCTTTGTAAAAGAGTTGATGACGTGTCACTCTATATTGTATGATTATGAGTTTTATGTGAATAATACATTGCAAGTGAAAATTGCTAGTATAAATGTCAGTTTTAACAATATATAAATTGAAGTTTGAAAGTTGAATTTCATACGATTTGAAGTTACATTGATATTATATTATTGGTTAATAAAAAGGAAATGGGTTTTGGCCTATAGTACACCATTAGGTTATATATATGTTATTATGTCGGTGTATAATGGTTAACCTAGTATGGGTAAGCGATGTAGAACTAGCTCCATAACTGGTGGTTAACCATTTGTGGGTAGGCGATGTAGAACCAGTTCCGTAACTACCGGTGTATAGTGGTTAACCTAGTGCGGGTAAGCGATGTAGAATCAACTCCATTACTAGTGGTTAAACAGTTACGAGTAAGCGATACAAAACTAGCTTCGTAACTATTAGTGTATAGTGGTCAACCTAATGCAGGTAAGTTATGTAGAACCAACTCCGTAACAAGTAGTTGACTAGCCACAAGTAAGCGATACGGAACCAGCTCTGTGACCTTATACCTAAGGGTATCATATGGAAAAGAAGTTAGTGGTGGGCTATGTCAGGTAAGAAGTTCATGAAAATAATAATGCCACCAATATTTACTTTAATAGTTTGAGAAATTTGATTTCATAAAGCATATATATATTATATTGGTATTGTATCATAAGAAATGAAATGAATTTGTCTTAGGGACATTTAAATTGTTAAATGTGATTTGCATAGAAAAGTTAACATTCACTAAGCTCGTTTAGCTCAACTTTACTTTTTGTTTTAAAATAAAACCTCCCAGGTGCAAGCTTAGGGGCTTCAGCAGCAGGGCTCCACCTCGTAAATAGTCAGCTTCGTCACGTGCTATTGTGTAGGCATTTTTGCCTTATAAATATTTTTCGAACATTTTCATATTTATGAATATCTTTTGGAATATACATTTATGTGAAGAATGGACATATATAAAATTTTTAGATGAAATGCATAAATATGTTTTAGCTTTTTAAAGTTTATTGAAGTTATTGCTGAGATTGCTTTTGAGTGGACTTGTAGTCCAAAATTTGTAGTAGAGATTATGATGCGAATATAGAAGTGTTTTGAACTTTTACTAGAACTTTGAAAATTTTGGGGATGTCAAATGCAAACATTGTGATGGCAAAATCTTTATTCAAAAGATTTCAAAAAAACTCCATTGCTTGTATCTTTTTATGTTGAGTTAAAGCTTTTCGATAAAAAAGGAAATAGGCTTAGCTCTATGGAAACTTTTCAATTGGATCAAATATCGACTATCACCGTGGGTTTCGAGTAGGCTGCCTAGTCGTTTTATGATAAGGGCCTATATAAGAATCAAATTCAAGCACCAAAGAGTAGAGATTTTGAGGATACCAATCTTATAAGTTTAAAGTTATCAATTAATATCGGTAACTTACAATTATAACTCTTTTTTTCTTTTTATAATAATAGTTTATATGTCCCATTTAAGCTACAATTTTACTTTATCCACCTATCATTCTACTAGGTGATTTCAGATCCTATTTAGGGTGTATATCCATTTATTATAAGTTTGTAGTTACGACTATAAGTGAATTTTCCACATCAAAAAATAAGTTAGATGTTATATATCTTTGAAGGTATTGAGTACTATTTGTGTATTAGTTATTATTTATGTAAAATAATAAGAGTTATTTGTTTTAGCTTAAGCAATTTGGAGAGAAGCAATGATAACCAAATTTAAGATTAATAAATTCAACAAGAATAATTTCTTATTTCAAAAGTTAAAGATCCTTATAAAGGATAATTAATTTGCAGTTATTAGTAAAAAGTAGATAAATTTCATATTTACATTAACTGGAATGAAATGGACATAAATGTTGCTGTAAATCTCCATCTAACTGTAATTGACGAAGTTTTGTCAAGCTTAGAGGAGAAGGAAACATTAGAAGCAATATGGAATCATCTCATAAAGATGTACTAGGTCAAGTTAATCTAAAAAAAATTTAAAAGAAAAATTTATACTCTTCATTCATCATAATCCACTTTAGTTATTAAGTATATTAGTGATTTGACTACTCTATTTCCTTATATCATGTTATTGGATTATAAAATGGAACCACATGAACAAGTCAAAAATTTACTTCAAAGTCTACATGATTTATATAATCAAATCTTCATTAATTTAACCATTAATCTTCTTATAAAATACTAGTTTTTGATGATGATGCATCTATGGTTCAAAAAAAAAATTCATTGCAAAAATAGGGAAGATAGACAATATGGTTTATAACAAGTCAAAACATTAATGGTGATAAGAGGAAGATAAACAAAACATGGCCCAAGCAAGAGCCAAAATCAGAGTAGATGAAATTAAGGAGTAAGAAAAATTTTAAATGCTACGATTTCAGTAAAAAAAAGGCACTTGATAAAGAGTTATTGGAATTCAAATAAGAAAATTCTAGTTGTGAGAAAATTTTGGGAGCAATTTGGATGATGGCAAGGCTCTATATTATAAAGAAACAATCACAATTAAAGGTAGGAAGTCAAAACTTGAAGTATGATTCTTTGACTCAAGAGATAATTTTCATATTGCTTATAGAATAGAATGATTTTATCATTATGAACCTATCCTAGGTGGATATATGTAATTTTGTGACAATTATCTTCTAAAAGTTATTGGTATTGAAACAATTAAGTTTAAGATGTATGATTATATAATTTGTGCTCTTTAGTAGCTTTGGTATATAAAAGGCTTGAAGAAGAATTTGTTGTCTCTTAGATGACTATGATTTTAGGAGTAATAGAAATCATAATATGATTTACCATCAACAACCTCTTGGGTGTAATAGAAATGGAACCATTAGCCTTTGATTATTATGGCAAATTAGTTCCATTGGAAGTTTAAAAATAGGCAGTTATATAATTAATATGTAATATTACATATTGGAAATACAAATTTCAAAAATTACTGCATCATCTGAAGGTTTGATTAGTCAAAAGTTGCACTTTGATCGAAAATGCTAGATCTATAAGAACTTGTTATTTGAAGCTTTCAATTCCCTTGAAGAATCTGTTGTTTCTTTCATTTTAAATGATATATAACTCTTAGATAAATGGCTTTATTCTTCTTATTAATTCTCTTATTCAAACTTAGCCATTTAAAAAACTTAGTATAGTTGTACCTGGTACTATCAAGCTAATAGATGGCTAGAATTTTGCTCTAAATAGCTTTTGAGTAATTATAAATGTAAAAGAGGTTCAAAAGAGTTTCAAGTTGGTTTTTGTAGAGGCAACAAGTTAGAAAACTATTAAGAAGCTTAATCTATCTAATATGGAAACTCCATTTTTAGCAATTAGCCACATGAAAAAACATACCTTTGGAAGAGAGCTTCTGCTTTAGACAATGCTATACCAAACTAGTTTTTGCTCCCCAGGTATGAACAAATATTTACATTAATGGTTTATGAATTTGCTTGATGAATATATGAACTAAAAGTAGGAGTCATTCACTTTAATATTTACAAAAATTTGGCACAAGATTAGCTGGGTAGTTGACCAATGATTGGAGCTTATCAAAAACTTTATAACTATTAAACAAATTACCTAGAATTCTAAGCATCAAGTGTGAACTACTTAATGACCACAGTTTGCTCCAATTATCATAATATAGAGAAATTTAAATGATTCGGAATAGTCTATTATACTTTTCACTTCCATCTTTATATAAACATCTATTTTAGTACACAATATTAAAATTAGTTCGAATACTATTTAATAACTTTATTTCCTCTTATTAAAGTTATTAAAGAATTTTAGATACTACTTATAATATCTAAGGGGGTCCTTGGTTAGTTAGTATGGGAAGAAAAGAATGGGTAAGGAATGAAAAAAGATGGTTGGTAATATACTATGATTGGATGGACAGTGTTTTTATATCCCCTTTTGGTTAATACTCCTTACCCCCTAATATAGTGAGGAATGGAAATCATATCCATTTCCATTCTTTACTATATTCATTATAATTCCTATTACCATTCCTCAAATGAACCAAGCAAACTCTAAATATTATTTATAGTAGAATAATATAGATATTATTCACAAAATATCTAAATAAAGATAAATATTTGTGTTAAAAAATAATTATTATGACAATGGTAAATATAACAAAATGAAATGTTCAACTATAATTAATTTCACTCACCTATAAATATTCATCCATCTTCATATTTCATGCATTAAGAATCAAATTCAAGTATTAGAGAGTATAGATTGTGAGGATACCAATCTTATAAGTATTTTTTTGGTAAATGAATGATATATTGCTATGGAATGAAACTAGTTACAACTTTATAAAGAGTTCATAGATGACACTATACCACTCTATAATAATAGAGAGTAGCTAACGAAGAAGATTACGAAAGACTAGAGGGTCAAAGGGGGAGGTGCGTATCTTTGGCCAAAATGTACTCTCTATTCTAATTGATGGTTCTAACAGCGAGTTTGTATTTCTCTTCCTTTTTGTCTGTGAATTTCAATGGTTTTTGTCTTTCTATAGGCTGTATATAGACAGTGGAAAGACAGTAAAGAAAAGAATAGCATTTTGAGTGCCTTTCTTTGATTTGCTAATTATCCACTCCAATACCAAATTCCATTCATATCTAGCTGAATATGATGACAACATGTGTAGAATATTACTCCAAATTTCATTCAAATAATGCATTGGAAAAAGAGATGATGACGATCATCCAGAGCCAGGTTCCAGAGGACACATAGGTCATCGACGTTTCCATATCATTGATTCATAGTTTGAAGTCTGTTTTGAGAGATAGCCAAGTAATAAAGGCAACTTTAGGGTAAATGGTACTATGCCATATCAAGGAAAACCATGGGACTACGAATGATCTAGTGCAGATGAGTTGATAACAAGAATAATTGGAGAAGATACTAGACGGTTTCAAGTTCCAGTCTAAAGAAAAGTTTTCATGATTCTTTCCAGCTCCTTAAGGACTTTCCGCGGTAAAGCAACATGAGCCACCCAGTGAATATGTAGGTATTTAGAATAGATATGATAAGTGTGTGATGGATCATAGGCCAGCCCAACAAAAGAAGCTCATGTGGGACACAAGCCTTCACAGCTGGTGCCAAGTTGCAAGTCTGGATATAATAAATCTGTAACAAACTAACAGAAGAATAAATTAGTTTTGAATCTGTTAAATTTGCTGGCAATAGATTCTCTATATCTATAAATAGGAAAGTACTGAAACAATATAGAAGAACAAGGAATGAACAAACTTGGTACTAATGAGTCCTTTTTACAAATACCTCATCTTCATTTCTCTGATCTTTTCCTTCTTTTTCTTCCTCTTCTTCTTCTTCTTCTTCTTCATCATCATTTCTTCTTAAACTCGCACATGGTATCAAAGCCATAGTCAAATGACAATGGTAGAAACACAAATTCAATCAACACCTACAACTTAATCCACGACAGACCATACTGAACATACCACCTCTCAAATCCTAAACCAATTAAACACAAACTTACCCAGCCTAGCCAAAACACTGAACATTCAACAAGTCAAGCTTAATAGAAACAATTATATCAACTAGAAAACTCAGATTCTACCTACAATTCAAGCCTTAGAGCTTGAAGAATTTATTATTCAACCTAACAACATACTGCCAGAATTCATTACACAACATGGAAACCTTGTCAAAAACAGTGCCTATCTAGTTTGGAAGAAAGCAGACAAGCTCTTAATGAGCTAGTTAATCTCAACAATCAATGACAACCTCATTGGTCAAATCACACAATGCAAGTCTTCAGCTAAAATATGGACAAGATTGGAGAAACACTTTAGTCAACAATCAATGGAAAAAATTATGCAACTCAGAAATCAACTACAGACAGCTAGAAAGGGAGGAGAATCTGTCACAGACTTTTTACTTAAAATCAAGAATATCGATGATGAGTTACTAGTAGCTGAAGATGACATCAAGGAGAAGGATCTTGTAATGAGTGTTTTAAACAGCATTGGTCATGAATTTGATCCTGTCGTTGTACTTATCTCCTCTCAATTAGAAATTGTTTCTCTTGAAAACACTCAGTACCAGCTCATGCTTAATGAGCAAAGGATTACTCAACTAAATAGCATCCCAAAATCAGGATTCGTAACTAATGCTGATCTAACTGAGCTATATATTCCTAGAAATTGAGGATATGGAAGATCTGGTAGCAGAGGTCTAAAAGGCAGAGAAAGAGGTAAAAATGGTGGACGTTTTGGATCTGGTCCCAGACTCTACTGTCAAATCTGTGCAAAGCCTGGACACTCAGCAATTCAATGCTATTATAGGTTTGACCAAAACCTTCAATCAAACTATAGGATGAACAACCTAGGAGCTCAAAATCCTAAACCCTCTTTTGGCTCATATAATTTGACTCCATGACCTCAATCAGGTAACATGGCACATCTGTTTCCCTCAATTGATCAGGGTCCCTATTTTGGAAGTGAATCAACAGATATCAACTCAAACCAAGGGTCTCAAGACACAACAACTCAAGCATATTACTCACACAACTCAACCTATATTGTGTCACCAAAAACAGTGGCAGATCAGGCCTGGTATGCAGATAGGGGCGCCACAAACCACATCACCTCTCAGCTAGGTAATCTACCATAACATCACTTTACTCAGGTAATGAGTTTCTGTTTATAGACAATGGTGCAAAGTTAGTGATAACACATATAGGTCAAACACATATCATGTCATCTAACCCACACAAGCCCATTTTACTCCTAAAAGATATCCTACATGTACCCAACATAACCAAAAATTTACTCAGCATTTCAAAATTTACCAAAGACAATAATGCTTATGTTGAGTTTTTTGGCAATGAATGTGTATTTAAGGACCTAGACACAAAGGAAATACTACTCAAAGAAGTTCTTAAAAGAGGACTATATGAATTAGAGGTTAAGAGGATCAATGGAAATCGTGATAAAAGACGCTCCAGCTTAGCCAAAACACCAAATATTCAATATGTACTCCTTGCTACTAAAGACTCTGTCACTAAATGGCATACAAGATTGGGGCACCCTGCCCTCAAAATTGTTCAGTTTATCCTTAATAAAAATAGTATTCCTTTTATCAATATAGTTGAGCAGTTTTGTGAAGCCTACAAGCTAGGCAAAATGCACAAGTTGCCTTTTGAAACTAAAAATAGTAGAGCCTCCAAACCTCTGGAATTAATACTAACAGATTTATGGGAACCTGCACCAGTCATATCCACTGATGGATACAAGTACTATGTGGTGTTTATAGACTCATTCTCAAGATACTCCTAGTGTTATCCCTTGAAACTTAAGTCTGATGTGTTTGATGTATTTGTTAAGTACAAAAAGATGGTGGAAAACAACTTTGAATGCAAAATAAAATGCCTACAAACAGATATGGGAAGAGAGTTCAAACCTATAGCTAACTATTTGGTGAATGAAGGAGTCACTGTAAGATATTTATGCCCATACACATATGAGAAAAACGGAATAACTGAAAGGAAACATCGAGCTATAGTAGAAACTGGACTTACTCTACTGGCCTATGCTCACATGCCTTTAAAATAATGGGTAGATGCTTTTCTAACAACTAATCTAGTACTTAATAGCCTACCATCAAAAGCTATAGGAGATGGTGTTCCTTATGAAATACTATTTTAGAAAAAGGTTAACTACACTTATCTCAAGGTTTTCGGGTGTGCTTGTTATCCTTATCTAAGGGATTACAACAAGCACAAATTGGAATTCCACAGAAGCAAATGCGTCTTTATTGGGTACAACTCAACACACAAAGGATATCGATCCCTTCATAGTTCAGGCAGGATCTACATATCACGACATATGATATTTAATGAAACTGACCTACCTTTTTCTGCATTATTTTTGACAGGTTCAAAGTCATCAAATGACAACACATTCTGCAATATCACACCAGCCATTGCAGCCTCTCAAATACTAAAAGAAACAAGTGACAGATTCATCTCACATGCTGATCCACCTACATAAGCAACCAGACTCTCAACAGAACAAACTCAAGAGGCTGTCTCACCTAACCTTGACATCTACCATGACCCTACATCACTGCAACCTGCAACCTACCACTTTAATTCACATCCTATTGCCCACACAGAAACTACAAACCTGCAACCACCAGACACACTTCCCAATCAACCACCTAGACCTCACATCGAAGTCTAGAACCAAGCATTAATCCAAAAAACCCATCCAATGATAACAAGAACGTAGTATGGAATTTTTAAACCAAAATCCTACATAGCATCTACTTATAATGACAAACCTAATACACCCTATGAAGTAATCCAATGTTCCCATTGGCTTCAAGCCATGAAAGAAGAATTCAAAGTGTTGCAATAGAATAACACTTGGACACTTGTTCCATATCAAACCATTATGAACTTGGTTGGGTGCAAGTGGGTCTTTCGCATCAAACATAACTTAGACGGGTCACTCCTCAAGCATAATGTCAGGTTGGTGGCAAAAGGCTTTCATTAAACAGCTAGACTTGACTATCATGACACCTTCAGCCATGTAGTCAAAGGAACATCCATAAGAATAATTTTCACCTTAGTTGTAACCTACAACTGGTTGATTCAACAGTTAGACATCAACAATGCCTTTCTTAATAGCGACCTAGTGGAGACAGTGTTTATGGAACAACCTCCATTCTTTGAAGATCCTAAAAAACCATTCTACGTGTGTAGACTCAACAAAGCTCTCTAAAGATTAAGGTAAGCTCCGAGGGCGTGGTTCATAAAGTTGAAATCAGCTTTAGTCAACTGGGATTTCCATAACTCAATATCAGATACCTCCTTGTTTATCAAACAATCAGAAGGTGATATCATTTACTTGCTATTCTAGGTCCTGTAAGCTACTTTCTTGGCTTTGAAGTCCACAGAAACAATGGTCTTCTCCTCACACAATCTAAGTATGTCACAGATCTTCTCAAACGTACCAACATGCTGGACTGCAAGCCTTGCCACACTCTAATGAATGTCTCCCAAAAGCTGTGGAAATTGGATGGTGATTCCTTTGATCAACCCTCACTGTATTGAATCACTGTTGGTGCTCTACAGTATCACACAAACACTTGACTAGATATCTCATTCTTAGTAAACAAACTCAGCCAATTCCTACATACTCCCACAACAACTCATTGGCAGGCCTATAAAAGGATCCTAAGATACCTAAAGGGAACAATTCACCTTGTTCTTTATTTAAACTCGCAACGAACTTAAACTTGGAAAGTTTTGCAGATGCTGACTAGGCCAGCTGCATAGATGATAGAAGAAGCATCACTGGTTTCAGTGTTTTCCTAAGAGGCAACCTTATTAATTGGAGCTTAAGAAAACAACAAGTGATACTTAGGTCAAGCACTGAAGCAGAGTATAAAGCCATAGCTCTGGCCACTATAGACATCCTATGGACGCACTCTCTTTTACAAGAACTTCGACACACAATTCTAGCTCCTTGCATCATCTGGTGTGACAATACAAATGTCAATTCCCTGGAAAAGAACCCAGTTCTTCACTCCAGGACAAAACACGTTGAAATTGACACACACTTCTTAAGGGAGCAAGTAGCTAATGGTATCATTGAATCGAGATACATACCTTCAACCTTGCAAATTGCAGATATACTGATAAAGTCCTTGTCCAAAAACCAATTCCTACTGCTTCGGTCCAAACTGAATCTGATCTCCCTACTAGAGTTCAATTTGAGGGAGGATGTGATGGATCATAGGCCAGCTCAACAAAAGAAGCTCATGTGGGACATATCGAGAGAGCTCCTCAAGCCTTCACAGCTGTTGCCAAGTTGCAAGTCTAGATATAACAAATCTGTAACAAACTAACAGAAGAATAAATTAGTTTTGAATTTGTTAAATTTTCTAGCAATAGATTCTCATATATCTATAAATAGGAAAGTACTGAAACAATATAGAAGAACATGGAATGAAAAGACTCGGTACTAACGAGTCCTTTTTACAAACACCTTATCTTCATTTCTCTGATCTTTTCCTTCTTTTTATTCCTCTTCTTCTTCATCATCATCATCATCATTTCTTCTTAAACTCGCACAAAGTGTGAGCTGACTTGTATAAGAAAGAAACGACTTTGCCATGCAATCACTCGGGTCTTCATCCTTCCAATAATAGGTAAGCAATTGGTGTACTTTTGTTTAGAGTCTATGATAGGGATTCCTAGATATTCAAAAGGAAGAGAACTATTACATAATCCAGTGAGTTGTTTGATTTTTTCAAAGCCTTTAACATCATCCAAGATAAAAAACAGCTCTTCTCAATATTATATTTTAGGCCAGGCCAGCACGTAAAGCAATTATATTCATGAGGATATGGACAGAGTGAAGTTTAACACTATTTAAGAGAACCAGATCTTCAACATATAAGAGATGAGAACGGATTAGTTCCTTACATTTATGATGGAAGTGGAAGGCACCATTGCAAGCTATAAGTCTGGTTAATAGTCTGGATAACCCCTCTATCACGAGTGTGAATAAATAAGGTGAGAGACGATCACCTTGTTGAATCCCTCTAGTTGACTTGAAAGGAGTAGTGGGGGTGTTGTTGACTAACACGCTTAAAGAAGAAGTGCTAACACATGCTAGATCCATTGAACAAATTTGGTAGGCAAATGAAATTCTTCAAGACATAATTGGATGAACTGCCAGGTAACAGTATCAAAGGCTTTGAAAATATTTTTTTAATCAAGCAATTGTTAATTTGCTTACCCATTTTGTATTCCTTTAGAAGCTCTTGTAAAAGCATAATATGGTCAACTATGTTAAGGTCGGGAAGGAAAGCACTTTGAGCATAATTCACAACAGTCGAGAGGACTTTCTTTAATCTTTCCAGGAGAAGCCTTGCAATCAATTTATAAATAGTATTACACCACGATATAGGCCAAAATTCAGTCATACTGTAAGGATTAGGTTTTTTGACACCATAAAAATGAAAGCATGATTGATGACCTGTAACATTTTGGATGATTCAAAAAATTTTAGTACAGCTTTAGTGAAGAGTTGGCCCATAATTTCCCACATATGTTGAAAGAAGACAGAGTTGAATCCATCGGGACTAGGAGACTTATAAGAGTGTAAACTAAAAAGGATCCTTTTGACATATTCAGTTGTAAAAGGAGATATAGGGGACTCCATATCATCCAAATTTGTATGTCCTTCAAACAGACGAGCAACTTGAGGGCCAAATAAGTGAGAATCAGTTGTTCCCATGAGTTAAATGAAATACAAATACTTACCAACTATATCCTAACTCATCCTTTAAACGCGTAATAATTTTTTGTGAGTCCTATTTCTTCTAATCTTAATTAAGCTATGATTTCTCTCTATCCACCTAATCATTCCAATAAGTGTTTTCAGATCATAATTAGGGTGTATATCTATTTATTACACATTTTGTAGTTACCACTATAATTCCATATTAAAGTATAAGTTGGATATTGTTTATCCTTTGAAGATATTAAGTACTATTTACATATGAAATTATTGTTTACATCAAATAATATAAGCTATTTATCTTAGCTTAAAGAAATTTAGGGATAATCAATAATAACCAAATTTAAGATTAAGAAATTAAATGAGAATAACTTCTAACTACAAAAGCTGAAAAAATGAAAATTATCTTTATAAAGGATAATTGCCTTATAGCTATCAGTAGAAGAATGATAAATTTCATAGATGACACTAAGGGGAATGAAAAGGATATAAATTTTGTTGCAAATTTTCATCTAGCTTTAACAAATGAATTGTTGTCAAGTGTAAAGGAGGAGAAAACATCAAAAGAGATATGAAATCATCTCATAAAGCTTTATGAGGATAAGTTAATTTTAAAAAATTAAGAGAAAAATTTATACTCTTTATATATCATAAGCCATTTAAGTTATCAAGAATATTAATGATTTAATTACTCAATTTTGTCAACTTACATCATTGGATTATAAAACGGAGCCACTTGAATGTGTCAAAGTTCTACTTCAAAGTCTACATGATTTATATAATCAAATCACCATTAATTTAACTAATAATGTTCTTATAGTCTAATACTTTTCAATAACATTATATATATGATTCTAGAAAAAGAAAATCAATGCAAGAATAAGCAAGACAGATAATTTGGTTCATAACAAGTCAAAACCTTAATGGTGACAAGATGGAGAGTAACAGAACATGGTCAAGTGAGAGCCAAAATCATGGTAGGTTAAATTAAAAAGTAAGAAAATTTTTAAATGATATAATTATTGCAAGAAAGTTCATTTGATATAGGGTTAATGGCATTTAAATAAGAAAAATTCTAGTTGAAAGAAAATTTGAAAGCATTTTAGATGATGGAAACACACTGTACTATGAAGCATCAATAACAATTAAAACGAAGAAGTCACAACTTAATGTGTGGTTTTTGGAATCAAGAGATACTTTTCATATAACCTCTAAAAGAGAATGATTCCATCAATATGAACCTATCTTAAGAGGATATATGTACTTTTATGACGATTATCCTTTAAAGGTTATTGACATTAGAACCATTGAGTTGAAGATATACGATGATATGATTTGTACTCTTAAGGAGGTACGACTTGTGAAGGGTTTAATCAAAACTTTTTTGTCATTAAGATGACTATATAATCATGGGTGCAACAAAAATATCACTAAGCTTTTCAATATTATTTAAGATGTGCTTATACTTATAAAGGGATCAAAGATATGCACAAAATTATACAAGTTAAAAGAAAAGACATTGCTAGAAGTAGAAGTGTTATTTGCTTCAGTTAATTCAAGTAAAAAATGTTCAATGTTATGGAATAAAAAACATGGACATATATCTATACAAGGAATAAATATCCTTGATGAGAAAAGGATACTCTTTAGGCTTACAGATATATCATTTTATTGCATTATCTTGCAAGTAAGCAACAACATATAAACTTTAACATATTAAATTCAAAAAAGAAGGTTGTTCTTAAGTTAGTTCACTTTGATGTGTGGTATTCACTTTGACGTGTGGTAAGCACCGGTTTCATCCCTGGGAGGTGTAAAGTACTTTATCTCTTTTTATTGAGTATTACTTAATGGGTTATTGGATTTACACTGTCAAGAGCAAAGTAAATGTGTCCTCAATCTTCAAAGTTTTTCAAAAAATGCCTTGATTATAGTAAAAAGATTAAGTATTTAAGGACAAATTATGATAAAGAACATACTCGTAACGAACATAATACATTTTATAAGCAAAAAGGCATCAAAAGATACTTTACTGTTACATAAACTCCTTAGGAAAATAAAGTGGAAGAGTGGATGAGCCTATTATATGGTGAATTGAGTTCCATCAATTACAATTAAGTTAAAGGCATACATGAAGATGTGGACTAGGAAGCTAGTAGATTGTTTTATCCTCCACATATTTGGAAGTCCTATATATATATATGATGATTAATCCCAAAAAAAACCATGAAGATGCATCCAAAATCTTGAAAATACTTACTCTTAGGATATATTGATATAGTCAAATGGTATTACCTATGGAATCTCACTGTCTACAATTTTATTGTCAGTAGAGACATGACTTTTATAAAAGATAAAGTATAAACAAAAGAAGAAGACAAAATCACTTTACAAAAAGGTTTAGATACTGTTATGTAGATTGAAAAGGAATTTTAAACTTCTTGTAACGTGGTATTATAGTAATATGTTCAAGAATTAGTTAAGTCTAAAATTATTGAAATTTGTTGATTCTATCAAACAAAATGACCATCAAATTATCAGCCAGGTTATATAATAGAGGGCAATATAGCATATTACTTTTTAACATAAGATATAGAGTCATTAACTCTCCAAAAAGTACTTAATAATCTAAATGTCTCTTAGTAGATGATAGTAGTGCAAGAAGAAACTGAAATTTATAAAAATAAAATGTGAGAACTTATACCATTACTATAAGGAAGGAAGCTAATTAGTAATATTGGGTCTTCAAGATCAAGTGAAATGGTGATGGTTAAATAAAATGATATCATATAAGGAAAGGATATACTTAAAGAAGGAATTGACTCCAATGAAAGACTTTAAATTATGTTTCAACTTACTATAGTTAGGATAGTTATAGCCTTGTGTGTTATTATTTGAATTACATCTAGAATAAAGGTAGCGCATCGTAACACCACACAAAATAACTAAACTTAAAACTATAGATAATGATGAGTTTAGGTCGATCTCAAAGAGATTAAATCTAATTACTTTCCCAAATTATATTTATATGTATAAAGGGGGTTTGATTCAATGCAATTAAAAAAACAAAGTAAAATTGAACTTATGAAAGAAAAATCAAAGCAAGCAGTGAAAAATTTAAAATTGATAAATGATTTTGGAATATGGTTCTTGGATCAATCTCAACCTAAACACAAATAAATATTTGTCATTGCATTATCATTTTCACACCTCTCTTAGAAATATTGATCTTGGATTAACAATAAGCTCTGTTATTCCTGATTTTTCCTTAGATTGTGTTTAATCAAAATAAGCTCTTTAATTAAACCTAACTATCAAACAACCTAGAACAAGTTCTCTATATTTAATTAGATAGCTGGATTACTAGTAGGGAAGATAGATCAATCTAGATTACTAGTAGGGAAGATAGATCAATCTAAGCAATAACCACACAATTTCAGGTTATTTAATCTATGTTATGCTATCTCTAATGATTCAACATCATTAGTTGCCACATATGAATGTATCGTATTTAAGATTCTAGCAATAGGTTTATATAAAATAATCCAATAAAGGACTCAAATCATTCTTACATAATACCCAATTTAATAAACATAAAATAATGTAAACAATCCTTAAAAAGGGGAAGAATAGCGATGCACAAAGATGATATGTCTATATGTGCTCTTTAGTGTCGATTTTGCCTTTGAACCAAAATAGGGAGTCTTAGCCCTCCATAGGTCTTAAAAGGTTTGACACATGACAATGTATCAAACTGTATAATTCAAAAAAAAATGTGAAACTTGTGAAGATACATGGTTGGATACACGGCCAAAATTTATCTTCTGAATTTATACACAGTCATATAAGTATATAAACAGCTGTGTATGTCCCATATTTGCTGAATTATTATTCTTCTTATGATTTCTTGTCCAATCCTCACTCTAATCCATCTCCTTCTTCTTCAATAAGGATAATTGAGATTGAACATCAAAATGTTGGCTGAAGGAGTGTGCTTTTAACCCATTTTGGTTCTTATGCTTCCAAATTGTACCTAAAACCAAATACGAACTAAAATGAATATTTTAAGCATTTCAAATCATTAATCATTAAGTGTCATAGAGTAAATGTATAAAAAATTAAGAACACATCAAATAGCTAGAAGTGAAAATTACTTTTCTTCATAAAGATCTTAAAGAAGAAAGTTATATGCTCCAACCAATAGGTTTTGAAGAAAAAGGAAAAGAGAATTTGATTTGCATATTAAGAAATCTTTATATTTTCTTAAATAAGCATCAAGGTATTGGTATCACATATTTGATTCCTTTATCATGTACCTTGGATAAAATATATTTAATACAAACCCTTGTACATATTTTAAAAAGTTTGGAGATTATGATTTTATTATCTTACTGTTATATATAAACAACATGATAGTTGTAGGTCCAAAAGATTGTATTAAAGAATTAAAAATATAATTGGCTAGAAAGCTTGAAATGAAAGACTTGAGACTAGAAAACAAGATTATAGGAATGTAATTTCACCAAGATAGAAACAATAAGAAGATTTGAATTTCTAATAAAATCTACCTAAAGAATGTTTTGTGATGTTTTAATATTCAAAATTATAAACCAATATCTACTTCTCTTCTTTTTAATTTTAAAATGTTCTATGATATGACCTTAGCAATGAAGATGAGAGGATAAATATTCGTCAGTTATTATATGTATCTTTAATGGGATGTTTAATGTTCATCATAGTTTGTAAAAGATTAAACATTGAATATAAATTGAGAATAGTTAGTAGAGAACATTAACATGTTATAAAGAGGATCCTAAAATATGTTAAAGGGAACTTTGATATTACATTTCAATATAAAGGATCAGACTTTATTATCAAAATATATGTTGATTCTAATGATTTAGGTGATCTTTATAAAAGCAACTCCACTATATGCTTTGTGGTCATTTCAAAGATACAATTAATTGTAGCTACATCAATAAAAAAGTAGAATATATAGAAGATACATAATATATTAACGAAGTGATATGGTTAAAATTGATGTTAGAAGAACATGTGCATAAACAACAAAAGTTTCATTATTTTGTGAAAGTCAAAGTAACTAGAATCTAATAAGGAACCTAATGTTTCATTCAAAAACCAAGTGCGTAAGAGTTTTTCACTTCACTCATGAGAAACAGAAAGAAGGAAGTGTTGATAGCAAAAAATCCATACTAAAGATAATATGATATATTTTATGACAAAAGCAGTCAATAGTGACAAGTTTGTTTAACATCGATCCTCATGCAACCTAATGAAAATATAAGCAAAATAACAATGACAAGGTCGTGTAAAAATTGATTAGTTCTCCTTTAAATTTTCAAGTGAGAGATTGTTAGAAGAATCTAGATATTACTCACAATATTCATATATTATTTACATTAGAAGAATTAAGATATTATTTGCAAAACATCTAGATAAACATAAATAATTTATAGTACAAAAGTAAATATTATAATATGCGGTAATTATAACAAATTGAAATTTATAACTATAATTAACTAGTTTGATTCACCTATAAATAACTTCTTACTTAGTACGTTGATAATTAAATTTAAGCATCTAAGAGTAGAGCTTGTGATGATCATATTGCAATAGGCATCCCAAAATCACTGCATAAATCTATGTATACCTTTATTTGTTAGCTAAAAAGATTTTGCATCATCTTATATGAAACAATTTTTGTAATAGTTAATAAAATTCCCTATTAACTTTATCTTTCTTTTTGAAGCTTATTCTGAAATAAACACTCAAATTTATAAATGTACCGATAGTAAACAACATAAAGTAAAGTTGTCTTTCTCATTTTTCATTAGTAACTGTAAGATAAGGTGTGTGCAAAGAAAGCCCATTTCTAAGATTGACCTTGAATATTTCTTTTTCCTTCTCTATGACGTCATAAAAACAACTCATTGTTACCTTCTCACTACTCTCAACCAAAAGAAGTACTCCCATTAAAGGCTCAAAAGGTTAGATGACATATTGATATTAGGACTAAAATTCACAATCTCTAAGTATAACACTAGAAACCTTTGTTCTAATATTTAAGCTAACATGTTAAGATATAGCTCATTTATCTATTGTAAAATTTTTTTTAGATCCTTCTTTATTTGAACAAGACATTAAAGTGGGAAAAAAAAAGTAGCTGTAGATCTTATAATGGTAGGATGACATAAATTCCTAATCAATGGGGAAATATTTTCTCATTAAATTCAGAACCCATGTATGATTATAAATGAACTTAATCACTTTTCTTTATAAATGAACTTAATCACTTTTCTCACTTTATGCATAGTTTTGTCAATGATAGGAAAGTATTTGGTATCTCATATATTTTCTAGCATTATAGCAAAGTATTTAGTATCTCATATATTTTCCAACATCAAATCAATCTAATATGCAACTTAAAAAGACCAATAGAAAGAACTATACCTATTTTATAACCTCTTCCTAACTACTTTTTAAGTAGTTTCATTTTTTAAGAAATTAAAGAATCTTGTTAAATAATCCTTAAAGGATGGAGAAGTATAATAGCTGTTAGGAACTAAATAGTTTAGAAATACAAAAACACAAGTAATAACATCACCCATCAACTATATGGTCAAATATAATATGTTTAAAATAACCTTAATATGTACTACAGATTCCCTACACAATGTAAACAATTATTTTATCCTTCTCCTAAAGCTAGAATTGTCAAAAAGATGAAGCATTGGGAGTTAGTTCCCTATCCATAAAGAGGCATGCACCACTGAATTACTAGAGAGTTGTTTTACATCCTTGTATTATTTATCAACTCTTATAAGAGAATATTCTCCTGACTTGTAATTCTTTAAAATATCTTTCTATTCCTTTCATTCCAAAATGCATATATTGTACTACCAAAAGAAATACTAAGAACCATGAAATCCTCCTTCTTTATCTTATGCTTTAGAGAAAATCATCTAGTCAATTCCTGTAAACTAACGCATGAGGAAAATATGCTACGAAGTAGTTGTAATATGGTTCCAAACATAGAATGAAAATCTAAACTTAAAGAAGAGATGGGAAACAATTTCAGGTTTCTCATTACAAAGTTCACAGATTTTAAGAAGATTTAAGAAGCTCCTCAATCTACTAGCAGTGCTTAATCTTTCATTATTTTCAACCATAAATTGAAAAAAGCTTGAGAACTTATATGCTTCATCCACATATCTTTATCTCTGTTTTTAAAACTTAGTCTGAAATAAACACTCAAATTCATAAATGTGGTAAAAGTAAACAACATAAATTAAAATTGTCTTTCTCATCTTTCATTGGTAACTGTAAGATAAGTTGTGTATATTTAAGGCTTATTTTCATATTAACCTTGATTATTTCCTTTTCCCTCTCTATGGAATCATCAAATTAACTCATTGTTACATTCTCACCACTATCAGCCAAATGAAGTACTCCTATTAAAGGCTCACAAGCTTAGAAGACAAATTGACATTAGGACTAAAATTCATGATCTCTAATTATAATCCTAGAAACCTCTGTTCTAGTATTTAAGCTAATATGTTAATGTGTAACTCACTTATCACTTGTAAATATTTGTCTCAGTTCCTTCTTCATTTGAATAAAACATTAAAATGATAAAAAGTAGCTGTAAATCTTATAATGATAGGCGAAAACAAATTCCTAACCATTAGTGAAATATTTTCTCATTAAATTCAAAACCCATGCATGATTATGAATGAACTTAGTCACTTTTCGCACTTTCTGCATAGTTTCATCAATAATAAAAAAGTATTTAATATCTCATATATTTTCTGACAACAAGTTAATATAGTAGACAACGTTAGAAGAACAATATAAAGAACTATATTTGCAACCTTTTCCTAAATAACTTATAAGTAGTGTCACCTTTTAAGAGATTAAAGAATCTCGTTAAATAACCCTTAAAGGATGGAAAAGTATAATAGTTGCTAGGAACTAGATAGTTTTAGAAATACAAAAACATAAGTAATATCATCACCCATCAACCACAAAGTCAGTCTTTTTAATATAATCTTAATATGTACTCTAGATTTCCTATAAAATGAGAACAACTGGTTTATCCTCCTCTTAGAGTTATCATTCTCAAAAAAATGAAGCACCAAGAATTAGTCTCTATCCATAACGAGGCAAGCACTAGTTAATTACTAAAGAGTTGATGCATTTTTTGTGTAATTAATGAGTCACTATTTACATCTTTGTATCATTTATGAACTCCTATAAGAGAATATTATCCTAACTAGTGAATTTTCAAATTATCCTTCTTTTCCTTTCATTCCATAATGCATATATTGTGTTACCAAGAGCAATTTTAAGCAACATTAAATCCTCCTTCTTCATCTTATGCTTTAGAGAAAATCATCTGGTATGTTCTTTGTAAACTAATGTTTGAGGCAAATATGTCATAAACTAATTGTAACATGGTGCCAAATGAAGAGTGAAAATCTACACTTAAAGAAGAGAGGAGCAACACTTTCAAGTTCCTCATTGTAAAGTACATAGGTTGTAAGGAGATATAGTAAGCTCCTTAATCTATCAATAATCCTTAATCTTTCATTAATGTCAACCATATAATAAAGAAAGCTTGACAACTTGCATACTTCATCCATAAAATATTATTCCAACTCATCCTTGTAGTCTCAAGGTTTTTATATGAAGTTTTTGTAAAGACATCATATGTATGTTTATTCCATCTCAAAGAATCCTCCCAGTTTGGATTGAGATTGAAACTAAAAATAAGGTCATTAAAACTATTTCTTGGCACTTGCTCCAAATGCATTTGAGCATTTTTAAAGACTTGACTCACTAAAGCATTATTAGGAATAAAATTCCTTATATGGATTGATTCAACAATTTTGTATAATGGCCCCAATCCTATCCCGTTATCATACCAGAAGAATGTTGAATTGCCATTGCATATCTTTGTGATGAATTATATGTAACTCTTTCTCTCAACTTTAGGATATTTAGCACAGTCCAAGAGAAGTCATAGTTAGGTTGAACGCACTAGAAACTTACATTACTCAAGTGATATGCATGAATCAATTTGACCCACAAAGCTTGATTATCATTAAGGACCCTCTAAATCCTTTTAAGCATAAGAACCATAATTGTATTTTTAATTGAAATTATTCCAAGTTCATTACTTTTGAAGGCATACTTCACTCCATTTCACCTTAGATAATGCATGCCTTGTATTATATTTAGCCTAAAGTAATTGTCTCACTAATTTTTCTACTACCTTGACAATGTTTATAAAAAGCATATTATGTAAGGACCAATAAACATGTAAGCTATTTACCAATGGGTTAATCAACTATATTCTTCCTGAAGAAAAAAGATAAATTCTTTTGGCATCAACTTGAATTTTTTTTCTTTTTATTTTCTCTATTAATGGTTAAAACTCATTATAAGTTGATCTTTTTAAAGAGACTAAGATAGGTGAGTAATAGATGGCTTATTAGCTTTCAAGCTAGTTAAAGAGGTGAGCCAAGATATATGAAATGAACTTGCAAAAATGAGAATCTGACTCCTATACTTATTAATGAAAAGAAATGAATTTTCTTTGACAGTGTATAAGGCTACCATTAAAACACTAACAGTGCAAGCATCAACTTTTGCGAAAAGAATAAGATCATTTATAAATAAGAGGCTATAAATATCCAATCTCTTGCATTTTGAGTGAAATTTTACGTGTTTCTCTTAGTGAATAACAAGCTTAATGAGTTTAGTTAAGACTTTGAGGTATAAAATGAAGAGGTATGAAGAAAAATACCTCAAAATGAAGAGGTATGAAGAAAAAAGATCTCCTTTCCTCAACCCTCTTGTACTCTTGAAGTAAGTTCTTTATTAACAAGGATACAAATGACACAATTGAGATGCATTGATCAACCCAATTCATAAAGATAATGGGGAATTTAAATGCTTTTAAAAAGTTTAGGTTGAAATTCGAATTTAAGGAATTAAATGCCTTATGGAAGTCAATTTTAATAGCATAATTCTTAATGGAATACTTCCTATAATAGTTCTTAAATAGCTTTTGAGCTAACAAAATGTTATACTCATTTTGTCTCACTTTGATGAATTTCCATTTAGAAGGATCAATATAATGAGTTAAAACATTTTGAGTCTATCAATATAATGAGCTAAAACATTATGAGTCTATCTGAGCTTAACTTGGAAATACTCTTATATGATAAGACATGCAAAGGTCTTATTGAGCTCCCTTAAAAACTTTTCATACTTAAAGAATTTTAGTACAACATCTGTTACCAAGTCTTTGATTCAAGGCTACAATTTCTAAAAGAAAATGCATTAAGTCATTCAAAACTGGGGCTTTATAGGGTTAAGAGCAAAAAAAAAAAAAACTCTTTCATCATCATTTTTATTAAAATGTCTGATCAAATGGTCCTTCTGAGTTGTAATATGTTCCCTAATAATATTTAAAAGAAACTACACTAAAGATTAGCAATAAGTAGAAGAGCCATAGGCAGTAGAGAAACAGGAAAAGACTTCATGTTTTAGTTCAGATTGGGACTCTATTATAGAACCATTGTCCATCATTAGAGAGGTCAAAGTATTGGCATTTCTTCTAACAATCATTGGCTTATAGAAAACTAGAGTTCTTAGCACCCTTATTGAGCCATTGAAGTTTTTTTCTTCATTTAAATAAGGAGAGATTTACTTATACCACTTAGTTGTAATTGATCAAAGAAATCTTTTTCTCATTTTGCAAGTTGGTATTAGATGGATTCAGGTAAAAAAAGTAACTGAATCATGTTGAGTTTCCTCTCTAATATGATAAACATCCTTTCTTATATTACTAAAATTCTTACTATTAACCTTCTTGAGTTCTTACTTCACCTGTTAGAGCTTCCTCATACATATGAACTTCTTGTGACTATGACCTCCAACACTAAAACCTTCAAGAATTACTTTATTAAATCCCTCACCATTTACTAAAAATTTGTTATTCTAAATTAATAATGAGGTCATATTTTGTACCATGATTAAGGGATGATAAGAGAAAATAGGATTTTAAAATGAAGCCTTGCTTTTAGGAAAATCTGGGATCATATGTGCATTACAAGTGCCTTATCTAACCTTTTCCTGAGGAACCATCTCCCTTTCTGCTAATTAATCTAGCTAGGCAAAAAATTTTCCTACCATTTTAAGGTCTGTCATCTATAAATGACTTACACAATCCTTTAAATCCTCATTGTAGTTCCTTAGGCTAACATTTCCTTCTACCTCTAATGGATGTATAACAATGTTACAATTTGTCGATCGAGTCCACGGATAGTTAATTGAAGAGTCAATGTCCTTTAATTTGTTCCACAATGTAAGTCTCTAAAGTGCATGGTTAGAGGCATATATATAAGTGACCCTGAAACTATATTTTTCTTGCCTTATCTTCACACAATGGTGTATTAAATATGGTGGTTTGGAGTATTTCAACTTTATGTAGATCATAAGCAACTAATAATCTATTATAAAAGTGACTTTGGTGATTGGTGACGACTTGCTAATTATTTTCAAAAACATCATATTCTTGCATTTATTCTCACCAACTTGGTTTCCATCATGACAATTAAGCATGGTTTGACAATATTAAGATAATCTAGTATATTTATGGTTGGTAAGGCTATTAGACCTTCTAACATTTTGTGATAAGAGAGATACTAGGAAGGAGATGATAATAACTTCTCCTACTAGATTTTCTTCTATAAACACTCTTGAAATCTAAAGACTCGAGGAGAATTTTGCTCCTCTGGATGAATTCCCCAGCTAACTGAGATATCTTATATTGCCTTTATGCATCGTGAGTCTTCGCATGACCATTGTATATCGAGAAACTACTAGGTATAATTAGCAGGTCTCCTACTATGTTAGAGGATTGACCTTGATTAAAACTAGTAAAGATCTTATTGTGGATGTTGGGACTTGCTACCTCAAAAAGTGAGGGAATAAGATCCCTTGTTTATGTTTCATCCATTACTGGTTTCCTCAACAGAATTCTCCTTGTTGTGCCCCTGCATTTTTGTATCCTTCTGCATCAGCTCGTTGTAATCTCCTCCCAGGAATTTTCTTCCTGTTAGTTTCGAAATTCCATTTTGATAGTTTTTGCCAGCTCTCAACTTATTGCAACCACGATCTTTAAACATATTATGGTCACTGGGAGTCAAGACTCAGGATTAAGAAAAATTAGAAACTTTTTTTATCATACATCTCGATATTAGTGTTTTATATATTGGGCTGAATGGTACTTTAATCACTTCATTGAATCAAACCCCAAATGTTCATGTTTTCCCGACGTTTTCCCTCGAGAAAAATGGAAGGAAAATCAGATTATATTGATAGCAAATCAATGAAGGAAACTGGAAGTAGGCCAGTCTAATCTTTAGCCTAAATAAAACATCTACCGGCAAAACAAGATACTTCTGGTTTACATTTCTAATGTATGCTAAATTTAGGAGTCAATAAAATAATTTAATATTTTTTAGATTAGAAAGTTTATTTAAGCCACAGCCCATTCTTACTCTCAAAAGATCTCTTTTAGACTCCCCTTTTTGTCTCTTACCATAACTTGGAACCATATACGATTGGACTTTGACTAATTGGCGGTAAACTCCGTCTAAAAGCTGCTCTTTTGGCGTCTATGATGACTATGCAAAAATTTCTTCCCCTTGGACTTTAACAACCTTCTTCCTGTATTTCTTCGCTTCTCCTTGTTGTACGTTAAAAGATATAAGACTCTCTTTTGCCCATAAAATAAGCCGTCCAGTTTTTATGTGATCTTAAGGTGCTGTGGATAGTCTACGTCCTCTCTTCTTCTGATTTCTCAATTTTGGACTTGCACTTTAGCTTTCTGATCATTAGCAAATTATCATATATATATATATACAGTGCCTTAAATCGGTATGTGCAAGTCTTTTCTTTTCTGCTGTCCATTTGGATCGGTGTCTTAATTTACTCTTTCTGATGAGATATGTTTATGTTTACCTTCTGCACCTGTTTAGCAGACAAGACGCGGCAAGGAAAGAATTGCTCACGGAAGAAATAAGAAAAAGTTAGAAGCAATCGAGTTTATAAGCTCTTCATACATATTGGTAGTTGAAACTAATTGGGAATTATGACATGAGAGGATCTTCGGTTCCTTGTTTGACTTGGGAAAGCACTTGGAACGCACTGACACTAGTATTAGATTTCAGGACAAACATTCAGCCTGCATGTGGAACATACTTCATCTTCTTGACCACCTTCCCTGGCACAGCGCCAAAAACTTTCCTCTACGCAGAAAGCACCGCAGAGGAAAACGTTCCTTATGTAAGCAAACTGATCTTTTTCTTTGTTTCATCTTGTTCACAACTTTGATATCTTCACCGTAATTCATGCTTACATCTCCAGTTTCTCCAAGGATCTGATATATTAGCTCCAGGAATTAGGATTATTGCAAATCAAATGCCATGTAGGTAAACTAATATAAGCCATGTGCACATCAAGGTAGAAGGAGAAATCTGGATTTTATTTCAGGAGAGAATTTCGTTTTAAAAACTTGTCGAATTGATGACATAAGCATCAGCTGCCAGATAAAGAGGAACCTTCTTTCCTTTCAATGACCAAATTTTAGCCTCTTTCTACGTGTTTTATGCCCGTAACGCGTGAACTGGAATCCAAATCTGTACTAAACTGATTCCAGTGAGTTGGTAAGCCATCAGAGAGCAGGAACGTTTTATCTGATTCAAGTTCTTTATTTATTTTTTGTGAACAGAAATGATCATGCATGTGAACATATGCTCCTTCATCTTGTATGTTACATACATTTTCCCCTTTTTATGATGTATGACGCCACCAGCCTCTAATCCCTGATCATTCTCATTACCTTTTATACAGGTTACGGAAGACCAAAAACACTTTCATTGAGCCAACACTGTGATGACGTTCAAGAATATTTGGATGCTGAAGCAGTGCCATTGCTGGTAACTACATTCAATTCAATAAGTCACTTACAGTTCATGAAATGTTGTACAGAGTTTCTATTTCCATGCTTCTTGTCATTGCTGGACAAAGCACCATAAAGTTTCTGCACAAAATAAGATTGTAATAACTTCCTTTCTGTTCCAATTCTCAGGATGATGAACAAATTAAAAATGCTGGTCCAACCAAACTTTCTGACAAAGACTGCATCAAAACTGTACTTGCTAAGGAGAGGTCTGCAACATCTGAGATGCAACAAAGTGCTTCCATCCACCACTTGGAACCTCCAGACCATATCTTCAGTAAAATAAGTACTGATTGTACAAATTCAACCACAACGCTTTACAAAAATGCCGATACTTTGAACTTTGTTAATACCGAGGAGTATTCAAAGCTAAGCCAAAATTCTGCGACGGTTAAGTGTGAGAACCTCTCAATACAGGGGAGTCTGTCAGATAATAGAGAAGCTTCCCGTGTACAATTTATCGAATGTGCAGATGTTATGGAATTATTCCAGGTAAACCAGAAGCTATTCCTGGAAATCCTACAGGATGCATGTGCTCAAGTCACCAAGAACACTCATGTCGAGCATTCCAGCATGAAAGCGAGATTGAAGAAATCAGGGTCATTTCCTGCTGCTGCCTCCAAACATATCCAATTTATGAGTCCTGTTGGACTTGAGCACAAGCAGATGGAGATAAGGTCATTTCCAAAGGTACAAAGATCTCCTGTTGTTACTGAAGCACCAAAATTTGTTGCTTCCATATGTTTGGATGATTCTCATGAGAAATCAATAGCTTTTAAAGCTGATGCTACTGAAGGCTCTGCCATTAGCCAAGATACAAGCATTTCTTCTCCTGTATCCTCCCAGCATTTAGAAAAACACAGGTGGCGTCAATCATTCTCAACTCAACTCAGTGAGATCAAGAAGAAAATTAAACTTGCATTTAAAGAGCGTAAGAAGTATAAAACTCCCTTTTCAAGTGACGCACTACTCAAAAGAGTTTGTTATGAGAGTGATTTGCCGGCCAATAAGGAAAAGACCCCTGAAAGTTTGGAGGAGACCGCAGTTCGTCAAGAAGGTGAGGAAAACACAAGTTGTCATGAGGTGAATGGTTCCGAAAGTTATCTCCTCAAAGATGGATTACCTCACATGAGAAGAGCTACTTCCCTGAATGAGTCTGTGCACAGATATGCTCTCCTATATGAGAACAGTTTCAGCAGAAAGGCCACATGGCAACAGTATAAATCAAGGCGTTCAACAAGTGAGGTTAAGTTTCCATCTGATGAAAATGGTCTGAAATCATTCAGAAGGAGACTCTCTTTATCTGATCTTGATTGTTGTCCATTTCCAAATGAAATCTCGTGCAACGTACCTAAAGAAGGGATAGGTATTAGGCCTTTCATGGACTATGGCAACACAATTTCTGACAATGAGGGCAAAGGAGACTTGAAGTCTCTAGGCATTGCTGCAGATAGGAAAAAATTTGAACCACAAGAGACTCTTGAACACTTTTGTAATCAGGATAACATGGTAGAAACCGGTATCAGTATTGAGAATACTGATTCTCCAAGCTGTTCCATAGAATATATGGATGAAGAAATCAATACAAAAGGCAAACAGGGTTTGGACTTAGTCGAGTCCACGAAGCGGGATAGCATTTCTCGCCAAGATCAGCATATTGGTTCTGCAAATATCTCCATTCCTCACCAAGATCAAACAGAGCTCCCAATCTCACAAGGTACTTCTACTCTGACTCTTACAACTTGTGTGTCAACATGATGACCATGAGACATGCGCATAAAGAGATTACTTTGTGATTTATCTAAGCAACTATTTTTTTTTTTTTGGTTCTCTCGAAGTACCCCACTTATTTGTTCCTACCTTCATGTATGATTGTATTAATCGTTCGTACATATCTGCCAGATGATGAAACGGACTCCAAAAACTGTCCCATCCACGGACAAGATTCTTCTGTTAATTTACAGGAGAAGTCCGTCAGACATCCTTTGACTTTAGTTTGCAACAGTACAAGTTGCAATAACATTGAAAATACAAACACAACGACGGACAACCACTTTCTGCTCTTGAAATGGAACTGGCAGGACATTAACGATTTCAATTATGTGAGAGATGTTCTAGAGGTTGCTGGCTTCATTGAGAAAGAGCACTTGGGAATTTGGCACTCGCTAGACCAGCCGCTAAATCCTGTAGTGTTCAAGGAACTGGAAAATCAGTTGCACCCTGAACTCAATTCATCAGATGACTATCCCTGCAACTGTGATCACCAGCTCCTGTTTGACTTGATGAATGAACTGCTACTGGAGACATACAGTAGCTCATTAGCCTACTTTCCAGAGCGCTTACCTTTCACTCCACGGCGAGTTCGTCCATTACCGAGGGGTGACCAAGCTCTTGAGGAAGTCTGGAAAGGGGTTAGCTTGTACCGAAGATTACAGTCCATCGTGGACAATTCGCTGGAGGATATTGTGGCTGCAGACATGGATAACAGTGATGGTTGGATGAACCTTCTACTAGATGGTGAAGATGTAGCCCTTGATCTGGAAGAAATGATTTTCAACCAAGTTATAGATGAGATTGTTTGTGCTTAGGATAGATTTTCCTATACTTTGTTAAGCTGTCCTAAAGGAGATTGTTCTGTCACCATTTGTATAGGATGATTTTTTGTTTTTTTTTTGTCGATCAACATCCAGAGTAAAAGAAGAAAATCTTGGAATCTTTGTGGAGCAGAAGATTTTTCTGGTGTTCTCAACTTAGTTACCGGTGTACCAGAAATAGGAAGTTAAAAGAGTTAACTCTTTCGAGTCATATTTTATATGTAAGGCTTACACCATCACACTGTGTTTCCTGCTGTGCTTATTATCTACTTGAATGCCATTTTTACGTGTTTTAAAGGTAAAATTAACGGACAAGATTGCCATTTTGCATCTAAAACTAACGCCACTCCAAATGCCAAGAAGTGGCACAAGTACGTAACATATCATCACCAAAAGTGCTTTCTCTCCACTTGATTTTTCGAGTTTCACGCTGTTTTCCAGTTAGGAATCCGCTCAGGTAATTAACTTCCTGAGGGTAAACACTCCGATGCAATATTCTGATAATTACTTACCTTTTCAAATGTAAACCTTTCTTTATATAATGGAGATAACGAATGTAAAAATAAGGAATATGATATACGTGACCTAACATTAACGCCAGGTATAGTTGCTGTAGCTTTTTGACGCGAAAAAGTGTGAGATTAGGTCAATCTTCATTCTAGATACCCAATTTAATACAGTCAAACTCCAACCCAATGGGCCCAATTTCATTCAACACTACTGACGAGTCCTCCAACTTGATAAGGATGGCAAGTATGTTAACTTACCTAGATGATCCGATCACAACTTAAAATTGCTTTTTTGGTTGGGCTCATCTTGAAACTTGACCGCATTAAAACTATTCAACTTAAACTCAAGTTTGGTCAAACTTTGCGCAGTTCAAAAGTCAATTAAATCTCAACATTTTTCAGAACTCGACTTGATTTAGTTTTGGCAGTCCAAATTTTGATTGAGTCAGACTAGTCTCAAAATTTGATTGGGTCAGGTCAGAATTAAAATATGGGAAAAAAATTCTCTTATTGTTTTCATAAAATTTAACATTCTAGAAACTCAAATAATTTGGTGATGAATAATTTATAAAAAATTGCATTTAAGGAATTGGAGAGCAAACATGAGATAAGAGCCTCTATTCCTGTTAACTAATTCTTATTTTGTTTCATCTCATCTCATCTACATATTTCTCTCTGTCCTATTTAAACATTGAATGAGACGAGATGCAATAGAGTAGGGATTGGTTAAAAAGAACAGAGGATCTATTTCCAGCAAACATATACTTGTTGGCGAAAAACATCATCTATCACAAGAATGGAGTAAAAATTGAACTTATAACTCAAAAAACTTGAATTGCAGTTCATATTCTGAAACTTAAAGCTTAAGATCATGAGGTAGGCCTCGGAAAGAATAGTAAAGATGGAATGAAAGTTGGTGTAAGTATGGCAAAAGTGGTATTTTGGTGGCCAATCAAAGAATTTGAGGCAAGCACTTATTAAGTTACCGTGATAATTCATTCTATAAAGTTAGGGTTTTCTAAAATATTAATGTATTTTTGTAGAATAGATCTTTGAGGTGATTAGGAATTTGATTGTAAATCAACCTTTCCTCTTTTACAAATACATGAATATATCAACATAGGTATATAAACCAGGTCGGGCTCAAGATGAAAAACCCCAATCCTGGTTTTATCAGTGGTGTTGTTCGAACTGATCTTCATCTTCAAAAGAGCAGGTTGACGTATTGATATTATGATTTTTTTTCTTTTTTTTTTCTTTGTTCATTGACTTTCATCCGTGACTGCATGATTATGGGTCCTCAAAATTTTAACTTGACATTCATTGAAGGTTATGTATTATTGTTTCAACAGGACCATTTGGGTTTTTTAATTTGCAAGATTATTTGGGTCATTATTTGAAAATGGCTCCTTTCTAGTTTGATAATATTAAATAGCAAGATAATTTATTTTTAAATATTGCTCCCTAAATTGCTCTTTTGCTAACATGTCGGATTTGCATACATGAAGATTTTTCATGTGTAAAATCCTAGTGGACAGACTCTGTTTTATATTTAGATAAACAAATAGACATCCAAAAAAGAAGAAGAAGAAGAAGAAGAAGAAAGATATGAACTATTGATCAAACGGTTTGAACAAACGTGCTCTTGAGCTTAGCCTCCTTATGTTGTAGCTAATTGTCAATTTCAAATTTGACAGTGGGTGTGGTGTACTGGTGGATATTATTCCTTTAAATTATTGAAGGTATGAATAGGATGCCTAGGTGGGTGGATAGGATAAGATAAAGAAACTTTATAAGTGAATGTGAGGTGATTGTATTTTTAAACATAAATACTTAATCATCGTCAATGTATAGCTCAGTTATTTACAGCACATGTTTGATGAAGTACGTGGTAAAAGCCTACAAGTTAATTGTTTTGGGTATCTTCTTTCATGAGTAAAAATTGAAACATCGTAATAGTGTATTCTTGTAACCATTTTTCTTAAAAATTGAATAATCATTGTTTTTACTTTATAATATTTGGTTTGTTCATGATTATTGATGTAGTCTTTATTAGTTTATTTAGAAAAGCAATTAGTTCTTGATATGTTACACATTTTATCTTTTTTTTTTAATAATCTTGAGCGCAATCATACTTTGAAGTGAATGTTATAAAGCTTTTTTCAGGTAATGCAACGAGTGATAAAGGGAAGACTCTATAGACCAAAAGAATATGGCTACCTTTATTTACAAGAATTTATTTGTTTATGTCATATAGCCGATCAATTGGTGATAGTTTAGTGAAGTAATTATTTAAAGACATTATTTATTTCATATATATTTAGATCTATATGATTAATTCAAATAAATAAATATAAATTGCAAATGAAATCATAATTATGAGATTCATATTTCATTTTTGTATTATCTTTAAATTATTTCTGGTCATCGTTCAATTCAGAATAAACATTAATAAAATGTAAAAAGACTATCATATATTATATTGTTCCTTATAAAGGAAGTAGTTAATCTCATAGACTAAAGTATAGAGATACTTACAGAAATATGTGGGTGCTTGTTAGAGAACAAATTTACCAAACTGACCTTATGTGAAAAATCAATTTGAAACATTATTTATATGACTATGGAAATTCTCATTGTGATGATTGTATAAGTGATCATTTGATTTGAGATCACCAAAGTATCTTATATATGAATTGTTACGTTTTGGTATTACTTATGACCTAATTTAGTCAATGGTAGCTCAGTCGGTAGTTATTGAATATAGTATGAACTTTATACAAGTAGCTGAGTTATTAATATATGATTCATCAACCTAAAATGATTAAGGAGAATGTTCCATTATTTTATGTTCCATTATTCTTGATTAGTATTGATTCGGGAAATTCTTGGCCAAGGTGAAATAACCCTTTGAAAATAATTTTCAGATACCATTAATTGAATAAATTACTAATGATATAGAACTAACATGATTGGACTCAAATAGTATAGATATTAATTTCATACTCTATGTCAAATCGAAACATTACACGACGAAAGATTTGAATTATACGGAAAAATTAATGCAAGAAAATGTTAGTCAAAACTATTTTGACATTCTTAAATATTTGAGTGATTATGATATGTTACTGGATGTTAATCTTGATCTATAGCTATAAATTGTTTAATTAGAGAATTAAAGATAAATTAAAGGAGTCTAATTTATCTAACTTAAATATAATTTAGGATTATAATTTATAGCTATTTTCAACATATTTAGGAATCTAATGGGTCACCCATAATAAACAAGTTGATGAGAGAAAATTCCTTTTAATCAAGTTAGACTTGATTGTAAATTCTGAAAAACTTTATAGTTTAATAACTAAGGATCGAATCTAAATAGAAATTTTTAAATAAATTAAGCTTTGTATTTAATTTAGGTAAACTCAATGTGAAAGGTCTAAATGCTAAAACCAATTTTAAAAGATGCTTTTTATTTCATTTTTATATACTTATTTTGTTCATGATTTGTGATTATATAGCCTATTCAAGACATAAGTGAATAGAATGAGATAATTTATTTTCTACTATAAATATAATAAAGGGATGGTAAAATAAAATTTGACAAATCAAGCTTGTTAAGATTAAGCTTAGTCAAAATCCTAAATTTTGGTCATCTAGAGGGATTCATTATATTTCTAGTTCTAAAGACAAATGCTTAACTATGACAAGCCTAATGTAGGTACCTGACATATGTTAAGACACCAAAACCATTGACTCATTATGAGAAACAAGAGAGAAGACATATGGGTGTGTTATATAAGTCAACAATAAAAGTGATAGGATGAGATGAACTCCTTAATGCTTCTAAATACTAAATTAATTTAGCAAATTCATCAACATAAATTGTAATTATCTTCTAGATAGATGGGTTAGGAGTAGCAATAGTAGCTGCTCTATGTGTGGAAAGGGGTCTTTTATATTTGTTTTGAAATTTTTGGCATGAGCATTTAGTATGGTTTGACTTATGAAAGTAAAGACAAATAACTCCTCTTGTATCCTGACTCCTATTGTCCTAATTGTATGTCCATCCTGCTTTATTATTATTCATATAATATGACTTTTTAGTGTCAAATCCATTATTCTCATAAATAAGAGTACTAGGACTCTGAATATTAGGAGTAATATACATATTGATATCTAGCCAAGTAGTTGAATAAAAATCTCGTATGGGGAGAAAATCTTAACACTAGAGAGAATTTAAATCTAAACAATCTCAAACTAAGATTTAATACCAACCAAGAAACTTGTTACTATCATATGCTCTAATTGAGCTTGCCAAACTTTGACATCAGAACTAAAAGATAACAAGATAATTAAATTTTTATAGGTCATTTTGAAATTCATAAATTATGCCTAAAAGATTGATGTTGTTGTTCAGTATGATAAAAACCCTTACTTCATAAATATTAGAAATTCTCACTTTTCCAGAATATAAAATTTTTAAATATTTCATCAATTCTTTGACATACAAGTATTAATTATATTAATGAACTCATTGTTAATAAATTTTGAGATTTGTAAGAATAATCAAATATTATCTTATAGCCCTCGTTATAAGTATGGTTTAATAGTGGATCATTAGTAAGTAGGATTGACATTCTAACCCAAGCTCAAATCCACCCTACCTAAAGTTAATAGATCTAGTCTGCTTTGATCGCTGGGCTCAAAGTCAATAGGCCTAATTTAGTTTAAAGCCTGAACCATCTCTTTAATTTCAGTATAAAATGATATCATTTTGTGTTAGGTAAAATGATATCGTTTTATCATCATTTCAATAGACACAAAATCCCTCTTTAGCTAATAAGCTCTTCTTCCTCAACCAACTTTACTGTAACTGAATTGAAACTAAATACAAAATCCCTCATCTCAACTCCTCTCTAATCTTCTCCTTGTTGATCACAGGTCTTTCTTTACTCCTTGCTAGCTGTTGTTTCTCCTCTACTCTTCATTACCATAGTCACCTTTCTAAGTTCTTCCTTTGTTCGACTACTCCCCATCCTTGCTCCTCACGGATCTTGCATTTACTCACCATAATCACATTTGTTGTTAATATACTCATCTTTACGTCAAATTAAGTTTCCTATAACTCTATTAACTTTTAATAGAAGTTAAGAGTGATTTACTGGTTTGTTATATCATTTCATCTTCAATCTAACTAAAGGGACTGAGAATTATTTTTTAGAAGTATAAAGTTGAACCATTATGTTTGAAATAATACTATAATGAATTCTATTGTTACTTTTAGGACTATCAGTATAAAGTTGAATCATTATGTTTGAAATAATACTATAATGAATTCTATTGTTACTTTTAGGACTATCTCTTACTGTTTTCAAATTTTTATGCGTTGAAATGGACTAATTATGAGTAGGATTTTGAAGTTCTAGTTATATGTATAACCATTATAAACATGAAATACCAAATATAAGCATTGAGTAGCACAAAAATATTTGGATATGATAAGTATTGCAAAAATAGCCACAAGTATGAGTTTGATAAGATTTCACATACATCACATGCAATATCCCACTACCATAGGATACATACCCAAACTTTCAGGAACATTCAAGTACATATCCTATAATAATGGTATGTTAGAGCAAAACAGATCCAACTTACACATGGCATCATCTAACATAATCAGAAGTCATCAAATTTTAAAACCATTCACTTCATTCATTCATAAAGCTTACACTGTTTCCATCAAACAAATATTTACAAAACCTTATACAGGTGCTAGTAGAACTACAAAAACAACAAAAACTGTACTTCTGGTGTCAGCTGATAGACCTCTGAGACATTTCTCTATCAAAAAGATTCCTTAAGTCCTGACTAAGGAACTAGGTCTCTTGTCTCGTACCTAAAAAGCCACATTGCAATTTTTGATGAGTTTTCCAAACTCAAGGAGTAAACCATCATTGATGAATTTACCGGATTATACACACATACCACAAATTTCACATATATTCATTCAGATCATATATACACTCCTATTTTCAGAACATGGTATATCATATAATCTCACAATCCATATAGCCAAGTATAACAAATAGATCATATCAATTTATCATTCGTTTCAGTTTTGTAGATCATTAAAAGAAATTCAATCTTATAATGTTACGTGTATGAGACTCAACATTCTTTCTTATTGTTATGACTAAGTGCCTATCACAAACTTATACAAATACCAGCCCATAGGGCTCAGTCAAACAGAATTTACGGAGCATAGCTCTACGTGTAAAATCAGAAATCACGGAGCAAAGCTCTACGTGGAAGCGCTTCATACTGCCAACTCAGGTCACAACGCCTTTATCTGAGCATGCAATTTATGAAATACAACAATCTCAGAAAATCTCATATGTCACAATCTTATACAAATACTCAGACAAGATTTCACAGTCATCAGACCTAATCCTGGCATTCAACTTTCATTGAGAATCAAAAGTCAAATTCATATCAAGTCAAAACACTCCCAATACATGCCTAACTATTAACTCCTCGGACCTCAGATCCGAAATCCAGAAACAACTCACAAACAATTCAATAATTGAAAGCTTAACAAATCAAATTAAATCAATCCTAGGAAATTCATCTAGGTTGACTCATAAAACGCTCCAATATGCTATTGCCTGGATGGTCCGGCAATGTCTGTCTGGCGTCCACTTGGCTCCTCTAAAACATACACAACACATTCACAAATATCACATTTTTGCTCAAATATACAAGTGTT
>JANZXR010000008.1:36324198-36363332 GCA_027575705.1 Erythroxylum echinodendron
TCACTCTAAATGCATCCTTCGAGGATACAAGAGAGAAGGTAACATTAAAGTCAACTCCTTCTCTCTAAGTGAATCCCTTGGCACCCAAACACGCTTTAAATCGCTCAATTTGATCTTGTATGTCCTTCTTAGTCTTAAATAGTCACTTGTAATTGACAAGCCTATAATGTTAAGGTAAATTAACAAGCTTCCATACCTTATTATACCTCATAAATTGCATCTCATTATTCATTGCTTCCCACCATATATCGACATAGGGTGTAAAAAATTCTTCTAAAAAAGTAATTGGATCCACAATATGTCCTATGTCATAGTCTTGTTTACCTAAATAGACTATGTAATCTGAAGAGATAGCAGGTCGCCTTTCTCTGGTGGATCTGCACAACTGCATAGGTTCTTGTACCTCAGAAACTTCTTCCTGAATAGGTGTAAGTTCTTGTGCCTGCTCAAGCATAGTACTCGGACCTTCATCCACCTGACCTGACTGTATGAGAGGCAGATACACAATAATTATAGTTTCTGTCCTGTTATCCCCTGAAGGATGTGAGGATTCTCCCTCATCATGGACATTATATTCCAATAACTTAGCCGTTTACGATTCCACTACTCTGGCATCTCCTTCTCTACAATAAAATATGTAGGCCTTAGAGTGGTCAGGATATCCTACCAAATAGCAACGAGTGGAACGAGTTTGCAATTTGTTTTCATAAGGATTATATAACCTTACCTCAGCAGGGCAGCCCTACACATGAATGTGTGCAAGGCTTGACTTCTTTCTAACTCAAAGTTCAAAAAGGAGTCTTTGGCACTAACTTACTTAGGACTCTATTCAAAATATATAATGCCTTCTTAATGGCTTCACCCCAAAGGTATTCGGGTAGGTTAGTCGTCCTCTGCATTGACCTCATCATATCCTTTAGGGTGCGATCGCGCCTTTCGGCCACACCATTTTACTCAAGACTACCTAGCATAGTGAAGTGATTCACTATTCCAAATGATTCCAAATATCTGGCAAACAGGCCTTTTTCTTGTCCTACAACCCCATGTCTGCCATAGTATTCCCCTCCTCTATCAGATTTGACTATCTTTATTGAATTTTCCAATTGGTTCTCAACCTCAGTCTTAAAGATCTTAAACTTATCAAGAACTTCAGACTTCTATTTAAGCAAGAACACATAACTATAGCGGGAATAATCATCTATAAATGTTAGAAAATATCTAGCATTGCACAATGTGACTAAATAGGGACCACTAACATTTGCATGTATGAGGTCCAATAAACTAGAAGCATGAGTTGGCTCCTTTTTCTTTATCTTAGTCAACTTACTTCTACAACAATCGATACATGTTTCTAGATCACTGAAGTTCAGAGTTTAGATAATATTATTCTTTATTAATCTCTCAACCTCTCCCTGGAAATGTGGCCAAAACATTTATGCCACAACATGTACGATGTATCCTTAATGAAGGCTCTCTTACGAGTAACAGGTTCAACAAAATAAGGAGAGGTATACATTTCATTAGGATTAAGACACATTCTATACAATCCGTAAGATAAGAAGGCACTTCCGATATGTTTTGTATTGATAAAAATATTTACAACTGAAGTATTAAATACAAAACGATAACCCTCTCTATCCAAAATTGATATAGAGATCAAGTTCTGTCTAAAAGATGCTTTATAAAATGTGTCCCATAAAACTAATACAAACCTCGTATCGAGGTTTAAACCTACATCTCTTACAAATAAAACTTCAACCTCTTCATTGTTGCCGACCATCAATCTCTCCTCTCCTTTAGTCGACCTTGTCCTGGATCTGAGCCCTTGCATTGTGGAAGCAACATGATTAGAAGCTCTACTATCTAATTACCAAGAACTTGATGTGATTATTAGCTATATTGGATTCATGAATTATAAAGGCCGAGAAATTTCCTAACAGTTCCTACTTGACCTTCCATATCTTGTAATTCGAGCAGTTAGCCTTTTTATGCCCGTTCTTCTTATGGAAGAAGCACCTCATACTCTTTAACTCATGTGGGCCCTTTGCAATGCTAGATTGCCTAGTTTGAAGATGCGGAGAAGGTTTGGATTTCTTACCCTTACCTTTAGACTGTTGGGTTTTAGCCTTCCCCTTGCCTTTGGCACCTGCATACATAGCTGTATGAGGAGAACTCATGATCTTCTCCTCTGCTGCAGCACACCGGAAATCAAGGCATTAATGTCCCAGTTCTCGTCTTGTGAGATGTAGGAAGTAGCCAACATCTCAAACTCTCGGAGGAGAGTATTTAATGCCTAATGCACTATGAGTGTGTCAGCAATCGATATATTCAGTGCCTTCAGCTTGCTCTAAAGGTGCACCATCCTTATGATATACTCCCGAATGCCTCCTTCTCCCGTGTACCTCATGGAGAATAATTCCTTTATCAGGGCGTTCTGCTCTGTATGGAAAGACATCTTATACCTCTGGGATATGCTATCCATGAACTCTCTTGCTATGTTCGTGTCGGCCAATCCGCTTAGCAGATAGTCTGGGATTGACCTCTTGATGGTCAAATATCACATCCTATTTGACTGCTCCCATATTGCCATCGTCACTTTATCGACCTTCGAGCTGGCATTAGTGAGTGGAGAAGGCCTCTCGATCTGCATCGCTATATTGACGTTAGCCATCTCTAGAGCGAACTCAACATCCTTCTTCCACTTCTTGAAATTGAAACCAGTCAAGGTTTCAATCGTGACAGCAATGTTGTTCATAGAAAAGGTGACTGAAAATTTGAAAAAGACAATGATCAGTAAAATATAGGACAACAATGATACTTAAAACATTAAAGCAGTATCTATACTGAGAATGTGATCACACATATTATGAAACACCTTTGGGCTGAATACATAATATATGCAATTAGACTCTTACACATAAAAGTGATTAGAGTACAAATTATCAACTCTCATGACACTACCACCTTTAGCTGAATAGATCATTTAAGTAGTAACTTTCCTCCATATAATGCCTTTATGAACATCTCAAAACCCCATATAAGGCAAAACCTTTGAGCAGAATAGCCAAACATAAAGCTAGAGACATCCCCCGACATATGAGCAGAATAATCCAAAAAAATTGACTTGAAAGCCCACTTTGGCGACTACATTTTCATTAGTACCCTAGAAAGTCTACAAATACAAGGGATACAACTTTATGTCATTTTCACATTTTATATGGGCATAACGTATGTGAAAATCAGTTATAAATGCAAAAATGTAAATGCACAGTTAAATAATCACATACAAGTACTGAAAACATCATTTTAAAACTTTATTTGGGACTTTTATTTAGAAAATTCTCAATGAAAGTGACCATCATACTTTCCTTAATACCGAACTTACCACACAAGACATGAAAAATGTCTCCCTTATATGTAGTTCAGAGTACGAAATTACACTCAAAATCAGCTTAAAAAAGCTTTAAAAGCTTTTTCAGAATCCGATTACCAACGTAATAAATCCGGAAAAATTGAAAAAACTTTTTAAAAATTCTCCCGACCTGAAAACTAACACAAAAAGACCTGGGACTACTTTATGGGAATTTTTGAAAATTTTACTTTTTTTTTTTGATGATGTCAGCTTACTGTAGCGCTTACGTCAGTGCAACCGATCTGCCGTATGCGTCTGGGGCGTGTGCGTTTTGGAAATTTGATCGTCCATGAGTCATCACGCACGCGTCCACATTTCCACGCCATTGGGAGCGTGGATCGTGTCCTGTGTGTGCAGCGCACGCACGACACTCATCCACCGCTCCATGAAGCTACGTGGCGACACACCATTGGAGCGTGCACCACATGCGCGCACTCACGACACTCATCCACTGCTCTGTGAAGCTACGTGGCGACACACCATTGGCGCGTGCACCACATGCACCAGCTGTACCCCCACTCCCAACGACCGCACGAGCCCGACGGTCCATCTCTCTTTGTCAAGGAGGGCAATTTTTGGCATCCCCGGATACCTTTTTAGCTCCTTTTGGCTTGTTTTCGACTCGTTTTTTATATCTAACCTCATGTATGTCACTTTTATGTAATCATATGCATAAAAAAACCGAAAACTGAATCAAAAATAAAGAAAAACCATATGAGATGAAGAACTAAAAAACCTTCGTTTTTGACAATCCAACCACGTAACCGCTCTTATACCACGTGTAATACGTAACATATACTTTATTACGTATCTTAGATCGTACATGAAAGGATTAAAAATGAAGGAATACGGAATACTTGATTTTGGTTCCATCTTTAATACGGAATACTTGATTTTGGTTCCATCTTTAATTTCGAAGTAGTTTCTGAGTACCAAATGAGCTCCAATCTCTAGGACCTTTACAGAAAGTATTATCCGGCACGAAGTTTAGGTCTTTCTACATTTTTCTCAATACGTAAGTTCTCTTAACGGGTCAGAGATTCCGTGTGCTTACAATTAATATGAGCAATTGCAAGAGACCTTTACCTTTATATAGCTTTTATATCAGATTTCTTTGTTACAAGATAGATATGAACTATGTTCACACTAATAGGGATCAATATTCTACTCGAATTTCGACTCCTTGATTTAGATTATTTATTGGGCCACTTTATTACTCTTATTTAGATCCAATTACGTAATTTAACTGATAATTTATTAAAAAGCTAAAATTACAATTCATGTAGTCCACTTAAGAGGTAAAGGACAAAAATGTCCTTCATCTTCTACATGTTCCGAAGAAGCAAAAGAGCCAGTAAACCCTAGGGTTTTGACCTTTGCTATAAATATCCAGAAGGGAGACACCAACACTAATCCCTATTTTTTTATTCACATCGGGAAATGCAAGAATATATTTGAAATTGAAAAACAGAAATTTAGTTAACACTGTTGTGCTTTCGATTGAGACAGACGTTAGCTATGGATAAGAGCATGCTAGCTGGATTGGATGGTCTACCTGAAGAAGATAAGATGCGAATGGCCACCATGATCGAGCAACTACAGTTGCGCGATAGGTCTGTCTCTTTTCCTTATTGTTGCTTTATTTGAACTAAACGATGAGATCTTGGTCCTCTTCGTTACTTTCAATAGGTGTTGGATCTATATCATTTAAGTTTAACTTTGGCTTATAGGGAAGTGAAAAGCTCGAATCCTGATGTTGCTTATATTTGTGGGTGAATTTTCAATGTGCGATAATGTTTTGATTCCTAGTGCTGGAGAATTTGGGTGGCCTTTAATTTTCTAAAATAGCAATCTTTGAGATGCTGGTGCTAAGATCCTTATATTGGACGTTCCTTACGACCTTACGTGTTTGAGGATCTTTTGTTTTGGAAAGAAAATGTAGAAATGAGGATTGTTGATTTTGAGAAGTCACTGAATGCATACTCTTCTCATGTTTCTGGCTTTCAATGAGACTGACTCAACAAGGATTTGTGAGTTTTGTTGGTTCTGGTCGCGGTTGTGTCGCTTGTGAGGAAGGCTAAAGATGTGCTGTTTGTGAGTAGTCATGAGAAAGCAGGAAAAAGAGCATTTGCAGTGGTAATAGCTTATTGACATGCATTGTTCTTTCAGAAAATAGTATGTTTGACACAGGAGGGGGTCTAAGCATTTTCCTTGTTCGGATACCCTTGTTTGTTCTGGCCATCTATTATTCATCCCATACTGACTCTTCTGTGCGCTAACTGGTTCTGGAAGGTTTTTCTTATACTATTTTTGTTTGCTTCTGTGGTTCTGGTCGCGGTTGTGGTTTTTCTCCACGTTGACTTCTTTTTTGAAATTTCTGCAAAAATGTTTACTTCCTATTGTTTGGAATAAAGATTTAGATATTGCTTTTATCTCACTTCTATTTATGTTGCTTCACTTCCTATGCTCGTGATAAAATGTCACTCGGTTGGTTTAACTATGTGGCACAGCTAATGTGAAGCCAGGAGAATGTCCTTCTTAGAAACGATGCAGCAACTGTCGTATTTGGAGGTTTTGGGAACAACATTCACTGTCTGTCAATTGGTTAGGGTATAAGGGGTCGTCAAAGACAATAAAGGTTAATCACAACATTAGCTGCATCAGAAAAATCAATCTCAGCATCCATCTTTTGCTAGTTGAATGAATTGGTAGCATATGCTTTGGAATAATTTCTGAGCTGGTGCTCTGTGCGATAGCTAAGTTTTCACATTGTTAGTTGATCTTGCATGATGTTAATATGTTCCTGCAGTTTGAGGATGTATAATTCACTTGTGGAGAGATGTTTTAATGACTGCGTGGACAACTTCTCACGCAAATCTCTGCAGAAGCAAGAAGAAAGCTGTGTGATGAGATGTGCTGAGAAGTTCTTGAAGCATTCCATGCGTGTTGGTATGAGATTTGCAGAGCTTAATCAAGGGGCAGCTACATCAGACTAGAGCACTTAAACCCTTGAATTTGGCTCAAAAAATCATTTTGTTTTTAACTAGTTTATATCAAAACCAATTTGCGCCTTCGGACAATGTAATTGAATTTGCATATATTTGGTATGAATTACACTTCAATTACTTAGATCAGAAGAGATATTCTCCTCGAAACTTCTTTGCCATTTAATGCCAATTCAAGTTACAGAACAATAGAAAACTATTGAAATTCAGGAGCATAATAATGTCTAATATGAAAAACAACAACAACATCCAATAAGAGTCTCATTGAAATTTCAAATCATATTAAAATCGTATGCATGGTCATATCCTTCAATTCAACATCAATTCATAAAACTATTTATTCAAATCATATTAAAATCATAAGCATGGTGATATCAATTAACCTAATGCAATTGAATCATAATATAATTAAAACTTATAATGACCTACTAAACTAAATGTGAATAGATTAATATGTTAATTAAGGCTCAAAGTAAAACCATGCCACTTAAATTGTTCATTTTTCCTATTGGACAAACATAAAGAACAATTAATAAAGGATTAATATAAAAATAGAATATGGATAAGAATTTGAAGTTCAAAAAATTTATCTAAACCTCAAAAGTGATGTTGCTTTCATCCAATAAATACATAAAAAAATGTGACAACCTGTAAAGAAAACCATATATAACACAAATATATGAAACAAAGCAAAAAGAATGTAACTAAATAACTAAAAAACAATTAAAATACTTTCACATATTAGATATAAGAAGGGCTATTGAAAGAGTACACGATCCCCTTTACTGTCTGACCCATTAAATAAGGCTTCAATCTTGGCCAATTAACCTTTAATATTCTAGTTTTGATGCCTATAACATCATAAGGGTATACTTTTACTATAATGAAAGGATCGAACCACCTAGATGTAAACTTTTGTGGAAACAACTTGAATCTAGAGTTAAAGAGGACTTATTGACCAATCTCAAATTCTCTTTTAAGAATGTGCTTATCATGCTACTGTTATGTCTTCTCCTTATAAATTCAATCTTTTCCATAAGCATTTGGTCTAAGTTTCTCCAATTCATTTGATTGCAATATTCTCTTATCCTCAATAGCTTTCAAATCCACATTCAATACCTTTATACCTAAAAAGTTGTAGTTCGAATTCCATATATCGGTGACAAACGTTTCTATAGAAAATTCTATATAAAGATATACCTAATAGTGCTTTAAAAGTTGTTCTATAAGTTTAGAATGCATTATTAGATCATAGTGCCCTATTTTTTCTTGAACTTCTCACCACTTTTTTAAATATTCCTTTTAATTGTTGGTTTACAAGTTCGACTTAGCCATTAGCTTGAGAATGATAAGAAGGGCTATTAAAAGAGTACACGATCCCTTTTGGTATCGTCTGACCCATTAAATAAGGCTTCAATCTTTCCCAATTAACCTTTAATATTCTTGTTGTTTCACTCTTGATGCTTATAACATCATAAGGGTATACTTTTACTATAATGAAAGGGTCGAACCACCTAGATGTTATTGGCCCCCCAATTTTTTTTGAGTTAAGCATGATTTAAATGAATTATGAGGTCATAATAGAATTATGTCATAATAGAATTATTATTGGAGTTTAAATAAATTATTACAATGTTAGTAGGATTTTATTTCATTGATTAATTAGATTAAAGCAGTAGGAATGTAATAAGGGCAATTTTGGCATGTCACTTAAGTTTAGAGATCATGAAACATAAAAGGAAGGGCAATGATGACTTTTAGCACTCATTAATGGGAAGAAGAAAGTGTATTCTTGCTCTTAAGGTGGAGAAAAATGTGAATTGAAGGAGAGAATGAAGTGAAAAATGAAAATGAGAGAGAAAAGGGAAGAGAGTTTCGACCGTTAGAGGGAAGAAAGAAGAAAAAGCTAGGTTTCATCTTTTCTTAGTCTTCAAGAGTGATTTTGCGGTTGTTCAAGAACAGAAAAGGAAAAAGGAAGAGAAGAGCTTCTATTTGAGCCAAACATCTCTTTGTTTGGTGAAGATTCAAAGTAAGCTCATTTTTAATCTTTTGGATTAAAAATGAGCTTACCTTGGGGTTTTGGTTCATGAAGCTTAGGAAATATATAGGTTTAAGTATTCTAGAATCAATTTTTAGTGAATTTGCTTTTTGGGTTCTCCATTTGTATTCCTATTGAATTGGATTTTTGCCAATGTTAAAGGAAATCAAGATAGGCAAGAGGAGAAAAAGTTTAAAGCAAGTTTTTAAGCAAGGAATCAAGGTGGGTTACTTGTTTATAATTGAGATAATGAGCCATGAGAAATTTTCCATAGCAATAAAGTTAAATGATTTCAATTGCTTTATAAATGTTGCATTTATTGCTTCTTAAATGATTTAAGTAATTGCTACATGTTTGGTACATGAATCTTGATGATGATTTGTGAAATGATGATGGAAATTGTATTTGAAAAATATCATGCTTATGGAAATCATGATTCCGAAATGTGCAAGATGTTACAAGTTATGGAATTTATGTTTGTGTGGGTTTGTGGTGGTCTATTCTGTTATGTCATGTGTATGTTGACTCTATTACAGGCTTCTCCTGCTTCATGAGCTCCCTCATGTTTATGGACTACCCAAAGGGGTCCATTTTGCTTATGGACTACGCAAAACCATTATGTGGGTTTGTGATGTTCCATTCTATTTATGAACTACCCAAACCATTATGATTGCTTATGTGTTTATGATTGTTTGGCAAGTTAAGAAATATATGACTTATGTTGTTGATGAATTGTTTGACAAGTTTGAGAATTTAAGAAATATGTGTTTTATGGATTCAATGCAATTTACTATAGCAATGAATATTTTCAATAGTTTTACTTGTTTCTCTGCTATAAACTTGTTACCCATGAGCTTTTAAACTCACCCCTTCCTCCCCATCTCTAGGTGAAGAGCAAGAGATTGAGTGATAGAGAGTTAAGGCATCACTCCAAGTTTGCATATGTTTTTTATATTTAAGTTAGTTTATGAAAACACAACGCTTTAGCCACATTTCAAGTATTACTCATTCATGTATATTTTATATTTTATATTTTGTATTATGAGTTTCAACGATGTATTTGGGTCTTGAAATGCCTATTAAAGCTTTGTAAAACTCTTTTATTTTGATGTTAATGAAATATATTTATGTTTTGTTCATGACTTTCCAAGTTTTGCATTGCATTTTCAAGCATTCATATTTGTTCTAATTTCAGTTGAAAAACTATATTAATCTAGGATGATTTGGAAAGGGTTATCTTCATGGAAGTTGTAGTTTATTCTCCTAGCTTTCCATTGATATAAAGTTTGTAACTTTTGGATTTCGGAGTCGAGAGATATGCTTTTTACAATTTAGTGATGCAGCACAGGGTGTATACTGGACACATTATAACCTTTTTCTTTACTTGAGTTAACAGAAAATGAGTTCTATGGTGTTTTGAAATGGGAAGAATTAGTGTGATAAGTTAGAGATAAAATGAAGGTGATAAAGGGAGTTGAATGTGTGCTGAATTATTGAAGAATGTACTGATATGGTTGATATTGTATTTATGTGATCATGTTCAGAAATTTATGATGAATGTGCATAAGTTTCAATGTTATGTTTTTGGGTTAATGATTAATCATAGATTATGATTTGTTTGTAAATGATATTGAATTGGAATGGAGGTGAAAATGATGAGAAAAATAAGTTAGAAATGATAGATATGTATAAGAGGGGGTCATAGGTAACTTACAGGAGTTAGAAATCTGGAATTCGACCTGTAAATGTCCTTTAGGAGGACTTGATGTCCGCTGGGCAGACCTTCTCAGGAATTCCAGTGTTTTAGCTCAGTTTATGTTCGTTTAGAGGGACATATGTCCACTAAGCAGGCATTCTCGGGACAGTTATGAAAATGTGAAAATTTTTGTCTCTCTAGATGACAAAATCTCTCTTCAGGGTCTTCACAGAAGTTGTAGAACTTAAATTCCTCTTCAAAACCGTGCTTGAATGGTATTAATCTGACATCCCTAGTGAAAGTTAGGCCTATTGTCCCGAATCATGTATATGTATATATTGTGGACCTATCATTGCTTTCCTATGATACATTTAGGCTAAATGTACTTAGTTTGATATGGAAAGAACAGATAAAATGAGTGATTTGTTTAGAATGATGACTGAGGATATAAACCTAAGAATGGATTGTCGTACATCAAGAGTTCAAATATGGAATTTTGGGATGTTATAAGAATGAAGAGGAGCCTATGATGGCTAATGAGGTTCCATTAAAAGAAACCTACAAAGTGATACGCACATGTTTCATAACTCACGAGTTGGACTTCAAAAACAGGGTTTGACATCTTTCAGTATCAAAGCATGAGTTAGACTCCAGAAATAGGGTCTAACATCCATTGGTATCAGAGCACGAGTTAGACTCCAAAAACGGGGTCTAACAGATGTAAACTTCTGTGGAGACAACTTGAATCTAGAGTTAAAGAGGACTTATTGACCAATCTCAAATTCTCTTTTAAGAATGTGCTTATCATGCTACTGTTTGGTCTTCTCCTTATAAATTCAATCTTTTCCATAAGCATTTGGTCTAAGTTCCTCCAATTCATTTGATTGGAATATTCTCTTATCCTCAATAGCTTTCAAATCCACACTCAATACCTTTATTGCCTAATAAGTTGTATGCTCGAATTCCATATATAGGTGACAACCGTTTCTCTATAAAATTCTATATAAAGATATACCTAATACTTCTTTAAAAGTTGTTCTATAAGTTTAGAATGCATTATCGGATCATAGTGCCCTATATTTTCTTGAACTTCTCACCACTTTTTTAAATATTCCTTTTAATTGTTGGTTTATAAGTTCAACTTAGCCAATAGCTTAAGAGTGATAAGTTGTTGCTATTTTATGAAACACTCTATACTTTGTCAATAATGATTGAAAGAAAGATTGAAATGGGAACCTTCACCACTAATGATAGCTCTAAATAGAAATCTAGAAAATATTTTTGTTTAAAATTTCAACTTTAGCTTAGAGTCATTAGTTGTCGATGCTATAACTATAACCAATTTAAAGAAATAATCAAGAACAATTAATATGCATTGATTACCACATAAAGTAGGAAATGGGCTTATAAAATAAATGCCTCAAACACCAAGTAATTCAATTTCTATAATTATAGTCATGTGTTTTTCATTCTTTTAGTGATATTACTAATTATTTAACATCTATCATTCTTAGAAATATAATTTCTAGTAAATTGACACATAGTACGTTGATAAAAGTCATTAACTCACCTTAGCAATATTTTTGGTTGTACTAAAATGGCCATCATACTCCATGGAATGTCAATGACTTAGGGTGTCCATAAATTCTTCATGAGGGGTACCAATGGATGACTATAACTACTAACAATTGCTCATCAAGTAAGCTTTCATTGATTGATACTATTTCTACATTCACTAGGCTCTCCAATTAGGATAGATGATTGACAACTACATTTATGATCCCTTTTTATCTCTAATATCTAGATCAAATTCTTTTTGCAACAATATCTATTACATTAAACATGGTTCAACATACTTCTTAATAAAAAAAATTTAGTAGTCGTATGGTCCATGTAGATTATTACCATAAACCCTACTAGATATGATTTAATCTCATTATAAGAGAAAAATAATAGTAAAATTTCTTTTTTGACAGTTGTGTAATTTAATTGAGAACATGTAAGATTCATATTAGTATAGTAAATAGCTTGCAAGATTTATCCATTCTTTACTTGACAACTATTCCTATTGTAAGGTCATTAGCATCAGACACAAGTTTAAATAGTAAACTCTAATTTGATGAAGACATAACTGATGCTAATACTGATTTCTTTTTCAACTTATTAAATGTGTCCATGCAATTTGCATTAAAATGAAATGTTACACCTTAATTAATAAGTTACATAAGGTTTGGGAGATCTTGGAGAAATCCTTAATGAACCTCATGTAAAAGCCCAAAAAAACTTGATTTCCTTCATATCAATATGGGGTGTCATCTTATCTATTCCTCAATTTGTTGTAAAACCTGATCCTAATTTGTTAGGTAATTTTCAAAATAGTTACCAAAAAAGGAATAATCATTCATGAACAGTTCCATGATTTCTTAACAAAATCAAGAAATATGGCCATTATGTATTATCAAAAGGCAATAGGTGAGTCACATAATCCAAAAGGCACTATATGAAATGAAAATGTACTATACAAACATATCAAAGTTGTCTTTTCTTGATTCTCTAACACAATGATAATTTGTTTATAACCAAATATCCATCTGAAAATAATAGTACTCATACCTTGTAAGTATCTCAAGAATTTGATCAATAAATGATAAAGGAAAAAGATCCTTCTGAATAGTCAAGTTAAGTTTCCAATAATGAATGAAAACTCTCCAACCAGTCACAGTCCTAGTAAGAATTAATTAAATGTTTTATTATATATTATCATCACCCTATCCTTCTTGGGTGTAACATACACCACATACCCATGAACTATCTAAAATGGGATAAATTATCCCAGCATTTAGCCGCTTTAATATTTCAAACTTTACTACTTCCTTCATATTCAAATTTAGCATTATTTGATTTTTAACAACCATTTTACAATTTTCTTCCATTAAAATCCTACATATGTAAAATGAAGGGTTAATCCCTTTAAGACAATTAAACTCTTATACATGCAAAATGAAGGGCTAATCTTTATAAGACTAGATATAATCCATCCTATCTCTCTTTTTCTAAGTCTCAACACATGCAAAATTCGATCTAATTTAGATTTAGGTTTGAAAAATAAACTTGGGCCCAACTCAAAGTCAACTAGCTTGAACCAGTCAGACTAAACTTTAAGTTGGGCTCCTTTTTTTTTGAAAATTTTAGGCTTTAGGTTGGGATCAAATTTGAGCTACCTCATTCGCCATCCTTTTTTAGATCAGATAATAAAGCACGTAAGCAATGTTTCATTCTCCCGCATAAAAGCATACTTTAAATATGGATGAAGTAGTTTCAATTCTATCATAAGTTTTCACATACTAACATTGATCATCTTACCTTTTTTAAAATCTTTAAAACCTTTTTATCCTATGTTCTATTTAATTTAGCTACATTGGTGTCTACTTCTTTACTATGATGATTGATTGTTGTTGCATCTACAAGTCAAGTTTCTAGAACATCACGTGTAGTCTCATATTCAAAGACCTTTTAGGTTAGTGTAATATGACAATCAATTTTATAAATATTGTTAGAGGAAGCAGAATATTTATTTGCAATATTCAAGTTCAATTTGAGTTCTTCGTTTAACATATTCAAACATAACCTACTTTGAACTGTTTGAAACATTTGAGTTTAAATTCAATTGTGGTAAAAAATTTATGGTCCAATTTGATCTTTTATCTATAAAGAAATTAACAAAGGCATCAAAGATACATTAGCACCCAAATCATACTAAGCTTTAGAAAATTTAACTCACTAGCACCCAAATCATACTAAGCTTTAGAAAATTTAACTTTACTCATAGTGTAAGGCAGAGAAAGGCCAGAGAAAAACTTCTTAGATCTCTAAGTGTTAGTGGTAACCTATTTTAAGTGATGGCACTGCACCTTCTCAATCAGAGAAATTTTCTCAAACTCTCTTAACCTCCTTTTCTTAGATATAATTTTTATTTCAAAATATGTTGTATAGTGATATTTGATGATATGAAGCTACATGAAGATTTCTAAGAAATCGTTTTATCTAAATTGATTTGTTTAAGCATTTAAGGGAAATGAATATGAGGTAAATGTGGTTTAACTCTTGGTGCCTCCTCTTTTTCATAATAAACAGTGTTATTGCATGATTTCTCTCCTTACTACTTATCAATTTTACAACCTTGCATTACTTTTTTTGGTCAACTATATTCTTATTTGGTAGATAGCCTTACCTTAAAGTTGATGAAATATGGTAAATACCCAATTTGAAAATCTAAGTGCTTGTGTGAAGTTACCATCTGACTAACTATTGATTATAATCTCCCAATGGATAACTCCCTAACTAGTTTATCCTCTTACTAGTATAGAGGCCTTGGTTAGAATATAAGAAGATTTCTTATTTTTGAAATTAAATTTCTTACTTGTTTGTTTTATGAAAAGTATGGAGGTTCCTTTACCTAAGATTATAAGTGATGGAATAAGAAAATTTTCATTGTGATGCTTTTTAACTGAGCTTACTTTACATTTGTACTCTTAGAGTTTATATTATTATCACCATAAGATTTATAATTTAATATAGGATTAGAGATAAAATTGACATTTCATCTATCCAACATCTTTACAATCAGATTAACTTTTGAATTTGACATGATTATTTTATCAATATTATAAACACTGATCTTCTTAATAGGTTTATTTCTTTCATTAGACCATTGGTAGTTTTTGGGACCATTTTTTCCAAAACTATTATAACATCTTTAATTGTTATTCCCATTATGGTACCTTTTACTAATAAATCAATATTCATTTGTATGTCTCTTTCAATGCCATTATAAAACATTTGAATGATCAACCCATCTAGTATACTATGATCAGGACATCTCTACAACTCCTTTAACCTCTCCCAAGTTTTATATAAATACTCATCATTTAATTGCATTAAAATTGTAATGTCATTCCTAAGTTTGACAATTTTCATAGGGGAAAATTCTTACTTAGAATGCTTATGATAATGTATTCCATATGGTGAAGGAATTGAAGCCGTTAAATTCATCCATGCTTTGACTTTGTCTCTCAAAGAAAGGGAAAAAGACTCAATCTAATTGCATCATCACCCAATCTATTCATCTTAATGGTGTCACAAATGGCCAAGAAGTTAATTTTATATGTATTAGGATCCTTTGTAACACCTCCCCTAAATTGCTCTTACTGTACTATAATTGTAAAACTCCAAAATTTTCTTTTCACATGTCTATAAAATTTCATTTTGTGTGAATGGTGTTTTTGGGTGAATGTAAATTTTATTTTCGATAAAAGGTGAATTAGGATCCCAACCCTAAATGACAAGCATTAAAGTCAAATGATAGTCAAAAAATATTGGAGTTGACTAGTATAGAAATAGACCAAAAATAAATTCGTTCGAATGTATTTATAATAGATCAAGACTAAGCTTATTTTAAATTATTGTGGAGTAAATTTGAAGCATTTTAGGGCTGAAACATAAGGACATAAACCAAGTAAACCAAGCGTGAGATAATCAGCCATAGTTAAGGATATTTAAAGTAAATTGATCCAACTTATATGTTGATATGTTTAGGTGTAACATGTTATAAAGCGAACATGAAATTTTTATCGATATTGGACAGATTTTTCTTAAACCATTTAATTATTTTGGACAAGAAATAATATATGTACATGTGAATGAACCTTAAGTGGTAGCTGTCACATACATGAAGAAGTTCTTATTATTTTGGAACAAGAATGCATGAAAACCTTGTGATGTCATGTTTATGAATGAGTAGATGAGAGGGACATAAAATTTGTTACAAGTGAGGCTAATATATGGTATGGACATGTGTCATTTTGGTGAGATAAAAATGAAAACAACTTGTTATATGTGGGAGACAGGAATTGTCGTGATTGATACAATACGTTAATAGACTAATTAAAAAAAGATGGTGAGTTAAAACAATGGACATTTGTTGGAAGTTAAGTTTGCAACGTGTTGGACAACTTCCAAAAACGTGTAGTTAAATAAGAATGATGACGGAGCTGCTCCATCTTCACTCCACCAAAATTTCAGCTCTTTTTTATACCATAATTAATGATGAAATATTGTAGCTGCTCCCTTCATGCATAGGTCTTCCAACTTATTGCCTTTGGGAAATAAATTCAACATGGTTCTTAAGCTATAAACTGTGGACATCTTCATCAACGCCAGCTGTGTGCAAAAAAAAAAATGGACAGTACACAATCTTTTGATTTTAGGTATGTTAAAACACTCTTATCCTTCCTCTTTAGCTAGTCACATGAATGCTTAAGTTAGAAATGTGAATTCCCTTCTGAATTGCGTGAATGTTTCAGCTAATTTCATAGTTAAATGAAGAGAAAAATATCATGGTATATAGAGAGGAAAATAACATGAATATCCATATCTTATGTACGTTATTCAATGGGTATAAATTGGTAGCATGTTGATGCTATATATGTGGCTTAATGGTTATTCAATGGCAGTATGTATGTTGTACATAGTTCAATGGTTCAATGTAAGGAAAATAAAATGTATATACTATGTATGTTATTTAAATAGAAAGAAGACATGTATAAATCATGAAAGTTATTCAATGGTTATTTAATGGTTGAATGAAAATAAAACATAATTTTAATCTTATAAAATGCTAAGATTTTGGCTAAGTCCTTTGTCATAAAATTTATAAAACAAGGTGGTATGTTATGGATGTTGTAAGAGCCCAGACCACCAGCCCATTGATATTGTCCGCTTTGGGCCTTGGCCCTGCCAAGCCCTCACAGTTTTACTTTTCCCACCCCCGAGACAGCACATCTTTGAGGCAGAGGTATCCATACCCTTATAAGGCGTACTTCGTTCCCCTCTCCAACCGATATAGGAATCTCACAATCCACACCCCTTTAGGGCTCAACATCCTTGCTGACACACCAGTTCGGGTACTGGCTCTGATACCATTTGTAACAGCCTAGAACACCAGCTCACAGATATTTTCTTCTTTGGGCCTTGGCCCAGTCAAGCCCTCATGGTTTTGCTCTTCCCACTCCCAGGAAAACACATCTTTGAAGGAGAGGTATCCATACCTTTATAAGGCATATTTCGTTCCCCTCTCCAACAGATATGAGAATCTCACAATCCACACCCTTTAGGGCTCAACATCTTTACTGAAGGACCAGTTCGAGTACTGGCTCCGATACCATTTGTAACAACCCAGATCACCTGCCTACAGATATTGTCCGCTTTGGACCTTGGCCCGGCCAAGCCTTAATGATTTTTCTCTTCCCACTCTCGAGAAAACGCGTCTTTGAGGGAGCGGTATCCATACCTTTATAAGGTGTACTTCATTCCCTCTTTAACCGATATGGGAATCTCATAATACTAATATCATATTCGATGATACCTCCACAAATATAAATGCACTGAATCTTTGTCTATCATATTGAACCATAGATATCCACCACTTTCTTTTCCTTACACTTTGATAGATCATCATTCTTCTCATTATTTCTAACTGCTTAGACTTTTAACAAATGTTCATACGTGTGACTTATATAAATGCAACTTAGACTGGGGATTAGTCGCCATTGCATGCCTATTTCACCATTAATCTATACTGACAGTATATGATGTGTCTAAAATGCATATAATTCGAAAAATATTAAGAAGAACACCCATGTAAGATACTAAACTTGGGCTCTTATACCAAAATGTAGCATCCCACTTCCACTGAGCACATACCTGTACATCTCGAGGACATTCGAGCATATGCCCTATGAAAGTGGCATATTAGGACGATCACATCAAATTATCGCAAAATTTTCACTCATCACACAAATTTTTAGAAAAACTAGAATTATTTTTGGGCCTTTTTATTTATAACATTTCTAGTCACAAATGTCACAAAAATTAAACAAAACATCAGAATTCTAGTAATCATTTAGACCCATTACAAAATACAAAATGTATTATTACATAATAAATTCACGTATACATTATACATAATTCATATATACATATTCAACAGTTGTAGAAAACAAATCTTAATACAAAAATGAAATGACTGAAGACAAATGCATATGCAAACTGATCCCATCCTCTCACTTTTATCTAATTGCAGTGGCTATTCCCTAATTAATCTAACTAGATATGCCCTGAACCTAAAAAGTCAATGTTGCAATTTTGGTGAGTTTTGCGAACTCAGTGAGCGAACTATCCTCGATGGGCTCACTTATAGCAACGCAGAACATTTCACATATTCATATTCGTAGACAATTAACATATACAGAATTTGCACGTCATTTCACACTTCAACTTGGAAATAATACATATATTTCATTTCAATTATTCATTTAATACACATTAATTTATTTATATACAATGCAGATGTGTCTCACTTTCAATCGTTACTTTGTTGTAATCAAGTGCCTTTTAACTGTCCTATATCCATTATAGATACTAGGCTCATTGATAAATGTCCCATATTCATTAGGAATACTGGGCTCATTATACATAGTGAGTCTTTAGCTCTTAATCACATTTTGAGCTTTAAGCTCTTTTTCGATGGCTACTCTGGTCATAACTGCCTTTATCTAATCATGCAATTCATGAAATGAAGTGCATCAAATTACAGATATTAAATCATTCAGTATACATATTTACTTTCCACTTTTTTTCTATCGGACTTTAGTTTGGCATTCAACGATACGTTGAGAACACTTATTTCTTTCTCATTCACATTCAATGAAGAACTTCCAATGCAATCTCAATTATCAAACACCTCGGACCATGACCGTCTGACATTTTTCATTCACATAATTTTTAGTTCAATAATTGAAATTTAAACAGAAACAATCAATTAATGTGAGACTATCTAGGTTGACTCACAGTACGCTCCAGATTTAGACAATAATCTCGAAATTTCTGGATTACAATGTTCAATCTTATGTATCTATGTTTAAGCAATACACACGTATTGTACACACATTACTAATTTGATCAATCATGTAAGTATCAATCATACATAATGTATATGTGTGATGTATAATGCAGCTCAATTTGACTATTTCAGGTATATTTCCTTAATTCATATCTCATGATTATTCTATCATTGTTACTTGGATATAACAAGTTTACTTTTAGGTTAATATCTCAAGTATACTTGTTTACTCTAATTTCATAAATCAATCATTCATCGATATTATTCTAGCATTATATTATCACATAATATCCAAATCCTCTTTTGATCTTATTTTATATACCTTGCTCATTTCCTTTGAATCACATTAGCATTTATAAGAATACATTTACTCCTTTATCATCTCTAAATCTTCAAATTCCAAACACTTGATATCAACAATCCATTCACTATGTTATATTCTCAATTATGACCTAAACATATCCAACACTTTATTGACATATTCCACATCAAACTAAGTTCATTTCAACCTTCGTTCAATGCTAAATACACCATAGGGAAGTACATTAGCATTTATTATTTCAAACATCGCGTAAAAGACTCATTTCACCTTTTATGCCTGACCACGATTATGGTGGACCTTCCCGTGGTTGTGACAGAAGCTCGTGGAATTGGCCATGATCATGGGGACTCTTCCAGGATCTTGGCAGAACCCAAATAATTAAGCCATGATCGTGGGGACTATGCCATGATCATTCCCTGCCTTTCTTCCTTCATTTCTCCATGAATTCCACAACATAAAAACATCATTTACACTTCAAGTTTTCCATAACTCATTTTATATACAAAAACAGGACATCCAAGTATCCATATACTCATAAACGTTTCAGCACACATTCAACTTCATTATCAACTTCATTTTATCTCTAAACTATCATCTTATTTCTTCTCTTTTCAAGACACTATACTTGCCTTTTCTTTAACTTCAAAACCCAAATCTATTTTCTCACATGACAACTTATAACTCATATTTCTCATATGCTTAAAACAAAACATATTTATATCATTCCTTCATTTACATTTCTGCACTAATCTTATACACAAAATTAGGTTATAAATACATCTCTTTATTCATAAATTATCACTCTCATTCAAACACCAATTTCATTATTAATCATCCATAAAACAAATACATAATCTATTATTTATCATTATATGAAAATAGGACATCGATAAATATTCATGTCTTCATCAACAATCATCACTCTTCAATCTCCATTTTACTATCAATCTAACATTGTAACATTCCATAATTTATTACTCATCATAAACACAAAAAATGACATGAATATGTCCATTTATTTATCCTTGATGTAGTATAAAATCAACTTCATTTCATTATCATTTAATTTCAAAACAATCACCATATATATTTCATTTAAAACAACCATGAAGAGCAAGTACATACTTACTTGATTCACCCAAAGCTTCTTCAAAATCTCCAAGAAACCTTAACTCCTTATATCAAACGATCATCATCATTTAAGGAGGAAAGATTAGGTTTTCTTTGTAACTAGCTGAAGAGGACAACATGTCTTGAAGAAATAAAGTGAAGGAGTTAGGAAACATCAACGTGATGAGGGTTGGTGAGAAAATCGTGAGTGAAGAAGATGAGAAGAGAACAAAAATAAAGGAGAGAAGAAGAAGAAAACATGTAGCATAAGTGAAAGATCACAAAAAAATTTGTCTTTCATATGGGTAAATTTCGTGGGATGGTGAGTGTGGTGAGTGGAAAGTGTTATGACACTTTTTACTTGCCATATGTCAACTTATTATGGTCTTCAATTGGCTCTTTAATAACTACTTCATTTATCCTCCAATTTCCATTTGTCTCCCAATTTTCTAGGACACTTGTCATTAAATCCTAATACCACTTGTCAATTATTTCTACTATCAATTGTCAATTATTTCTACCATCAATTGTCACTTATTTCTACTACCATTATCAATTTGTCTTGCCACTTGGCATTTTTCCTAGTCCAAAATACCCATAATTTCAGAAATCTTCCAAAATTTTACCAAAAATTCTAAATCAATATTTATATTCGATAAATAAAAATTCAAGACATCATATTCACTATTCACATAATAATCATTTAAAGATCATTCATACCCTGAAAAATGTCAAATAAGTGCATATACAGTCATTGTAATGTGTAGAGAAAAATCATATTCACGTATGTGTATGATAATATTATGCATAAGCATGAAATGCATTTCTTAATTTCTCAATAATATCTCTTATGTACGGCATTCTAAGGTTCTAACCTTTAGCATTGGAAAACAGGATACTACACCTCAGATTGTGTTAGAGTATGGATTGTTACCTAGTTATGGCTGACCCAAGTAATTTACTTGTCCTGTACCACTCGCTCCCAACAAGAAACATTCAACTGTATCATGGTTTTCCTACCCACATAATTCGTATTGTAACTGCATAGTATTGACTGTGGATGAAGAAACTCCTTGCATGCTGCCCAACTACTTAGTGAAGGCCGCAATCTGTGCCTGTAAGGCTATCACTGAGTCAAGTGGAATCATTCCTTTTTACTTCTTGGACCTTTGTCTACTCCTTTCATTTGACCATATACAACTATTACTCCCCAATTCTTCCAAAAGGTAATGAGCTATGTCAATGGTTTTCCTCATCAAAGGTCCTCCTGTAGCTACATCTATTGTTCCCCTTATGCTCTAAGTTACAACATTGTAAAATGTCTAGGCTAGCTTCTCCCAAGTAATGATTTGCACTGAGTGAATCATACCATGCCTTTGCCCGATCCCTCAAGGTAAATGAATATAATCTTAACCTCACAGCATCATCAGACATCCCATTAAACCTGAAGGTATCACAAATTTCCTATAAATTTGCAAGATGGGCATTGAGATCTTCATTGGATAGCCCATAAAACTGCACACTGCTCTGAAGTATACTGAGGAGTGTCAGTTTGATCTCAAAATTATTGGCTTGAATCGCTGGCCTTGCAACTCCTTGAGGACTGAAACCTAACCTCATAAAGTCCATCAATGTCCTTTCAACTCCTGCTTGCTCTCCTTCTTCTTCCATATTCCCTTTTATTTTGTCTAAATGTCTAGCTCTTCTTAGCCCTCTTACATGCCTTGTAATATCTAAAAATTCTTCTTCACTAAGCTCGTTAGACCTTTTCGAGCTCTTTGAGTTCATGCACCTGCAAAAACGCAAGGAAAAGTATTAAACACTCTTAAATCAAATTCACCTAAACTAAACAAGATGCTAAACAAAATAATCCCCAACAATAACCCCAAAAACTTGTTGATTGCAAAACTAATTACTTGTTTTACGCTAAAAATTGTAAGTATACGTGTCATTACTTATAGTAAAAAGTAGATATCTTCTTACAGAAATTGTGCTTAAGCACCGCTTAATTTAGGTTATGCTTTCTTTAAAACTCAAATTTGAATAATAATTGAAAATAAACTAAATCAAAGCAAACTAGCAACAATCGAATAATGTAAGAATGGAAATCCATAAAGAGAATTAATCAAGTTATATGAGAGGGGATTTTACCTATCATCAATGTTAATCTAGCTTTTCATGTGTTTATGGGGTGTCGGTTCTAAACGATCATAAGGTTGATTACTCTCTCTCAAGTTATAATCATTCCCTATATTATAAAACTTAATCAAATTATAGACTTAAAATCTCTCAATTCACAAATTACCTACAATTCTAATTAGTTCTAAAGCTCTCTAATAAACAATCGAGTCTTACATAGGATCTCTCTCTACGAAATCACTGACTAGATTGATTAGGTGGTCTATTAGATTGCTTAACTCTTGTTAATCCAATCAAATTATTTTTATCTGGTTCACACTCTTAGTTTGTTAACGAAACATGTAAAAACATTAATCAATCATAACACCTAAATCAAGTAAACATAATTCAACTAGACTAACATTAAAAATAAGCAAAATCCTAAAGGAAAAGTTAAAACATCATTAACAACTCCAAATCTATAACTATACAACCCATCTTAATCTTACACATTAAATGAAACAATACATTGAAACTATAAGGAACGATCCTTCCAAAGCAACATCTACCTCATATGTAACATACTCAAATCACCCATTCAATACAACTTTAGGAGGAGAAACCAATAATTAACAACTTTTCAAAACAAATGTATTCCTCCTTAGTACTTTTATTCAAACATTTTTCTCTTTTTCTTTTTCTTTTCTTTCTTCCTTTTTTATAATAAAAATTTAAATAAGCTATAATGATACATGGGAATCTCATTGATAAAATGCAAAATAGCACCCTAATAATAATAATAACTATCCTACAAATATGCACACCCTACACTTATATTTGTGTACATACACAATCATCAACAATTACAAATGTTTCATTAGCTTTAAGACTTAGGTAGGACATTTAGTTCAGTTTAAAGAATGTAATGTGGTTAGCATAAAAAGAAAGACTAATAAAGTTCAAAGGGGCTTAACAATAAAAAATTCGTCTCGATGGGTAGGCTATTTGGCTAATGTAGCTTGTAAAAACAAAGAATGCCTATATCATTTTCATGTTAATGCATGTGATAAAAATGTGGTCTTGAATAGAAAATCAAAGAAAAGTTAGGATGTACAAGTTATGAAGGTCGGATATAAGTAAAAGATAATGAGACTAATATGGATGTTTTAGTTTAATAAGGCTCAAGATCTAACTGGTTTTTATCTACCACTAGTTGCTACTCTTCTAAAGATAATGCATATTGACTAATTATAAGAGCAAAAGTACATGCTAAAGTTTATATGATTTTTTATACTCAATTCATACTCTAATTATGACTATATAGTCTTTAAAACAATAGAAAAAGAGAAAATGTTTGTTTTTGTTTGTTTGATTTTGAAAATGCCTAAGAACCCACATAAGCAATCATTAAATTAAAAAACGTGTATAAAACTAAGAACCTTAGCACCAAAATTAAAGCATACATTGTCCCCAATGTAACATCAAATGTAAGAAATGGGGCATTTAACAAAAACAACAAACGTGATAATGTAACTAAAAGGAAATCAACTTTCTTTGGATTGCCTACCAAGCAATGCCTTTTTTTTATTGTTGTTGTCTCAACTAAATATTGCTCTCATCAAATTAAAAAATTTTAATCCCTAGGAATTATGAATTTGGCATTTTTTAGTTGACCTTTATCAGAATAAGGCTTAAGTTACCGACTACTTACTTGCAATGCTTCCCTATTTTTAAACTTTTGATCTCTACTGGACCACAAGGAAGATGATTAGTTATAAAAAAAGGAATGACCCATTAAGGATGAAATTTATGTGAAAAAAAATTATATTTAGTGTAATAAAGAAGAACTTTTTAACTAATGGTAAAGTTTTTTTACGAGATATTAAAATCTTTGGTACTCTCTTTTGTAAAAATTGCTTCTTGTTTATTTGTATGTTTATGCTTACAATCTTCCTACAATGAAAAGTCAATCACATTAATTGAAAAAACTGAGTGGTCATTATGGGAGTGCTTATTAACATAAAAAATATTGAAACGAGTAACTTCCCCATCGAATTCCATCGTAAGGGTAACCTTACGAACATTTATCTTAGTTTGGGCCGTGTTGAGAAATAACCTCCATAGTAAGATAGGTATTAGGTTATAGGAACTGTCAACCATATAAAATTCAGTAGGAAATATTAGTTCATTTACCTACACAAGCACATCCTCAATCACCCCATCTGGGTAAGCATTAGAATGATCAACCAATTGTATGGTAACACTAGTTTCTTTTAATAGCCCTAAATTTAAAGAAGCATACATGGAACAAGGCATAAAATTAATCGATGTTCCTAAATCTAGCATGACTTATTTAATTTAAGTGTTACCAATTTTGCAAGGAATGGTAAACATGCCTAAGTCCTTACACTTAAGAGGTACTTTCTTTTTGAAAACTGCGGAAACAATTTCACTCGTCCTAATCCTTTCATCACCTATTAAATTTCTCCTGTTCGTCGACACTTGCTTGATCTCTTCTACTAGTGGGATATTCACCTCAACCTTCCGAAAGGTCTCCCAGATCTCTTTATCATTATCCTCTTTGTTTAATTTTGCTAACCTGCTATAAAAAGGCGGAGGATTAGCCTTTTCAACAATTAGGAATTTGACATTTACCTCTGAGCTTAATGATATATCCCTTTATTCTTCAAGCCCTTTCTCAATGTCTTCTTCATTTGTCTTCTTTTGAGTAATTCTTTCAGGGTCCTCAAGCTTCCTACCACTCCTTAAGGTGATTACACTAACATTCTTCATATTTATCTCCGATTGTCATGGCAATTGTCCTCCACTTTCTGACTCTAAAAGGTCGATCCTCACTGCCATCTGATCCATCTGAAGTTCTAAGTTTTGGAAGCTCGATTTTACTTCTTGCTGAAATTTTAGAGTATTATTAGCAATGGACTTAATCAAGTCTTCCAAAGATGTACCTGAATCCAATGAAGAAGCTTGTGGTCTTGGTTGGAATTGTTTCCCTCCTTATGGCCAATTTAGGAAGTAGTTCTGCTACTTATTCCCCCCTTAATTCAAGTTGGGATTTCCTCAATCTTGGTTATACTTCTGGGTGTACAAGCTATACTGGTTAGGAAAATTTCCTTCTACAGTATTTACATATTCCATACACTTACCTCTTGCAATGTCAGACACTCATCAATCGAACGACTCATGTTTGTACATATTCCATTTGCCTTTACTTGTGCCTATCCAACTATAAGTTTTCTAGCAAAAGATGTTAGCTTATCTAAATGAAGTTTGATGGATGAAGTATTTACCTTATTTTCACGACGAATTTTGTTGCAAGGGTTGAATTGATGAGTATTAGCAGCCATGCATTTAATTAAAATACGAAGCTTAATAGGAGTCTTTTCACATAATTCTCCACCGCTCGCTAAATTTATAAAACTCCTCTCCATAGGTAACAATCCCTTGTAGAAATACTAGATAAGGAGTTGTTCAGGTATGTTGTGATGGAGACAATTGGCACATAACTTCTTGAATTGCTACCAATACTCATAAAGGGATTCTCCATTATGTTGTCTGTATGCCATATATTTCCTTTCATATACTTGCTTTTTTCCATGTGGGAAAGTATTTTTACAAAAATAACCACATCATTTCTATCCAAGTTTTCACACTCCTAGTAGATAGATATTTGTTGCATCTTTCAGTAAGAATGGGAAAGCTCTCAACATGATTTACTCTTCTGTTACCTCTGGAAGCTTCATACTCAGACACACCAAGTCGAGTTCCTTAAGATGCTTATGCGCATCCTCACCTGCAAAACTATGAAAATTAGGCAACAAATGCATTAATCTAGATATAAGTTTAAAAGTAACATGCTCAACAAAATTAGGAAATGTAATGCATAAAGGCCTTTGGGTTAAGTCTGGTGCAACCAACTCTATTAGCATTCTCAGATTCGCCATTGTTTATTCTAATTCATGTTTTGGTTCAACTTCCAAAGTTTTTCTTGCCTCCTTTGTAATCTCCACAGTGTTCTCTCGATCTTTGAATCAAATTGTATAGTTTCTTTATGGAGAGATCTGGTCACTACCATACACCAACACTAACAAACTTGGAAAGATTAATAAATAACTAAAAGAAACGATTATAAACAATATGTACACAAAACACCAACTCAAATAAAAAATGAAAATTAAATCACCACTCTCCTCAGCAATATTGCCAAAATTTGATAGCACGTGTTGAGTGCACTACAAAATTTACTTAACTTTGCACATTAAAAATTTGTAGTTATGGTGAGTCGAGATCATATCTACAAGGAATGTTAGGTTAATTTTCTCAATGAAAATAACTAATGTAAAGGAAATAACCAGAGGGGGTTGGGTTTGATTCAATCAAGAAAATAAGTAAAAATTAAACTATTCCTAGCAATTTTTCGAAAACAGTCAAAAGCGAGAAAAGTGTTAAATATGTGTAAAACCTGGTTCTCAGATCAATCTCGACCTTCAAATGATTAAACATATTTCATTATTATAATGCTTTCACATCTCTCCTAGAACTATTGGTCGTAGACTAACAACAAGCTCTATTAATCCCAATTTTTGCTGAGGTCGTATTTGAACGATCGTTAATTAAATTTAACTACTGAATAACCTAGATTACACTCTCTAGATTTAATTAGACAGCCGCATTATGAAATGGAAAATAAAAGATTCTAAGAAATAACCACACAAGCTCGGGTCATTTAACCTTGGTTAGGTTGTCCCTGATGATTCGAAATCATTAGTTGTCACAAATGCATCTCAATATAACAATTAAGGACTATGTTGAATATTCTAACGATGAATCCAAATACAAAGATTACAGATTGTATTAATGATTCTAGTACTGGGTTCACCATATAAAAAATCTTAACGATTCTAGCAATGGGTTCTAATGATAACGAGAATACAATTATCCATACATGAATACCCAAACTAAATAAGCAAAGGATAACCTAAACAATTCCTAGAGAGAGATTCAACATTAAACAAAGATAAGATAAAGTTAATCATTCATTCTAGGCATCCATTTCACCTTTGAACCAGTTTTGGGATCCATCTTCTCCATAGGTCTCCAAGAATTAACTTCTGTTGTCTCCAATTTTGTTGAAAATCGAAGAGAAAATGAAGAGAAAATGAAGAAAAACCTAGTCTATCCGCGTTTGTCCTTGATGTCATAAAACAATCCCTTTACATTGAAAAACTAGGTTAAAAATGGGATAGATAGCAAGTCATGGGTGTGACTTGGTGTGTCCCTCCTATGACACTTAGTGTTAAGCCCATGACACAATTGTCATGGGTGTGACTTAGATTTGATGACCATGACAAATTTGTCATGGTCGTGAGACACATCTTATAGCCATGATTTTTGTCATTCTTCATTCTTTTGTCATTTTCTTGTTTCATCTTAATTCTAATCCTTCTCCTTTTTACTCCATGAAGGCAATAAAGGATGAATCTTGAGAAGATAGCTCAACGAGCATGCTTTTAGGTCATTTTTGCTATTATGCTTTCAATTTGTACTTAAAATCAAATATGGACTAAAGTGAGTGTCTTAACCATTCTAAAGCATTAATTACTAAGTGTCATAGACTAAATATATTAGCAATTAAGCACATATCAAGTATCAACAAGTACATAATTGGTGATCTCATCAAATTTTAGAACACTTGACTATACTGACCAATCAAACTTAACAAGGATCATGAATTGATTGGATGAAGAATTTAGTTAATAAATTATATAGACAATTAGGTCATTTGAAATAGTAATTTTGAAATAATTGGCTATACTAAATGGTGTAATTTTAGAACAATAAGAAAGAAGGTTATAGGAAAATTTATAATGATATGTAGAATGAAGTCTAATCAAATGTTAAGGATGATTAACAATCTATAGAAAATGTTAAGTCTCTCAGGTATTATTGTTAAGGAAAATGTCTTTCTATAACTTCTAATAATGATATATGGATTATTGATATAGGTGCATCCATCAAATCATATAATTAAAGGCTCTTAGTCATTTACAATCCATTGATCCTTCTTACTAGTTTATTATATCCACAACCAATAAAATTACCTCTTTTATTATTAGAGAAGGATCTGTCATCTTATTAAAAGTCCTCACATTAAATTCAATCCTAATTGTCCCATCACTTGAATATAGTCTTTTTCTAGTTAACCAAATTACCTCCACTTTTGTTTGCACTAGAACTTTCTGACCTTCATTTTGTGTTTTACAAGACATTCTAACCAAGAAGATTCTTAGTTTTGGTGTTAAACAAAAATAAAACTATTTCTTAGAATTAATGCAAAATGGATGCAAAAAATTCAATCATGCATATCAAACTAGCAGTGAAGAGAAAGCTCCAGAAAGTATTTAGGAATGGAATAAAGCATCTTTCTTTTGGAGATCTTAAAAAATTATAAGTATATTTTTCAATTTTCAATTATTTATCTTATATTTAAATATGTCCAAAAAAAGCCATTATATTCTTTATTTACTAAGTTTGAATAAAAGGTTTAGAAACCTTTTGAAATTATTCATTATGAAGTATGAAGATTTGTAAAATTTTCATCTATTTTTAGATCTCATTAGTTTTTCAAATTTGTTAATGAATGTGTAAGAATGAATTAGATGTCTTTTCTTAACAATAAAAGTTATTTTTATAGAGCATTTCAGGATTTTTGTAGAATGGTGAGCACTTGATATAATAAAAAGCTCTATGTTTGACAAACATATAATGCCATGGAGTATATACATTATTTTTGGAAAAATTGTAAACTAACATAAGATTCGATATCGTACTTCTTGCACCTTTGCTTTACAATAGAATGGTTTAGTAGAAAGGAAGAATAGAAAAATACTAGAATTACTTCATTCCTCATTCTTTAGCGTGAATATGACTAGATTCTATTGGGGAAAAGGTGCAAAAATATGTTATGTATCTCATTAATCAGAGACCCTCTTAAATTGTAGATTTTCAAAAAACATCAATAAAAGATGCAGTCCTTACTTTTAATTCACCATCACCCAAATCTTGAACCTAGAATATTTAGTTTTACAACGTATGTTCACATCCTAAGGTTTTGCAAACTAAACTTGACCATATATAAAATGATTTGTTTTTATTATCTATTCATATTTTTAGAAAGGCTATCAATGTGATGATCCTCAAAATCAAAAATTACATATGACCTAAGCTGTTTCTTTCTATGAGTTAAAACATTATTGTTTTGAGTGAATTTTAAGACATTTCCTTCAGGAGGAGAAGTCTAGTAAAGGAAATGTATTGCAAGAATATACTAGAGGAGATAAGTTTTTAAAGCTAGGAGATGTTAATGAGAGGATTGGTGGAAATTTTTAATATCATTTATAAGGTGTTAATTAATTTTAAGAATACAAAGTTGCCTATATTAACACCTTTAATTGAAGAATTAAGTTATAATTCTTATCCTTAGGTAATCTCAAATACCATATTTGATGATTCCTGAGATATAAGTGCCACACTTGATGAGTCTACTATTGCCCTTAAAAACTTTAACTCCAAGATATCCATAAAATTTAGTTAAAGTTATCCCAAAAGAATAAAATGAACATGACTTTAGATCTAGTACCCAATGAATAATTTCGTCCCTACTCATTTTTAAAAAACCGTATGAATTTATTATTAATCAATTGTCCAATTTATCTATTCTTAGTAGTGTAAATAAAGCTTTGGTATATTCAAAATTAAATAATGCAATAAATGAAAAGATGCAGACCTTAAAAAACTCTTTGTGAGCTTATTTTATTATAAAGGAAAGAAAACAATCAGATGTGAATGGATGTTCGTAATCAGATGGAAGAATTGATATTCATAAAATGAGACTAGTTACGAAGGAGCATATATAAAGGTATGATATAAATTGCTATGAGACTTTTGCACTAATAACTAAGCTCAACATAATTCACATTCTCATATCTATGGCAACAAATTGGGAGTGGCCTTTGTAATAATTTGATGTTAAAAACATGTATCTTAATGGGGAATTAAAGAAGGAAGTGTATGAAGTATACATGGAACTACCATTGGGTGTGAAATATAGTTTTTCAAGTATAAATAATTTTTTTAAGTTAAAGCAATCATTGTATAAACTTAAACAATCACCTAGAGCCTAGTTTAGGAGCTTCTCCTCTATAATAGAGGATATTGGTTAGTTCAAATTATAATTTGTTTTCGAAACACAAAGAATGAAAGGTGACAACTTTTTTTGTTTATGTTGATGTTATGGTCTTATCAAGAGATGATCCTAACGAAATAAAGTTATTTCATGTGTATTTAGCTATTGAGTTTAACATAAAGAATAAAGAATAACTTAAATATTTCTTAGGAATTGAAATTACAAGATCAAATTGAGGTAATTTTCTTTCAAAAAAGAATTATGTGATGGTTCTTTTGACAAAAATTGGAATGCTTGCTTATAATCCAACAATAACACCTACAAAAATGAATCACAAGGTTGAAAATTTTTCAAATCAAATTTCAATAGACATAGATTGGTACCAAAAATTTGTTGGAAGATTAATCTATTTATTGTTTATAAGTCCAAATATAGCATATATTGTGAGTGTTTTAAGTCAATTCATGCATATGTAAGTGAAGATCATATGGATGCAGTATACAAATTCTGAGATATCAAAAGGTGCCCTAAGAAAGAGTTTATTGTTCTTAAAAAATGGCGTCTTTAATGTTAAGGGATATTTGAATTTTTTTTAGGCAAGGGATCAAATAACTAGAAAATCTATGTTTGATTATTTCAATTTAATGGATTGTAGTCTAGTTACTTAAAAGAGAAAGAAGAAAAAGATTGTTGCATGATCCAATATAGAATTTGAATTATGAGGTATGACTTATGGTAGATATGAATTGTTATAGATTAAAAGTATCTGGAATATTCGAGGATTGGATACGAAAAACCTATAAATCTTCATTGTGTTAATAAGTAGAAATTGTGATTGCTTAAAATCCTATGTAACATAACAACAAAAAACATGTTGAAGTTGATTGTTAGTTCATTAAAGAGAAGTTAGATCCAAAGGTTATATAGTTCCCATTGTCAAGTTAGAAAATCAATTAGTTGATATTCTCATAAAAGTAGTTTTCAAAAAGACATTCCATGATACAGTTAAGAAGTTAGGCATAGTAGATATTTATGCTAAAATTTAAGGGGTGATGTGAGTTATCCAATAATTGAAGCCAAAATTATGATTTATTTGTAATTAATTTTTTTTTGTAATTTTGGGATTCTAATTATTAGTTAACAAATTTTTTTATAGTAATGTAAGAATCTATATTTTCTTATAATATAAAATTTTCCTATTTTTTAGATGTAATTATACCTAAGATTTGCTCAATTGGAAAAGAAAAAACATACTAGAAAATTATTATTCAACAAAAAGGTTATATCAAGAAACATATTCAATCTTTGTTCGTAAGGATGTTATTAGAGAACAAAAGGTATGGACAATATTTAAGCATTAGAAGTCATAAACATTAATCTTTAGTCTACATATAAATGATGAAAATATATATACATTTATACTTTTCAATATACTAAGATAAGCCTTATATACAACTTCGAAAAAAAAGTTATATCACTTAAAAAAATTTAGCCTAAAATAATGGTATTCTATAATTAGTAAAAAGCTCCTTCTTCTTTTTCTTCTTCTTATTATTATTAGCACCTTTTCCCCCCTCTCTCTATCTCTCTCTCCCCCTTCCTTATCTCTCTCTCTCTCTCTCTTTCTCTCTCTCTCTCTTTTCATGTGGGTCATTTAAAAATAGCCTCTTTACTAGTTATGGATAAGGTTGTGTACTACTCGACCTCTCTAGACTTTGCTTATTTGCAGGATTCCTACTAGGTGTTATTATTATATAATTATCAATCTAAACTTCCTAGTTTAAATTTCCCTATAATTTCTTCTTTAATTTTTACTTAAAAACTAATGTTAACATCCCCCTCAAAATGATATATAGATGTCTCCAATTGCTAACTTGACTAATGAATTGTGGAATGCCTTGCTTGAAATAACTTTTGTAATCATATCTACCAGCTAATATTCTAATTTTATAAATGAAAACTGAATTATTTTGTTCTCAAGCTTTTCCTTGATAAAATGGTCTACATCAATATGTTTTTCTCGATAATGTTAGACTGGAGCCTGGGCAATCTCTAAGGTTCATTTATTTCACATAACAGTTTCATTGTAGAACTAGATGAATGGACAATGTCTTCTAATAACCTTTTGATCCATAAGAAGTTTATAAAGGCCCAAAGTTATGCTAATAGCGTCTACTTCTATAATAGAAAATGTAACCGCCTTATATTTCTTGCTTCTCTAAGTGACTAGATTTCCACCCATAAAAGTGAGATAACCTAATGTAGATATTCTATCAGTAGTACTTCTAACGTACTTTTCATTTGTATAATCATCGAATTTAGATGCTCATATTTTTTGGAACACGATTCCTTTTCTTAGAGAAGATTTTAAGTATCTTAGTATTTGAAATAAAACATTTATGTGATCTTTACTAGATTTATCTATGAATTGACTCACTAAACTAACAACATAGGAAATATCTAGTTAAGAATAAGACAAATAAATCAATTTTCCTAAAAGTGATTGATACCTTTCTTTATTTGTGTGTATTTGATTTGTATGTTTTCCTAATATATGATTTTGACTCATTAGTAATAAAGTTAAATAATATCAGAGTTATGTTATCTCATCGATGTAGAAAAATGTTTTTTTACATTTGAATCTTATAAAAGAAGTATATATGGACATAACATTAGGCTTTTTTAGTTCTTTATAGAAAAAAGTTGTATAAAAACTACATAAGACACTCTATAGATTAAAACAGTCCCTTGAAACATAGTTTGGATAGTTTAGCTTAACAATAAAGAAGCATGGCTTTAAACAAAGCAATTTAGATCATACTCTTTCTTAGAAACATTGACCAGTGATGATAACAACTATAATCATTTATGTTGACGATATGATAATTACAAGAAATGAAAAGAAGGAGATATATATTTTATAGGAACATTTGGCAGTTTAGTTTGAAATGAAGAACCGTGGGGGAGCTAATTCTATATGGATATACAAATGTAGACATGACTAGAGATCTTGATAACTAGAAGTCCACTTTAGGCTACTTATTCAAATTTACAAGGGAGACATTTCTTAGCAATCCGAGCTGTAAAAGTTTATAGTTTTATCCATATCTGAATCATCATATGAAGCTACTATAGAAGCAGGTAAAGAGATGGTTTAGTTGAAATGGTTTTTTAAGAGTTAAATGTGAAAAAAGATGATTATATATTATTTTTTGAAAGACAAATTGCCATAGAATTTATCAAGAATACTAAATTCCATTCATATAGCAAACATATCATTATTAGGTATCACTGGTTGAGATATGTGATTAAGGAACAATGATTGCAATAAAGGTGGTTCCTATAAGCAAGCATGAGCATTGTAGGAAGTTCATCGGGATGACTCTCAAATAGTCATTGGCATGATTTGAGTCTCCTCCAAAATAGGTTGGAGGGCGAGATTGTTGAGTGCCAAGCCTTATTTAGAGGCAAAAATGAGTTTTAGTGATCTTGGATACTCTCATTGATAAATGATAAATTAGTGAAGTCAATATGGATAACAATTGAGTTAAATCCATTTTTAATAGATATAACCATGTAATGTACAACACGCCTATGTCCTTAACTTACACAGTCATGTGTGAAGGCCACATAAGAGATTGTGAACATGTACATGTACAAGTTAGATGATGATCTACATGACTGTATAAGACTAGACATGCTCATGTCAATATAACACATGGCTCTATGTGAAGACTGCGCTAGTAATTACAAATGTATACGATGGATGACAAGACCATGTCAGTAGACCGTGTGACTAATTGAGACCGTGTATATCTACAATTTTTTAAAATTTAGTTAGCACTCGATCACCTACTTGACTATATAAGTGATAGTGTCTAATTTTAAAACCCTAATTTTGAGTTTAAATGGGGAAAAGATAGGGTTCATCAGTATGAGTGAGAAAGAATATTGAAAAAGGAAAAGAAAGAGAGTGAAAGTGAGCAAAGCAGTCTTTCTCATTCTATAATTGGTAGTTTTAGCAACAAGTTATCATTTGAGGGTTGTTTTTGGATTAAATTAAGAGTGTTGTTGATTTGAGATATTAACTTATACTCAATACTGAAACCTGGTGGAATTACTTATGACTATTTTATGGTATAGTTTCGAGTAAAGGTTAATAGCCCGAAATATTTAAACTCTTGTAAGTTCCTGTTTGAATTAATATATTTGGTTGTAGGTTTGGCTCATGATTTTTCCTTTTATACTGAATGGTTTTTCAAGTATATTTAGTATTTGATTTATTTTCTTATTATCTATATTATTTGGTTATTTGGTTTTGTGGTTGACTTTTTGAGACTAGTTGATTCTTCTTGATTGACATTATAGGAGTTATGATTTGAGCCCAATAAAGTAGTATCAGAGCCATTAGTTATGGATAGTGGAAACAACTTTGTGGTCAAATTGACATATACAAACTACTCTTTTTAGAGGCCTATAATGGAGGATATATTGTATTGTAAGGATCAATTTGATCCTACCAATGTGGACAGAGGTGAGAAGGATGATGCTCCATCTAAACAAAAAAAAAAGGACAAATAGAGAATGGGAAAAAATGAAACAAAAAAATCTAAGCACTATTTAACAATATATTGATATTATTACATTCAATCATTTGTCTCAAGAAATTGATCCATTTGAGTTATGGAAGAAGCTAGAAGGTTTTTACAAAAGGAAAATTGCCCATAATAAGGCCTTTTTGATTAAAAGGCTTATAAATTTAAGACAGATCCTATAACATATTAATCAAAGCACCTTATTGATTTCTAAAACATTATCAACAAGTTGACTACTATAAAGATCATTCTTGACGATGAGCTCCAAGCTTTGTTTTTTATGAGATTATTACTGGATAGTTGGCAGGCATTAAGAGTGACCACCAATAACTTAGCCCCAGAGTATGCTCTCCTTAGATGTAATCAAAAAGAGCATGTTTAATCAAGAGATTAGAAGAAAAGAGATAAGAGTTGATAATTTTCAAGCTTTTACATAGAAAGTAAAGGAAAAAGCAATACAGAGATCCTAAAGTATGTGACAAGTCTAAGAATCAATCGAAGTTTATATGAGATAAAAAGATCAAGACATGTTACTTTTGCAGTAAGCCTAGACACCTTAAAAGGTTATGATAAAATGGGAGAAGGATCAGGAAAAGAAAGATCATCAGAAATATGGGGATAATAAAAATACACTTCCAATAGCTTTAAGTGAACACTCCTATATTAGTGATTTAATTTTCGAGTGGTTTATCGATATAGGTGCCTTTTATCACTGTGTTCCAAAGAGGGAGTATTTCTTTAACTAAGAATGTAGTGATTTTAGGAATGTAATGATTGGTAAACAAAGCTCTTCTAATATTGTTAGTATGGGTGATATTCAAGTTTAAACTAATCCCAGATGCTTCCTGATTTTAAAAGATGTGTGACATATTCCTAAATTATGCCTAGATTTGTTATCAACTAATGTACTTGATTATGAAAGGTATTAACATGCATTTGGCGATGGAAAGTAAAATTTATTGAAGGGAGCTATAATAGTTGCCTATGGAGAGCCGTGTTGTATATTATGCAAGATATGCTTGAAGGTATATAGTGGAGAAGTGTATATGGTTAAAGAAAATACTTCTCTTAATTTATGACATTGATGATTGTGGCATGTAAGTAAAAGGGGATCAAGTTACTAGATAATAAATCTCTTATTCTAGCAAATACTTCCATCCCTCTTGATCCATGTGACCATTGTTTGGTAAGAAAGCAACATAGGGTCTTTTGTAGTAGGAGATCTACTAGGAAAATGGATAAACTAAAGCTGATTCACTTAAATGTTTATGGTCCTATTAAAGAGGAGTTTTAGGGAGGTAACAAACACTCTTTTACCTTTAATAATGATGTAACAAGTAAAACTTGGGTCTACATGTCGAAGATAAAGAGCAACTCTTTGATGTTTAACCAAAAATTTCATGCCATTATGGAAAGGAAAATAGAGAAAAAGTTAAAGTATCTTCAAACTGACAACAGAGGAGAGTACACCTCTAAGCAGTTTGAGAATTGCTGTGTGAGGCATGGAATGAGATATGAAAAGATAGAAACTGGTACTCCACAACACAATGGTGTTATCGAGAGAATGACCAAAACAATTGTTAAGAAGGTTTAATGTATACTTATAATGTTTAAGCTTCCGAATAGGTTTTAGGGTGAAGCATTCAGAATAGTTGTTTACTTGATTAATCAAACACCATTAGTCCTTATAGATCTAAATGTTCTATAGAGAATTTAGACAAGGAAAGACCCCATGTTATTCACACATGAGCGTATTCAGATGTAAAGTGTTTAAATATATGCCCAAGGAGAAGAGACTAAAACTTAACTTTAAGATAACTTATTGCATATTTTTCAGGTGTGGAAATCAACAGTTTGTCTTTAGACTCTATAACCCAGAAAAGTAGGAAGTTGTCAAAAGTAGAGATGTAGTATTCTATAAGCATGAGATACAAGCATACCTTATTAAAAGAGGTAAGACTACTTTCAATAGCTTATATTATAGTTCCATTAATGTTTCCCCTATTTTAACTTCTGTTGATTAGCCTATAGATAAAAGACATAAAGAATATGAGTAGGCACATGATGTTAGTGAACAGGTACAACCTGATAATGATGAGCTATATAAGCCATATCTAAATGATAGTATAGATGAGGCTAGTTAGAATAATGAGCAAGGGGATCAACCTGGTTTAGCAATGGAGGATATTCAACTTTGAAGTTCAACTAAAGAAAAAAGTCCTTTGACAAGGTATTCGAGTACAGAATACATTCTAGTTACTACTGAGAGGGACAAAAGGCGAAGTGGCGTGAAGATAAAGATCTTTAGTTCACAACTACACAGGAAGAAATGAATTCCTTGAAGAAAAATGAAACTTATAAGCTAGTGAAACTTCCAAAGGATAAGAAATCATTGAAGAATAAATGGGCATTTAAGATAAAGAAGGATGGTGAAAAGGTGGTGAAGCACAAGGCAAGAATACCAGTGAAAGGATTCAGCCAAAAGAAAGGCATTAACTTTTATGAAAATTTTTCACTAATGGTTAAGATAACTTTAATTCAAACCGTGTTAGGTCTAACTATAGTTTAGATCTTGTACTTGAACAATTAGATGTGAACATAACTTTCTTATATGGAGATTTGGAAGAAGAGATATATAAATATATCAACAAGAAGGATTTAAGGATCAGGGAAATGAGAATAGTTTACAAGTTAAAGATGAGCTTTTATGGGCTAAAGTAGGCTCCAACATAGTGGTATCAGAAGTTTGAGTCATTTATGACAGGAAATGGTTGTAAGTGAACTTTTACCGATCCTTGTATATATTTTAAAAAGTTTATTAGTGGAAGCTTTATTATTCTCCTTTTGTATATTGATGATATGTTGGTCATAGGATAAGATATTAGGATAATTAGCAAGGTGAAGGAAACTGCAAAGTAGAATTTAGGCTTAAAAATAACTCAGGACAAGAAAAATAAAAAACTATAGTTGTCACACAAGAGGCATATTGAACAGGTGTTAGAAATGTTCATTATAAAGCATGCCAAGCCAGTTAGTATGCCATTAGCATCTCATTTTAAATTGAATAACCATGCCTACCTTTCAATTAAAAAGGAGAAAGATGGTATGTCTTTTGTTTCATACTCATCTGTTGTTGGTTCCTTAATGTATGCAATGGTATGTATAAGATTGAATATAAAACAAGCTGTTGGGTTGGTTAGTAGGTACTTGTACAATCTGAGGAAGGTTTACTAGCACTACAAAACAACATGGCTATTGCAACGAAAATATTAGTAATACCTTTGATGTGTGTTGCTATTAGCATTTTTTGTAATGCATCGTTTCTAAATATTAAGATTTTGCGATAGCTTGTTACGAGGAAAATAAATTTATATTTCAACCACATGACTTATTGAGATGTTGCAATGAACCATCATTATAACGGATATGTAGCTACATTCTATCACTAGTTAGTGTTGCAACAAGAATGGAAAAATTGATGTCATTATATGGGGACTATTTTGGTACCAAAATAATAGATTTTTGGTGACACTCTGTTACTAGAAGTGCTTATGTGCCATTTATTATGACCGCACGTTGCAAGAGCCATCACATTGGCATTTTTTAGTGACTATCTATCACTATATTCTAAGTTACCTTTAGTGACAATCTGTAGCAAAATAAGTTATAATGTTAG
>JANZXR010000008.1:36386325-36399827 GCA_027575705.1 Erythroxylum echinodendron
AAGTAAATCCCAAGCTGATAACACCTTTCTTTAGTGAACAAACCACAATCCCCGTACGAAGTCAATCCAAAGACAAGGTGAACATTTAACTAACCAGCCACTTGAGAAAATAATGCATAAGGATTGATCTTTTCAAACTTTGAACACCGATTTCCCTTCCATCTACACCACTGTGCTTGATGAATCTCTAACATTGGCGTCACAAGACATCTAATTTTATCTGAACTCATTGGAGTGTTTAAGTTTCTAATCTCCCAAGTAGAAGCTACATGTCAAAATAACCAATAATAGAACATGTTCAGTAACTCTTGGGAGGATTTGTGAAATATATAAAGAATATATTTGCAGCCTTCACTCGGGCAACGGACAGTTGAAAGAAAGTGACCTTACTCTGTTTCCATGTTTAGCTTGTTCCTGGCACTGCTTCCTCTTAAAAGCTCAAATTCAGCCTGTAGAAAGAAGATTTTACAGGCTAACCGTCCATGAAACAAGGTCTACCAAAATGTTTTAATTTAAAAGACATGAATTGATTCATCACATCAGAAGACCTTGTTCAACAATTAGTACAGTTTGATCAACTGAATGGTGCAGTTCAACTAATTTTCTCAAGATCTTATAAATAAAATTATTCATTATAGGGCAATACCAGATCAAGTTACTGAGAATGTAATGTAGACTTCCTAGTACCTTTTGCTTTGCATGATCAAAAGCCTCCATCCATTTTTGAACATCTCCAGCAATAGCACAAGCGATCTAGAAACAAAAGCAATAATTCTTTCGTTTGAGCAGACTTACAACACTAGAATGAATAGATAAATGTGATTGTGAGAGTTGGCGTGGCAAACAACATGAGTCTAATAACAAGCCAATACACTTGCTGCTTGATCATACTTGTTTGGAGAAGATAATAACTAGTAACTTTCCTTTGGAGTAAATAAAATCAAACAAAATTATAAAAGAAGGTAACTTACTTCTCCCTTCTTCACCTCATCCAATCGACTGTAAAACCGTATGACGTAAACATCCTACACAATTTTTAAATAATCGATTTAAGTTAAGGATACATTACATTATCAGCCACACAGAAACTGCAAATGAATTGATGAAAACTATCAAAGGGAAAATGGAGGATAGAGAAAGAGGGACAAGAAGATAGGAGATGACAAATTTTACCTCTCCTATGTACAGATGAGAATACACATAGCATAAAAGATAAGTAACTCACCCCATGATTGACCCTTCGTCGCCCTAGCTCCTCTACCATAAGAGAAGGCCCCACCACACCCCTTCTTATAGGTCTCTGATACAACGAAAAAATTGCGGCACAATCTTAATAGAAATTCAACAATAGAGCAATTGGATAGACCTAACTGAATTGAGCTTGACTAATAAAACATGCATCAAACATCAATGAGAACATATACTGAAAGATGAATCCAGATCACCAGAACAGATGCTACCATGTACTCTGAATCCTTTGACCTTAGAAAATCAAATCGTGGCCCAAAAGATATGCTCCGGAGCATATCTAAAGACTACTTACGGAGAACGGAGCATCATAGCAACTTAAAAATCGAAGAAGTACCTTTTTTCGTTTCTTTCCACCCAAATAACAGGCTGCAACAAAAACCTCAATGGCAATCGAAACTTGAAAAACCCAGCACTTAGAAATTGGAAACTTCCTTTCTTTCATTTTCCCCATATTTTCTACAAGAAAAAAAGCTCCAAAACATCCCCAGTGGCAATCAAACCATGAAAACCCCACTTAAGCTCAATAAATCGTCAAGAAAATCAAAACTTTTTTTCTGAATGTATAACCACCAACCACCAAACCAAGTTGAAAAGAAAAAAGAGAAAAAGAAACAAACATTCTAAAATAAGCAATTTTTTTCTTAAAAAAGAGAGAGAAATCACACATACAATGCCAGGGTTCTCATGAGGATTATTAGTTCCAATATGATACACCCACCCAAAGTACTCAGAATGCCCTCTCTCCCTCTCCTCCTCTCCTCCATTTCCATTAACACTCACGCTGGCGATCCTCCGATGACACACACTTGCGATCGGCGCCCGGGGCATCCCGATATTGCCGTCGCTGACACCCTATGATGGCCCGCACGGCCGTTGCTACCGGTGTCGGAGTCATCACCGCCGGCCTTCTTGGTCACCTTCACCTCCGACGACGCCGATTCCATTGTAGAGCACCCTCCCTAGAGATCTAAAAGAGCTTGACGAAAAATACATCAAAATTTAAAATATTTAAAAGAAAATAGATTTCGCCGTTAAAAATATTCTTAATATATGTTTATTGATAATAGTTGTGTAAACTTTTACATGGTTGTTAAAGAGTCCCAGAATCAAAGTGACACCTCCAGTTGTTGCTAGCTTTGTGTTACAGTGGAGACAATTTGCGGCATTCACAACTATAAATGTTTTAATAAAGCAAGTAAATGATAGGAAAAGCCATGTGGTTGGACCTTCTTCAAGAAAAATCGTGTCTTTGAAAAATCAGAAAGCTCGTCTTTGCTTCATGTTTGTATCATAATAGGATGAGATTGATTAAAACAATCTCGGCTTGCTGAAATACAAGCAGCAAAATGAAAACAGAAGCATACAACTTAAGTACCTAACATCAAACCCTACTCAAAAGGCTGATAAAATCTATATTTGGACAACATAGGAACGTTGTCCACTACAAAATAAAAGCAACTGTTCATTATCTTCCCTACAAAGTAAAACCATGTTCTTCGCCAATACGGATTTATGCACAAAACTGCAAAGATTCCAAATAACATCATGATGAATGACACGCCAAAGCTTATGTAGAAGACATTCATGTCTATGAAACCACCTTCTTCTTTTTCTTCACGGTTGCTAGAATTATTAGACAACAATGTTGGATCGCAACTTCTTGACAGTGGTGATCCACACAAGAAAGGATTTCCCTCATAGCTACTGTTTTCAAATGTTGCAAACTGTGCCACCATATCAGGTGTCCTTCCTGATAAGTTATTATATGCAACACTAAAAACAGATAGAAAACGTAGTTGAATGAGCTGGGAAGGTATGTTACCTTCCAATTTGTTGTGTGAAAGATCCAAACTTTCAACCTTTTGAAGATTTGAGAATGTTGGTGGTATTGGTCCCACCAATTTGTTGTGAGATAGATTCAACCCTTGGATTGTGTTGAAATTTCCAATTTCAGGAGGAACCCCTCCTTCCAAAGCATTATCTGATAGATCAAGCCCGGAGAAATAGTTGAGAATCTTACCTACGTAAGCGTACGAGTTGTACTTGGTCGTGAAATCCACTCGAATTGACTTTGGAAGTCCCGTATAATTACCGAAAGCATATGAACCATCATCTCCGTCGAAGGAGATATTATTAACACTTATCCTTAGACAGGAAGGAATACGACCACATAGATGATTAGAAGAAAGATCCACAAGACTCGACTTATTTAACTTGCATAATTGTTCCGGAATCTCCCTTTCAAAGTTATTACCCTTCAACAAAAGATATCTTAAATGTGCGCATCCGCCAAGCCACTTTGGAATGCCACCAGTCAAATTATTTTGACTGAGATCAATGACCACCATCTGCGTGCAATTAAATTCATTGAGCATTGATCCTTGCAGCCTATTATTTGACAAGTAAACTTGTGATATAGATGGAGGAAACAAGTTTGGCAGTAGAATTCCATCAAGTTTGTTGTGTGAGAGGTCTAAAAGTTCAAGATAAGTCATATTTGTGAGCCACTGACGTATTCCACCAGAGAGATTATTATGGCTCACATCCAATACAACCAAGTAGGAACTTTTAGACAAGCTATCCGGGATACTTCCTGTAAATTGGTTGCCGTCTAATTGCAACCCCGTCAAACTTGTTAAGGAGGCATTTCCTGGGAACATTTGACCTTGCAACTTGTTGTTTGACAGACTAAGGAATAACAATTCCTGACAACCTTTTATCAAGAGATTTGGAAGTTTACCTGACAGTCTATTGTTGGACAAGTCTAAACTATTCAATATATTCATGTTGCCCAACGAGGAAGGTATGTTGCCACTGAAATTGTTACTAGACATGTTCAAAGACATTAATCCAAGAAAGCATGCTCCAATTTTTGATGGGATTTGTCCAAATATTTTATTGTCAGAAATATCTAAACTCCACAAATTCATAGGACATTGAATTGGCAACTCCAAAAGTCCTAAAAGAGTAGTATTCGTTAAATATAAAGACTCCAAATTTGTGTTGTTCTGTAGCAGCCAATGTGAAAATCTCCCTTTCATTCTGACATGAGAAATATCAACATTTTGAAGGTTACGTTGATGGTAAAGGAATTGTGGGAATGATTCACCGTTTCCACAACAAGATAATGAGAGGCTCTGTAGTTGAAACTTCGGAATCAAATTATGCATCTCTCTTCTACTATATACTTCGGTTTTTGAAGCTTTAAAAGACATGAGTTTTGAATGATTGAAAAATGGGCTAAAAGATATTGGAATTTGAAAATGGTTGTACGACAGGTCTAGAATTTCTAGAGATACTAGACTTTTAAGTGGTGAGTAGTAGATATCTCCACTTAAATTATTCTTAGAGAGATCTAATCGTTGAAGAGATGTCAAATTTTTCATACAGTAAGGCAAGGTCCCAATAAGATCATTGTCACTCATGTCTAACTCTCGAAGATCTTTCAAAGCACATAAGCCTGCAACATTGTAAAAAATGTTATAATTGTTACAGAATTGAAGCGATAGTCGTCAAATATGTATTTTCATGAACTTACTATGAGTTATATGGCCACTTAGTCCACAACCCTCCAAGTTTAAATATTGAAGTGATGTTAGATTTCTGAAGCTTTGCACAATCTTGTAATTGAGAGGAGAGTTGCGTAAGTATAATTGTTCCAAATTATTCAGATAAGGAAAACCTACATTGATAAAAGAAATAAAATTAGATAAATAGCTGAGATAAATAAAATATAATTGGATCTCATTTATTTATTTATTCATTTTTCAATTATTATATCCTTTTATTTTGAAATGTGACTTCTAAAAATAATTTTTTTAAAATGATTAGATAAAAAATCTATTATTTAGAAACTTCTTTCTACTTGAAAATATTATTTTTCATATATTTTATTCATAGTTAAACTTTATCTTAATCTATTTTGTTAAAGAGAATAGGTAAGTTACATATTTTTATTTCAACACTATAAAGATATTTTATAATAATAAGGTAATAAAATATAATACATTATTTTATAAAATACAAAAATCAATAAAAACTATTTACTTTATGATTAACAATTTACAGATGACTCTAAATGTATGTTTGCATTTTAAAAATAATCATAAATTATGTTACACAAATGATTTCAATATAGTTTATCTGATAATAAATAATATACTAAAAAATTAGTTCAAGTGATTTGTCAAAAACTATTCCTCTGTTCCATGGAAGTTAAAAAGTTGGTAATTAATCTTGAGATGTTGGAAGACCGGTCTGTAATCTTTGAATGTTTAACACCTTCAGTGAGTAGTAACTCGAGGCTTTTGAGGAAGTTTTCATCCAGAAAACAACCGTTTATGGACAACTCTATCAAACTGTATCCCGTGAAAGTTATAATGCAATGCATATAATACGTACATATATTTTGGACATTAAATTTTAATGTTATTTGTCGCATAATTAACGTACTTACTTGGATGATGGAACATTGCTCCTTTTAAATTGTTAAAAGACAGAGAAAGAATCTTAAGATTGTGGAATTCTTCCAAAGACTCTAACAATTCGTCTGTTACATTGTTGACAAGATCATCAAGGTAAAGAGCAATTAAGTTGCTGAAATCTTTTGTGCCTGTTTCATTGTGATCAATGATCTGATATTAAAAATAAGAATAAATAACTATATTATTGAGCATTTAAAACTTTCTTTTGTTGAAGCACTACCTCTGGAAGACTCAAATTTGATGATTTCATTTCCACTCAAATCTAGCTCCTCCAAATGATTTAAAGCATTCAATTCTAAAGAATAAGAGAGAGATTTATTAGATGGTTATTGATCATGTTAATATATGAACAGCTCCAAATTTAATAAAGAAAGTCTCATTTCTTGTTAAATACAGCTTCTTCAAGTGATTTAGTGGATCCAGTTTTAGACAAAAAAATGTTGTATTTTCTAACCAGTCACATTTATGGATCCATTTATAGCATTGTAGTACATATCTAATTTTTTAAGAGATGTCAAATTTTCCATGCAATAAGGCAAAGTTTCAATAAGATAATTGTCACTCATGTCTAATTCTTGAAGATCTTTTAAAGCACATAAGCCTACAACATTGTAAAAAATGTTATAATCATTAGAGATTTATCACAAGTTTATTGATTATGTTAATATATCAACAGCTTCAAACTTAATAGACTTGTTTCCACTTAAATACAACTCCTTCAAGTGACTTTGTGGATCCAATTTTAAACAACAAAATATCGTATTTTTCTAACCTGTCACATTTATTGGTCCATTTACAGTATTGTAGTCTAGATCTAAGTTTGTGAGAGAAAGCACACCCAAAGATTATAATATGCTATTGTTGAACGATTATAACTTAAAGCAAGGGACTCCAAAAGAATATAACTTTAACGATTATAATATGCTATTGTCAAAGATGTATTAGCAGGAACTTACTCTTGGTTATATGGCCACTTGGTCCACAATCCGCCCAGTTTAAATATTGAAGTGATGTTAGATTTTCGATACTTAGCACAATATTATTATTGAGAGATAAATAGCTGAGATAAATAAAATATAATTGGATCTCATTTATTTATTTATTCATTTTTCAATTATTATATTCTTTTATTTTGAAATGTGACTTCTAAAAATAATTTTTTAAGTGATTATATAAAAAATCTATTAGCTAAAAACTTCTTTTTAATTGAAAATATTGTTTTCATATATTTTATTCATAGTTAAACTTTATCTTAGTCTATTTTATTAAAGAGAACATGTAAGTTATATATTTTTATTTCGAAATTATAAAGATATTTTATAATAATAAGGTAATAAAATATAATACATTAATTTTATAAAATACAAAAAATCAATAAAAACTATTTATTTTATGATTAACAATTTACATATGACTCTAAATGTACGTTTGCATTTAAAAAGTAATCATAAATTATGTTACACAAATGATTTCAATATAGTTTATAAATACTATTTCATAATCCATTGCCAATGGAATAATGTTTTAAATGCTCAATAAATATATTATTGAGCATTTAAAACATTTTTTTGTTTTACTTCTAGAAGACTCAAATTTGATGATCTCATTTCCACTTAAATCCAAATTTTCCAAATAGCTTAAAGAATTTAATTCTAAAAAACAAGAAGATGAAAAATTATCAGAAATTTATTAATCATGTTACTTAATAAATAAAATGAAAAAATATTACATTTTTCTCACCCGTCATATTTATTGATCCTTTTATAGCATTGAATGATAGATCCAATTCTTTGAGAGAAAGCCGAACCAGAGATGATAATACGCTATTGTTGAAATTGTTCAAACTTAAATCAAGGGACTCCAAATTTTCAAGTTTTGATAGCGTCTCAAAACCTGCAAGAGAAAGGAGGAGTTGCAAAAGTTGATTAGTAAGGAATTTGAGAGATTTGTTTATATTTAAACATTAAAAGACAAAAAATACTCACTTCCATTCTCCACACAACCTGCGATATAACTGAATGATAAGTGAATATTTGTCAATTCATGGAAGGGAAGAAACAGAGAAGCATTTAGGTACCACCAATCTCTTCTCGTAAAATTGCCTCAGATACCGAGATCGGAAACACGACTCGTTATTGGGTTGCATGTAACTCCTTCCCAAGTACAACAGTTAGCATCTCTCCCCCAAGAACTTAACACCAATGATGAAGGGAAATGTGCTTTGAGTTGTAAAAGGGCAATTCTTTCATGTGAGGAGCAGCCATAACACAGCAACCCTTGGAATGTAATATTGACTACTAATACTGTTACCACTACGCCCCAATACCAATACTTGTTTGTAAGCCACATCTCAATCTCAAGTCTCAACCAACCTATTCTTCTCAATATCCACCTCTCAGTCTCAGGCACTCACCAGGTAAGTAGCTTCAGCATTTTATATACAAGTTTGAGTTTATCCGTGTAAAGACTAGGACGTCAACTTTAATTTTCTTTTTGAAAAGTAAGTTTGTGGGAACGTCCTTACAAAACTCTTAGGCTCTTAGCACAGCTTCCCTTCATTTTGTAGACCTTGACTTAGGGCCATTAAAAATGTGAAAAAATAAAACAGAGTTTTATTTTTTATCACACAAAGGTAATTATTGGTTGGATAGATTAAAAAAACTTTTCTTTTTGAAATTTTGACTTAGAAATTATATACATATCATGTTTTATCATAGTGGTTGCAGCTTTTGATGTAGAAAACATACAAACTTCAATTTCTTTTTATTTCTAATATATTTTCTTCCATTTAATAAAGATTAAATCATATGGATTTACTATTTTATCCTTCAATTTAGCATAATAAATTCACAGAAAATATATTCAAAAGAAAACAAACGAGATGAATAAAGTGATAACGAGAAATTTTTTTCTTATATTTAGTTATTGTATGATTTATTTTGTAAATAAATAATTAATAAAAATTTCAATCATTTATAAAATATTATTTTAAAATAAATTATGAATAATTTATATGATAAGAATAAAAATATCAATAAAACAAAGTTAAGTAATTGTTAAAGAAATTAATATAAAACATCGTAATATGAGATTTTGATAATAATAAGATTCTCTTATCTCTTACTCTTGATATTTGATTTCAGCTTATGCCTACATCCTCTTATAAATAACAATTTTTTATTGATCAAATATGCAATGTGAAGCTACACTGGAATTCATCTATATATCAGTAGAGTACTGAAATGGCAAAGATAAAGTATGAAGCGGTGCAATTGATGCTAATATTCATTTTTGGTCAGGGCATATTAATTAGGTCTAATACGAGGACTACAAATGTCACAATTATTATCTTTAATCAACTAATAGAAAAGTAATGTATGTTACAATTATTATGTATTTTCTTCCGATTTTTTTCAATTTTTCTTGATTCATGTTAATCCATTTGTCCATATCTTTGTAGATGCTTTTGTTTATGAATTATTTTCCAAGTAATTAACACGGCAAGACATGAAAAGATCTTTTTTGTTTTATGTTGATATTTGTCCATATTTGGTAGACATTTTTACTTATGAATTATTTTCAAAGTGATCAACACAGCAAGATATGATTTAATTGAAAAATAATAAATTATATATTTATATATATTATTTATCTCCTAATTTATATAGGAATAAAAAAATATATAAATTTTTAAACAAATTATATAAAAATTTAATTTTTAAAAAATTTTAATTCTCAATAACTAAAACTATAAAGTCTTTTCTAGTCAAAAACATTAAAATATGTTAATATAAGATAAATTATGCATTTCTTTTGTAACTATTTGTTTTCTTTCTAAAAATTTTAATTTTTAATTACAAAACTAAATTTAAGTTCAAATTTATTAATATTTATAAATAATTGATTAATATCAATGTATTCACTCATCTATCATATTTTGATTCATTTATACATACATTTATACAAATATTTAGCCAATTTGGTCAGTTAAATAATGAAAACTTGGTACTGTCTAACTTTTCAGTTCAGTTTTTAACTTTTGGTTTGATTTATTTTACTAATTCTTATTATTAAAAATCGATCAATTTTTGTACATCACTGTTTATCTTATGAGAGGATATTACAAGAGAGATTTTAGTATCTTCTAATAGATTTAATTTTCATTCATCATTTACAAAGTCAGTCAACTAAAGTGATCAATTTAGCATCACAAAATTTTTTTACGAAGTGTACTCCAAAGATACCCGATAAGAGATCACTGTCATAACAGTTACGTATGAAAGAAAAAAGTTATCAACTTGTTATAACGTGTAGAAGAAATACGGTTCAACAAGTCAAATGGGTTTATTGGAAGACTAAGTGGTCCAACCGTGTTTGCTTTCAATCAAGTTGCTTGGTATATATTCCTTTCATAGGGTTATTGGACTAGCAAACATGGTTGGACCACTTAGGAGTGAATAATGATCCCAAAACGTATGGATGAATTATTGTCCATGAAGTCAAGTTTACTCCAAACACGCGTAAAAAGATACAAGTCCTACCTTGTTCAACACTGCAACCTGTAAAATGATAACAAGTTTTGTCCCATTTAAGAAGTTTTAGTTAGATTATGATTTGTTTGCCTTTTGTCCCACAGATTATATAATCATTAAAACATTCTTGAATAATTAGCTTATATTTTTCTCTAAATTTTTATCATGTTATTTTTTAATAATATGAGGAGATGTTTGTTTTAATTTTTATTAATGATATAATTTTAAGATTCTATAATTTTGCATTCTTGAATAATTAGCTTATATTTTTCTCTAAATTTTTATCAAGTTATTTTTTAATAATATAAAGAAATGTTTGTTTTAATTTTTATTAATGATATAATTTTAAGATTATATAATTTTTCAATACAGTCATATCTTATAATTTTTTAAGAAAATAATATTATATACTTTATTTAATGTATCTAAGTAGTATCTAACTAAATTAAATTGTTTTAATTTTTCAATGCATCCTTATCACAATTTTGAGAAATTTAAATCATAAATGTTGTAATACATCCATAAAGTATTACAAAATTTTATTTAGCACAGTAAAGTGGAATTTAATTTTAAAAATATTAAAATCTTATTTATTTTATAACCACATATTTAATTAATTCTAATGTTAATTACCTAAACTAATTATGTTCTTAATTTAAGATATTAGTTAACCCTAACAAGATTTAAATTAACAATTAGATGAAATAAAAAAACGGACTAACTAATCCCTAATATGTTTGATATTAAGGGAAAAAAATCCCCGTCACGGTTGGCTTGCTTGGAGCTTGCTCACTCGTTCAACCTGTTATTGCCTTTTGAACCACTATTGGCCTTGAAGGATTTACGAGAAGCGGAGATCCTGAACTCACCCAGTCTACTTCCTGACTTGCCGGCCTTCCCACGGGAACCTCCCAAAACTGTGTCGGCAGTGGAGGAGGAGGCGGTGGCATCATCTTGGTTGGCACAGATGGAGGGAGATGGAGGAAGGAGGAGGGTGAGGGAAAGTAGGAAGGAAATGTTCACGGGAAAGGATGTGAGCGAGGCGGAAGGCGGCAGCAGTGGAGGGGTTGGTTACAGCAAGGAGGGAGTATGCGGTAAGATCCATAAAAATAACAAAGAATGGGAAATTTGAGAAGAAAAAAGAAATTGATTGAAACAAAAAATTAAATTATATAATTTATTTAAAGATAATTATATAATCACTAATTCATATATAGTTTATGAGATAAACAATTCAAGTAATTATATTTATAGAGTTTCTCAAGACCTCAAGGAAGGTCTAAATAAACTAATTCATATATAGTTTAAATTAAATTGTTTCGAAAATCCTCTTTTACGCCTTTACCTAATAAGTTACTTATGTACCATAAAGTTATAAAAATAATTGTAAAACTATATATATATGACCTTGTGGATTACTTGGTTAAATAAAGATAAGGAAATTTAAAAAGATTGTATGATTTTATTACTGAATTGATTAGGAATAATATTAGACTGTATGATTCTATTATTAGGAATTTATTATTGATAATATTATATGTGAATACATTGAAAGAAAATTCAGAATTTTAATTATGAGAATTCAAAAAATAAAATAATTAATTTTATATAATTTTTAGATAATTATATATATAATTATCTAAAAAACATATATATATATATATATATAATAATTTTAGATACAAACTATAATTATATAAGAATTAAAGGAATAAGCACTATAATTAAGATTTACTTTTTAAATTTATTTTCAGACTTTAATTTTGAAATAGAAAATGTTCTCATATTTTAGTTTAAATATTTGTATAAATGTATGTATAAACAAATCAAAATATGATAGATGAGTTAATATATTGATATTAATCAATTATTTATAAATATTAATAATTTTGAACTTAAATTTAATTTTATAATTAAATATTAAAATTTTGGAAAGAAAACAAATAGTATAATATGTATGACTAAAAGAAAAAAAGAAAGATTAGTTAGAAAAGAAATGCCTACTGTATCTTATACTAATATATTTAATGTTTTTGACTAGAAAAGACATTATAGTTTTTGTTATTGAAAATTAAAAATTAAAAATTAAATTTTTATATAATTTTTTAGTCCTATATAAATCAGGAGATAAATAATATACATATAAATCTATAACTTATTATTCTTTAATCAAATCGCATCTTGCCATGAAAATAATTCATAAGTAAAAATGTCTACAAAAATATGGACAACTATTAATATAAAACAAAAAGATTTTTTCATGTCTTGCCATATTAATTACTTGAAAAATAATTCATAAGTAAAACTATCTACAATGATATGAACATGAGTCAAGAAAAATTAGAAACATAGGAAGAAAATACATAACAACTGTAATTACACCACTTCATACTGATATCATCCATAACACACTGTAATTACATAACGAAATCCAATGTAACATCCATTTAACAATTTTTTATTAAAATTCAAAATTTTTATAAATAAAAACGGTATTTTTCAATTCTATTTCAAATTTTTTAATTTTATTTCATCTTCATTAATTTTTTTGCTTTTTTTTTTAGGGTGAAAAGAGCTTTCACTTTGCTCTCTACAATTCCTGTAATACGTCCCTTTAATGATGACGATCGATTCCAATGAGAGGAAGGATACTTGTGAGTTCTTAACCTCTAAACTTGTCCAAACATCTAAGCTCTGATTCTGAAAAGACGTTGGCTTTTCCACGGTTTGCAAAACACTACTCGTCGACGGTAGAGGAACTCATGACCGGTGTTTCCAACCTGTTAACTGTTATCATCATGTTTGTCTATTTCAGTTCCATCCAAATTACTCTTAAAACAAACTCTTGAAGAATAGAATATGATTTCAGCGACCAAAATCGTGAGACCGTGTCTCTTAGCTTACTTGAATACAAATTCCAAAGGTAATTGATAGCGTGTATATATCATTCTTTCTTCTACTCTTGGTCCAGATCATACTCATCACGATCATCGTCTTCATCTTCGTCCAAATCCTCATAATTATGGAGACTGATTCATTGGAATGCATCAGGTTCATCGTTCCATGGATCATCACTCGGGGAGTCTAGTCGAAACTTTGTGTCTAGGTGCTTAAAAAGAAGCCATCATAGCAATCAGTCCTCCTTGTTCAGATAATGTAGCTCTTTGTTGATGTTGGGAGTGGCCGTCATTGTCATTTGCATTAATTGGCCCTAGAAACAACAGAGAAAGAAGAT
>JANZXR010000008.1:36409888-36423558 GCA_027575705.1 Erythroxylum echinodendron
TTAATTAGCCAATTTTTTAATTAAAGTCAAATCACTTTCATTCCTAAAGTCAAAGATCTATCTTTTCTACACTCTTATGTCATCACTCGTCATTTTATTTTACATTAGCCAAGATTGTTTTTGTTTCAATAATTGAGTGACTTATACCCAATTCTCAGTTTTTACAGAAGTTTTAAGATTTAACTAACCATTTAAGCAATAAAAATATGATGTCTAAGAGCTCCATCAATTAGTTCTTCTCTTTGGAATTTTCATATTTTGCCTTAAACTAAATATATGATAACTTTATTAATTAAAACATATTTTAATTACTCCTCATATTAAAGACGTACTTTGTACGTTAATTATACGGATTTACAATTAAATTTTTGCAATAAATGTAATTCCTTTTTAATCATCATTTATATTTTTAATATATCTCTCATTTTTTTTTTCAATTGATGATTTCTTAATTGTTTCGGTAATTGGAAACAACATTTCTAATAAGTATGTATAAGATTGTGTACCAAAAATTATTTTTATTAAGTAGGGATAAGATTGTATACGATCAGACCTTTTCAAATCTTACACTTCGACAAATAATATGATTATGAAGATTCCCTTGATCAATAAATTTGTATGATGTTACTGTGATCGTTGAAAAAGAAATATGAACCGCTCATACTTCTCTCAACCATTTCTCAGTCTTCTTCAACCTACCAAAATTGATTCCATTTGAACTCACTATTTAGGTCTTCATTTTTGTTTTCTTCTTCGTTAGGTTCCTTTTTCTTTTAATAAGAATCAATTTTCTAAAACAGTCTAACGACACCGTATACCAAACATCAGAATCGTAGGGTTTTGACCTTCGCTATAAATATCAGGAAGAGAGACGCCAACACTAAACCCTAATTTCACTTCGGAGTTGACATAGGAAAAACAAGAGCATATTTGAAATTGTACAGGAACTTAGTTAACATCGTTGTGATTTTCATCGAGACCGACATTAGATATGGACAAGAGCATGCTGGCAGGATTGGACGGTCTACCTGAAGAAGATAAGATGCGAATGGCCACCATGATCGAGCAACTACAGTTACGCGACAGGTCCGTCTCTTTTCCTTATTATTGCTTTATTTGAATTAAACGATGAGATCTTGGTCATTTTTGTTGTTTTTAATGGGTGTTGCGTTTAAATTATTGATGTTTAGCTTTCGGTTATAGTGAAGTGAAAAATGTCGAGTCCTGATGTCGCTTATAGTTATTGGTGAATTCTCAACATGCGATAATGTATTGATTTCAAGTTCTAGGGTGTTCGACCGGGCTTTAAGTTTCTGAAACAACAATCTCTGAGGGGCTACTGCTAAGATTGTGATATTTGGCATCCCTTACAGCTTTAGGTAGATGGGTTGTTTCTTTTTGGAAAGAAAATGTAGAAATGATGATTGTGGATTGTGAGAGGTCACTCGATTCATGTTCTTCTCTTGTTTCTGGCTTCGAATAAGACCGGCCCAACAAGAATTTGTGAGTTTTGTTGGTGTTAGTTGTGGTTGTGTCTCTTGTGAGGAAGGATAAAGATGTGCAATGCGTGAGTAGTCATGAGAAAGCAGGAAACGAGCATTTGCAGTGGTAATATCTTATTGATATGCATTGTTGTTTCTGAAAATAATATGTATGATATAGGCGGTTCTCAGCATTTTCCTTGTTCAGACGCCCTTGTTTGCTGCACCTATTAATTATTCATCCCATACTGACTCTTTTATGTGCTGAGTGATTCTGGAAATTGTTTCTTCTTATACTATTTTTATGTGCTTTTGTGGTTTCGCATTCATAATAAATGCTGTAGGTTTCTCCATATCGATATCTTTTTTGAAATTTTGTGAAAAATGTTACTTTCTGTTGTTTGGAATAAATATTTCTGTATCGCTTTTGTCTCACTTCTATTTATGTTGCTTCACTTCCTACCCAGGTGGATAAGATGTCACTTGATTGGTTTAACTAGGTGGCATTGCTAATGTGAAGCCAGAGTAGTGTTCTCCTTAAAACCAATGCAGCAACCATGTTGTATTTGGACGTTTTGGGAACAACATTTATTATCTGTCAATTGGTTGGGTTTTGGTGTTTTCTCTTCTTTATTTGTGTAGAGTAAGGGTCGTCGAAGATAATAAAAGGTTATTCACAACTTTAGCTGCAGCACATACTTTTGAATATTTCCTGAGTTGGTGCTATGTGCTATAGTTAAGTTCACATTGTGAGTTGATGTTGCATGATGTTCTTAATATGTTCCCCTGCAGTTTGAGGATGTATAATTCACTTGTGGAGAGATGCTTTAATGACTGTGTGGACAACTTCTCACGCAAATCTCTTCAGAAGCAAGAAGAAAGCTGTGTGACGAGATGTGCTGAGAAGTTCTTGAAGCATTCCATGCGAGTTGGTATGAGATTTGCAGAGCTTAATCAAGGGGCAGCTACATCAGATTAGAGCTTGATCAGATTAATCAAGCAATCCATGAATTTGGCTCGGGAAACCATTTTGTTTTTGACTAATCACTATATTTTTGCTCGGACAAGTAGGAGCCTTTTAAAGAAATTAAAATTATTTTTTACCTATTTCCAGCCGGGATTCCAAAGTGCCAGTCACATTGGTATCGTATATTCCCAATTTGAAGCATAATAACTCCTACTCGTTAGGAAACCAAAATGAGCCTTACATGTAACAAAAAATTGATCTTCATAAGATGGAGGAAGTTGGGGTGGATGCAATATGGATGATTGACTTGATGACAATAAAGCTGTAAGGCAACTTCTGCTTCTTTCTGCTGAAGGATTATGTAAGCAGACCTCTTTTTTTGGGGTCTAACTTAATTATTGAATCTTATTTATGTTAAGGTTTTTAATAACATTTTAAAAATACACGTGAAAGAAGAAAGGAGAAAGAACTTACATGGATGTTATTCTTAGAAGACACCAATGATTGGATCATGCTGGACTTTATGAAGAGTCTAAATCAACAAATTTTTTGGGCATAAACTTCGAATGCATTATTCCTATTCCATTCTGTAAACTTATCCTTTTAACTATTTTCGAATGATCTTAAAAGTTTATATGCCTATCTCTTTATCCTTTCCACTGTGCAACCTTTTAAGAATCGTTAAGGCTTAACCTGTACCATTTACTTTAGGCCTTTACAGGTTTATATTGGTGTATGAATTTGAATGACTCAGGGTTGAGAAGATTTGTCGAATGTGTTCGGCAACAATGAGTCCATCCAGTAAACTCCAAATAGTAGGAGTGGCTTAATAAGTTTCAACTTCTCACTTAAGTTTCTCTTTTGTAGGAAGTTTTGAGTTCGAGTCATCAAAAGGGAAGAGAGGGAAAATTTTTCCTGTTGATGATCCTCTAATCCCCTAGAATGCTCCTTGATCGGATCAATTGTGAACGTCTCGTTTCTAACGGCAGTGCCGAAATTTGGAACTATTGGGAACCTAGGGCTGATGGGAACCTAATGCTGTCTGGAGAGCGGTGATCAATCAATAGCCAAGCAATTAGTATATGAAGACTCCTTATGCGCAGAACTGTACAGGTTACATAAGAATCTGAAGGATCTTGAAGTTTCAGATTTACCTCTTCTAGAACTCTGAAGGTGTGGTCTTAGGAGCTTAGAATTAGTCCGACGAAACTGGCATACCTAATGTATATAAAAAGAAAAAACAAACTCCAAACATATACATTTAGTTAGGACTTGAGCCTACAATATAAAGGATCTAAAGGATCATAGGGTAGATGGCGAAATGAACCAACACTCGAAAGAATTATAATAAAACTCCATCTTGTTAGGCCTAGGGTAGCAAGTGAGTTCGTCGTCCCCTGACTACTCCAGTCTAATCTCTTTAAGAATGGCAATGGGTTGAATCATAAGTTTAAATTAAATTAAGCCCAGACTAATTTAAGGTTTAATTTTGTTAAGCAAAAGAAAAGTTAAGTTTCAGGTAAACTTGCCGAGACGCAAATTTAATTAAAAAAGGACATTATATTATGCTTTTAATTTCCAACAAATTAGCGAGACCAACTCACAATCCGGCCAATTACAATCTCTGTTCAGGAATATACAACATTTTCCTCATCTTCTCGAACTTAGACTTTTGTGGTTTATTGGGCCTTAATTGCGCTTCATGATTATTGTCAAAATCCCTATGCAAGAAGTTTGGGGAAGATTTTTAAAACAAATCCTCTTACCAGATTGAGCCATACTCGCATAATTCTCTAAAAGGAGGCTTAGTTACTAGAGGAGAAGGCGATAAGTTCACAAAGGACTTGTGAGATGCAAGAATGCTTTTTCCTATGGTTGGATGTCATTCATCCTATATCACTCTATCCTCTAAAGCTACTAGTGTCATTATCTAAAATAGCATTCACATCCATTCTACTCTCCATATTGAAAAGATAAAAGAGGAAGAATGTGGTATTAATTTAAAAAATGTGACAAACTTGTTGAAGCACCTTAGCTCTAGACCTTGTGACGAAAGTAGGCATAAAATCAAATGCACAAGTGATTTCCACTCTTAAGAAAGTAGACACAACTCTGGAAAATGATGTGAGTGAGCTTACTTTCCATATCTTGTTCCTCATGTAAAAGGATGAATGGTTGAGATTGTTTCGAGATCACTGTTCAAGTCTGAAAGAAAGCTTGCACCCCTATAGATAGCATTAATATCTCTACTAGTGAGAGACATTTGGATTTCACATAGAATATTCATAAAGAATTTTTTGAACGACGATTCCTGCCTAATTTTTAAATCTTTCTAATCTAGGCTTGTTGAATAGTTATGATTGATTTTTAATGATTCCTATTTGATTCTTAGCTTGTACATTGCAGACTTGCATTATAAATATGGCCTCGTAATCATTACGTTTATTTCCTAACGAGTATGTAGTTTCAAATATTAGTCTTTTACATTCTTACACCAAGTTATTACCTCCAAATATGTAGACATCAATACACAATTGAAATCTTTACCTAATCATTTAAATTATGCATCTTTATGAGATAATGAGACACTTCCAATAATGAGACACTTCCAATACTAATTGATGAAGGTTTAAATATAGCTCAAGATCATGTTTTGATATCACAAAACAACCATTAATTGGACCATACAAGATATAAAAGGAAAATGTCCTTTTATATGCATGGATGAAGGATGGGAGCTTACAAATCAAAGATATACAAAGGAGATTAAACTCTTTGATGATGGAAGTAGTTAATATGGAAATTCTAAACTTGATGGATATGGGAGTTACTTTAATACATAGCAAATTTTGAGGAAGACGATGAGCACTAAGTATGACTCCCAAACATTGTAAAGCAATGTCACTTATCCTTTGACTGGCATGACTTTTAAAATTTGTCAATGTTACTAATCTTACTGCTTATCACTTTTTTCTTTGCATTCCATATGTATCAGTGTATGCCTATAGCCAATCGATTGGTTGTAGTTTAGTGACAATATAATTTAAAGATATTCTTTATCTTGTACATGTTTAAATGTATATGAGAAAGTTCAAGAGATAGTTATACATTGCAAATAAAATTATAGGGAGGTTAAAATTATGAAATTCATAACACATTTATGTATTATCACTAAATTATTCTTAGTCATTGTTCTATTAAGACTGGACATTAATAAAATGTTAAAAGACTAGCACAAGTTATGTTTTTCCTTATCTGTTTTTGATTATGAATTATAATTGTAATTTATAATCATTGCCAACATATTTGGGAGCCTAATGATTTTCATATAAAGAACAAGTTGAAAAAAGCAAAGATATTTTTAACCAAGTTAGACTTAATTATAAAGTTTGAGAAACTTTATGATTAAATATGAGATATTTAATAAATAAGGATCAATATGAGATGCTAAATCTTATTTGGGCATAATTGAGATTTAATAAGAATTATTTCTAATTCTAATTAAAGTATAACTGAAATTAGAATTTAATTTCAATTTTATTACTAAAATTTCCAAAACCTAATATAAATAGCATCAAGTTGTAATGGAGCTAACACTTCTTGCTTAACCCTCCCTATAAAAGTTACAAAGTTCTCTCATCTTATTCTGTGGATACTGTTAGCAGTCGGACTTTTATGCAGCTATAATGTTTCAGATGGATCAGTTTTAGAAATGGTTCGAGAGATACGAAAAGAATATGATAAAGCTTTGGAATAAGGTACGAATTAAGATACTACTTTATTATGAATTATGTATTAATCATTTTATAGAATTAAAGTGATCTTGCTTTTTAGGAAATCAAAATATGAAAAGTTTTCATAATTATTTCGCTACGGTCGGGTTCTGATCCTGTCCTGATTTCCCGAAAATAAGTAACTACTATTGATGAATACAAATAACGATTGTTAGCTGGAGTGGAACATCAATAACCTATATTCCATTTCTCTCTCTCTCTTTTTCTACCTATATAATATATCCTCTCTCTATCCCTTATTATAATCCTCTTATCTAAAATTTATGCCTTATTGCTATCCTATCTTTTTGTCCACTCTTTTTGTTGTATCAACTTGTATTAAAGCATGATTCCACTACCTGAACCATTACCGATCGTGCTATAGCAAATTTCAATGTCATGACAAAGGGAACTAGCCGTTAAGAAGTTAAAAGGTTGGAAGAAATACTTTGAAATCAACTTAAAGAAGTATATAGAGAGGTGTTAGAAGAATATCTCAAACTCCAGTATGCTTAAACTCAATAAAAGAAAAAGTTAATGGAGTTGCAGGAAATATTTCAAGAATTCATATTCATACTCACATCACAAATGCACCAATATCATAAACATAAATTGAGGTTCCATTAATAATTCATTTCGCCTTAGAACACCCTATATATTTCGCACCTACAAAAGCTTTTTAGATGGGGTTTCCCTTTTTTGATGGCATAGAGCTTAATAACTGGGTGTTTAGAGTTGAGTAATTCTTCTTGATTACTAACTAGAGCTCAAATTATAGGAGCAGCAGTTGAATGGCATCAACTCCTCCTTTGACATTGAATGATCTTAGAGGAACCAATATGGAAGGAGTATATAGTAGCTCTCACACACAAGTTTGAAAAGGCAGCTTTTGAAGAGCCAATAGGAGATTTTAAGGCATTATAATAGACAGGGAGTGTGTGAGACTATTATTCGTTGTTCAACATGTACTCATTTCACCTTCAAATCACTAGACATATCTAGTGGGTTTCTTTCTAAAAGGGATAAAAGTTGAAATAGAGCTACCTATAAAACTGCTAAACTTTAAAACACTGCAACAAGCATACTCCTCAGTTAAAAAAATAAAAGGCTATAGACATGACTTATTTTCTAAACTATAAGCAAATTATTAAGTCACATGCTACTAACTATAACCCTTTAAACATCTTATCTCCTTACATTTTACAATATGTTAACCATTTAAAAGATATCTTATCCACCCTTCAGAGACTGCAACCTAGACCCAACCTTTATAATCCTCCTCTAAAACTAACCACGCAATACAATAATAAAGAGTTAAAGGAAAAAAAGGCCAAAAGATTATGCTTTTAGTTTGATAACAGGTACATACCTAGCCATAGATATCAGAAGTAATAGAATATGTTTCTTGTAAAAGATGAGGATTCCAAACTAGTGATAGAGGCAGAAAGCGAGGAAGTGGAGGAGGAACCTCCCCTCTTATCCTTGTAAACCATATTAGGGACTTCTATAGGAAATTTTCATTAGATGAGAATGTTGGGGGTTGTATAGAGGGAATTTAATACACACTTATAAATATTGGAAGTACAAACAATTTTTTCGATACATTATTAATAAAAATGGGTGTTTGTGATTGCTTTGAATTGATGAATCTTAAATTCACTATAGGAGGAGTACTTTTAGTTAGCTTATAAGAGTATCTACAAGAAGTTAGAATAACAATTTTAAAGGGTAGACTTCTCCTCTGACACTTTGATACTCGCCTTGGGAGGATGTGATTTAGTCTTAAATGTTCAATGGCTCTCCACTCTTAACAACACCATGTGTAACATTGGGGAGCAAACTATGACATTTATACGGGGTGGTAAGCTTATTAAGCTCAAAGGGGATCCCATGAGCTAACCAAAGTCAATCACCCCTGAAAAGTTTACGTAAACTATTTCTCAAACCTTAATTAGCTAGTTAACTTTGTACATTAAGAATGATGTGCCTTATTAACCAGCAATATTAAGAATTAACATTAGAAAGTAGCTTCTTGGAAGGAGAACAACAATAAACTCTACCTTCTCTTTTGGTTGAGTTCAAATCTTTTTTTGTAAAACTCACTAGATTGCCCCAGCGAGACTTCTTAAAGAAAGGGTGCCCGTAAATATAAGGCCTTATATATATGAAAGCCTACAGAAGAGAATCATCGAAGAACTGATTCAAGACCTCTTCTGTAACATCCCATTTCCATATTAAGGGTTAGAACCTAGATTTCTGTAAATGAGAAATAGCAATGAGAGATTAGAAAAATACATTTCATAATCATGCGTAATATTAGTATATACACACGTGAATTTAATTATTTTGCACACATTTCAATGATTGTACATGCACTCATTTGACTTTTTTCAGGTATGATTGATATTTAAAGTAATTATAATGTGAATTGTAGATTATTTGTCTTAAAAATTGAGTTGGTGAATATAATTAGTGATTTAGAATTTTTGCTGAAATATGGGAAATTTCAAGTAATTATGAGTATTTTTGGACTAGGAAAAATGCCAAGTGGCAGAAGAATTTATAAATGATAGTAAAATTAAGTGTTAAATGGCAGTAGAAATTATTGATAAGAGACATTAAGATTTAATAACAAGTGTCATTGAAAAGTGGGAGACAATTGGATTAGAAATTGAGGGACAATTTGACTGATCATTAAAAATCATATGGTAGCTTTAGTAATATCCAAATTAACCTTTAATCTTTAAGTGGAAGGTGTCATGACAAGTGTCATGACACAACACCCACCATGTTATTTTTACTAACCCATGAAAATGTTCAAAGTGAAAGACCATTTTCTTTTCTTTATCTTTCAATTGTTAAATTCTCTCTTCATTTTTATCTTCATCTTCTTTTTTTGACTTCATCCCCAATATTCACTTCTCACCCCATCCACGTTGAAGGTTACTTTCACATTTCATTTGCTACTATTGTTTTGTTGTCTTCTTCATTTCTTACTAAAGACCCATCCCTACCACCTTTGAATGTTGATGATCGAATGATACTTGAGAAGCTATGGTTAAGAGTGTTATTTGAATACTTTGAAGCAAAATAAGTAAGTATAAAGCATCACTCTTCTTGATTTGTTGAATGAAGCATGTATGATGATGGTTAGAGGGTATATGATCATAAAATGGTGTTTTATATATGTTGGAATGTGGTAAAGAAATTAACACAATGATGTCTTGTTTTTATGTTTATGATGATCAATATTTCATAAGTTGTTGTAGGGATGAGGTTGAAATTGAAAGAACATTAAAATGATGTAGAAAGAAGTGTAGAAAATTGATTTGTAAATGGGTGTTCATGTTCTGTTTTCTTGGTATATAATGTGTATCTCTTTGGTTGTTTTAGAGATGAACTAAAATGAGTTTAGAGCTAAAGTGAGGGAGTAAAGTGGTACCTTGAAATGAGATGAATTAAGGCAATAGTTAGGAATGAAATGAAGGTGAAAAATGAAGTTAAAAATGTGCAGAAAATTGATGGTGAATATGTATATGTATGTGTTCTATTTTTGGTTTTTACAATCACTCATAGTTTTTTATTTGTTTATAAATGATATTGAGTTGAAGTAGAAGTAGGAATGAAGAGGAAATAATGAGGAAATAAGCTAGAAATGATAGACTAAGCAAAAGAGATGAACTAGGATGAAAATGAAGTTAAATGTGTGCTAGAATATGTTGGGAGTGTTTTCACTAAATAGGCATCTATATTTTGGCCATATATTGATCTATCAATATCCAAATGGGATGATTTTTAATTAAGATTAAACTAGAGACATATGGATACAATTTTCATCTAGGAATTGGATTTGAATTATGTCCATAAGGGTTCTGAAATTTGTCTTGAATTTGAATACTGAGTGCGGTCATTAGTTGAGATTAATCTTTAGTATTTTAGGTATAACTCAAAGAATACTGAACCAAACTACAAAAATTTTATTTCATTAGAAACTTAAGACATATAGGAACATTGTTTTAGAAGAAGGTGTTTCCTAAATACCTCATTTTATATGTTATAATGGTTGTACAAAACTGACCTAAAAATATGTCCTTAGAAAAATTGAAAAATTGCAGGAAAAATGGAAGATTAGTTTCTGTCACGATCGTGGGAAGGACCACCATGATCGTGGGTAATGATTTTTCATGGTAATGTTTTGATTGTGTAATGGTTGAACCAATTAAGGAGGAGGTACTTAACTATGATGCATTTGGACTTATTTAACTATGATGCATTTGGACTTAACTTAGGCTTGAATAGAGCTTGAATTGAACCTAGAATAACACTTGGATTAAGTGACTAAATGTGTGATATGTATGAAGTGATATTTGAGGTTATAACTTAGAAATGAATTATTGATATAAAAGTACCAAAGTCATGAGTATAATGGGAATGAAGATGTTCTTATGATTGTAGTGGTGATTCAAAGGAGTTGAGTAATATGTATGAAGTAAAAGTGAATGAGAATTGAGTATTATGAGAGAATGTAATGGTAGAAAAGAAATGACGAGTAATTGATTTATGATATTAGAATAACCAAGTGTTCTTGAGGTGTAAACCTAAGAATAAGCTAGACACATACAAATGATAAGGTTTGAATGATCAAGAGACGTGATTAAGGAAACATACTTGGAATAGTCAATTTGAGCATGCATTATACATTTCACATATCCATATGTGAATAATTGAATGTTTATGTGATTGTGCAATTAATAATGTGCGTGCAATATGTGTATTGCATAATGTTGATATACAAGATAAAACGTACGCATCCAGATGTTTCTAAATTATAGAAGCAAATGCTAATCTGGAGCATACTGTGAGTAACCTAAGATAGTCTCACATTAAATTATTGTTTGTTTACAATTTGTACTGAATTATTATGTGATGTGAATTTGTTGATTTTGGATGATAAATGTCCAAGGCGTTTGATGCATGAAAAACATGTTGGAAGTGCTCATTGAATGTGAATTTGATTGAATAAGTGATTATCAACTTAAATGTTAAATATCGAACCAAAATCCAAAGATAAAGGTGAATGTGAATGTGAAATTAAAATTGAAATCAAACGATTGATTGAATATATATGAATGTGATGCATTTCATTACATGAATGCATAAACAGATAAATGTTGTGACTGGAATAGCCACTTAAAAAGAGCTTAAAGATCAGAAATTGAAAAAGAGTTTAAAGCTCAGAATGTGGTAAGAGCCTCAAGCTTACTATATAAAATGAGCCCTGTATCTCCAATGGATAAGGTACAGTTACTAATAAGCCCAGTATCCACAATGGATACGGAACAGTTACAGACACTCAGTCACAATAATAACAACTATAAGTGAGTCTTATGAGCATTACATATGCATTTAATATGTATGTTTTGAATGACTGAAATGTATTGTTGAATTGTGTTGAATGAGAAATGCAAAAATTGTGAACAAAGAGTTTTGTAATGCTACATGATGATAAATGAAATGATGTGAATTATGTGATTATATGAATTGATGTGTTATATGATATGAGTGAACCATCAAGGATGGTTAACTCATTGAATTCGAAAAACTCACCAAAATTGCAAAGCTAATTTTTCAGGCTCATAGGAGATCTCCAGTTAGACAAATTAGAGTCTAACCACTGCATTCAGATAAAAGATAGAGGTCGGGATCATTTCGCGTCTGCGTAAATTTTTCAATGTTTTGTATTAAAGTGTGTATTCAAAAGTACTATATAATGTGTATGTGAATGATTATGTAATGTAATGACATTATGACTAAAAGTGTTTTCTATCTGTAATAGGCCTAAGTGACTACTAAAATTTTAATGATATGTATAATGGTTGTAACACTTGTGATTAAAAACTGTTTATGAATAAAATGGGATAAAATTGGTTATTATTTTTCTGTAATATGCATGTGATGTTTGAAAAAAATTTGCATTAAGTTTGACTGATCGTATTCTCGAATATCATTTGTGTGTTCGGGAATATGTCCTATGGGAGTGAGGTGCTACATCTTTAATTAAGGGGTCATCTAATAGAGTCACCGTCCATTATCTCTCCTAGTAGTATTGGTTAAGAAACAAAAAGGTGTTGTAACTCTATATGGATTACCAAAATTTGAACAAAAATATGATTAAGGATAAATTTCCTATACCCCTCATTAAGTAGCTATAGATAAACTTCATAGGGCTGCCTGTTTCTTAGAATGGACCTTAAGTCCAGCTACCATCAAATAAGGATGCACTTATCATATGTATGTAAAACCACATTCAAGACACATGATAGGCACTATGAGTTTCTAGTGATGCCCTTTGGGGTTACTAACACTCCATTGACCTTTTAGAGCTTAATGAATGAATTATTCCAAGGGCAGTTAAGGAATTTTATATTGATCCTTTTTAACAACATCATTATTTGTAGGGAAACCTTTGATGATCATATTTAACATTTGAAGATTACCTTAAAGATCTTATAGATCAATACTTTTCACCTTAAATCCATAAGTGCAATTTTCGAGCTTCATAAGTGAAATGTCTTTGGTATGTCATCGTCATCGATGGGGTTGCAATAGAATCTAAAAAGGTGGAGACCATTTCTAAGTAGCGATCTCCTACCAACATTATGGAGTTAAGGCGCCTTTTATGTATGGCAGGGTACTGTAAACATTTCATCTAACATTTTGGCATCCTTAAAAAGAATGCTTTCTAGTGGAGTTACAAAGCTGAAAATGCATTCACAAATTTAAAGACAGCACTTACCAACACCCCCTATTAGCAATGCCTAACTTCTTCCAGTCCTTCTTAGTTGAGGCAAATGCTTGTGAAAATGGGTTAGGGGTAGTATTAAGTCAAAAGAACATCCTATAGCTTTTATGCGCAAAACCCTCTCTACTAAACACTAAGGGTTATCTACATATGAGAAAGAGTTCCTCGCTATTGTAATGTTAGTGAGGTATTAACATCAATATTTAAACCAAAGGCATTTCATAATTTATACGGATAAAAAATGTGTGAAGTTCTTATTGGAGCAAAGGATGTTTACGGCTTTTCAATAGGTGTGGCTTCTTAAATTACTAGGGTACAAATTTGAAATCAAGTACAAAAAGGAGAAAGAAAACTAATTAGTTAATGCCTTATCCCTAAGAATGGTAAGTATGCCTAGGCCGAACTTGGTTTGATCGAACTTTAGGTTAGGCCTAGGCCTACTTTTTTAAAAAATTTGAGGTATCAAGTTGGGCTCAAGCTCAGGCATTAAAACTCACCCCAAAAAAATTGTTTCAAATTGTTAGGCCCCATATTTTTTTCTCTAGTTAAGCATGATTTAAATGAATTATCAGGTTTTGATGAATTTAATTTTTGGAGTTATTATTATGTTAATGTTAGTAAGATTATATGACATATGTTAATTGAAT
>JANZXR010000008.1:36433739-36460702 GCA_027575705.1 Erythroxylum echinodendron
AAAATGACACTTATCACTTGGTTTTGAAGAAGCTTCGTGAATGAAGCATTAAAAGAAGACCAATACTTTAGTTACAACTTCAGATCTAACTAGGGGTTTGGATCTAACTTTACTATCCCGGTATCAATCAGAAATTAAGTCTGACAATAACCCTAATCGGTCCACTTAATTAGGTAATTTAATAGAGCAAGAATTAAATCAAATCGGTAAATTGTGTAAAGAGAGATCTTACATAGGTTCTCAATAGTTTTTGGACAACTTCAGATCTAATTAGGGGTTTGGATAGATTGTTAATCGAGATATTGCAATTCCCATAATCTGATTAGATTTTGTAAATTAGGGTTAATGGTTATAACTCGAGAGAGAGTAATCAATCCTAGGACCGTCTAGAACCAATAATCCAGTAAGTCATAATCAATTAAATTAAAATTAAAGATAGATAAAATTCCCCTTTCTCTCAATTGGTAGTTCCTTAGGTTGATTTTTGATTAGGTGTTGCAATTGCTATTTTATTAATCTTTTCGTAATTGATTCTTGACATTGAATGCATGATGGAAATAATTTCTTACCTTAGTTTAGATACATTTTGAATTATTGTGAATTGTCTTTGACCTTAAATTTTAGTATTAGATTATCCTTCCTCGTGGAATCGACACCTTAGGTACTATATGAATGACCCATGCGTGTTAATTATTAAAACTTATACATATCAGAAAACTGTCACCAAGTTCAAGGACACTTGATTTATTAAGTAAAATTTTATCATTTTACCTTCCAACCACCTATATACTAAGTTTTGACTTTGTTTTTTTCACTCACTTTCATTTTTACTTTATCTTTCTAGATTTAAAACCTCCAAATACTCTCACTTCTCTCTACCAAACTTTAAACTTCCAAAATTCTTCGAACTTTTACCTACTAAAAAGCCAATATGCCGTGCACTAAGCAATCAGCCAGGCAGGATCAATCATCAGGACGAAACCAAATCTCAGGATGAGGGAGAAGGAACAGAGCAGTGGACTTCGAAGCACCTTTCCGGATCTACATAGAGGAGGAAGATATTCATTTTCAATACTCAATTGTAAACAAATTGTAGTCCCTAAATATTTTGATTTCGATACACTTGATAGGCTAGAACTACGTGATAAGGTAGAGAACTTAGCAGAAAGAATTCAGAGGGCAAAATTCATACACTTCCAATTTCCTGTTTATCAGGAGCTCACCTTAGAATTCTTTACTTCCCTTTCCTATAAACCTACGAACCCTAGATAAATGTGGTTTAGGTTGAAGGGATGAGCCTATGAACTAAATATCAAAATCATGTGCGATATGTTTGGGTTTCTCGAATCTTCCATTATCTATCAGCACTATGATTTTTGTGCTTCTCGTTATTGGAATGAGCTCATTAGATTAGAGTAATTTAATGCCAAAAATGCCCACAACAATATAATAAGGACCCACGAGCACTTGTTATTGCATAAATTCATGTGTTAACTGGTTTTTGATCAATCAGAAATCAACAAGTGTTTAACAAAGGAACTCTTCATATTGTGGTGCATAGATCACAACATTCCAGTGCACACATGTGCTGAACGCTATTGTTATGACTCCGCAAAAAAGGAGCAACAATTTAGGTATAGGGTACTTAGTCTTTTCCATTGCTGAGTACTATGGTTAACTGTCTATCTTCCAGACTTTCCTAATCATCATCATCTATGGAGTGATGAAATCTTTAAATCCCATAACATGGAACTATGGGATATCAGTCAAAAGATATATGTTAAGATTAGGGCTAGTCAAGTGAGTTCGAGTACAACCCTACCTCAGAAGGCAGAAGAGGACTCGACAAGTGAAGAGTCTGAGGAGGAAGAAGAAGCAAAAGAACCAGGCTCGAAAAAAGTTCTGCATATAATCTCTGCAAACAACAAGGTAATTACAGATACACTTGCGTAGAACTCCAGAATGATGAAAGAGATGGCCCAAACTCAACAAAGTCAGATCCGGGACATTTGTCAGATCCATCACTATTTTAAGGCTTAAGGCATTCAATTGCCACCTCCAACACCATCCTTACCTCCATCACCATAAACTTGGTCTAATCCCTTTCTTTCTTTTTCAATTTAGTTTTCATTTTTATCTTTGTTTTACTTTAATTTATGTTTCTTCTTTCCTTATATGTTTGTTTACCCCTTCTCACATTGAAGACAATGTGTTGCTCAAGTGTGGGGAGGGTTATGTGTTTTGTGTGAATTTTGCATATCGTATGATAATGTTAGGTTGCATTTTGTGAATGTGTCAATGGCTTAGATGGATTGAAATTGATTTAATTTTGAACATAGTTTATTAGGTTGTGTAGAATCATTAGCTCAAAAAATTAGTGAAAATGGGGTATTTGGATAAATATGCAACTTAAATAGAATTTAGTGTGAGTTTTTCACCCTCTAAATTGTCACGTTCATTCATAATTTGAGGCCTTTTAACTTAAGTAGCTTTATTAGTATTTTTCATGGAAACGAATAGCTTAAGCAACAAGGTAAAAAAAAATCTTGTTGCTAAATAAATAATTATTTTGCTGGCCTTTAGGTTATGAATAGAGTTAGTAGCTAATTGAGAAAGTGATATAGCTGAGTAATCGAATCGACATTCATCAAAAATGTGTGCCCCCACGTCAAAAAGCTATAATGATGTTTCAACCAAGCAGTTAATAAAAATAACTTAGTCGAGTAACCAAAACGACATTCATCACAAATATTTGCCTCCGCGTAAAAGACTAGGTTCCTGTTTAAATAAATAAATAAATAATAAAAATTTCTAATAGAAAACCTACTGAATTTGTAATAGCTTGACTTTTCATGAAAATGTACTTAGGAATAGTTACAGAGTCTGAATGACCAAAGAATTATTAATGTGTGTGGGCAATTGAAAAGGGTAAATAAATTGACACTTGGATCTGGATTAAGTTGGATATTTAGTTCAAAGCCCCTATATGTAGATCTTGCATGCTAATGATTTGATATAACTTAAGGGATTGTGTTTTAAATTAAATTTATTTCATGAAGTTGGAGCCATTGTCTCATTGTGTGTTATGTGATTGTTGTTTTATTTGCTTGAGAACGAGCAATAATCCATTGAAATAATTGTTAAGATGGCCAATCTTAACATGCATTAAAAAATAAAATATAATCTTAACAAAAAGAAAGCATTTGTTGCCCTAAAATAAATTCAAATTAAAATCCTAAAAATCAAAATCCACCATAACCTTAGTTATGGTATTTAGTTCATAGCACATCAATAATTATGGCACTGTAAACAAAATTCATAATGCTAAACATTCATCAATTAAAAAACCATAAATAGAAGATGGAATCTAATGGCCTTATTGTAGAGTTGGTCTTTCCTTCTCATCGAGGATTATTATTCTATAAGAAGTTAAGAAATATACTCTAACTAGTCTCCCATGCTCTTTACTTGAGGTTCAAAAGTCAAGCTTTCATCTTTTGTTACCCTTTATAGTGAATTATGTCCTCTTTTTATATTGTGCTTTTACCAAGACGCTTATGTTACATTTCCTATTTCTCTTTGGTTCTAATTCTTTTATAGGTATGACTCCATTTCCTTTTTAACTTTTGATTCCTCAAATTTTTGTTAGTTATTACTACACTTTAGTGAAGGCCCCTACCAACTCTTATTTTTTCTTCAGATGACATGAAATTATGCTACAATCCACACACTTTTTCAATCCCTTTCAATCCTCCTAAAATGCCGTAAACTTCCTCTTTAGCTAGAATTTCATGCCTTTTAACTCACCATATTAGGAGAAAATAATCCTTTTTTACATAAGAATCTTTAACAATAAGAAAATTTCCTATACAATAAATTTAATTGTAATTAAATAGAAATTACATAAGATCATAATCATAATATCAACTAAAAAATAATTTAATCACTCTTGTACGCGTATAAAAATTAAGCTTATCAACTTTACTCAAACTTTAAAACTTTTATTTGTCCTCAAGTAAAGGAAATATTAATGGATTAAGAAGAGACTAATTATTAAGTAAAGTATAGGAAAAGATCAATAAGTGTTTCATGACTTTTAGCATTGAAGTGTTATTAGGCAAATAAGAGGCTAAATACCAAAAAAAGCACATTAACATTAACACAAGAAATGTTGTATAGTAAGATATATAGATAGCAATCTTATATCAAAGGCTCAAAATTTCACAAAATATTATTCTACCAAATAATAATTCAAGACTTTTTTAAAGAAAAACTTATGAAACCATCTGATGTAAGGAAAATGTTGTTTATCTAAAATAAAAAGTCCCTTAATGTGTCGAGGTAGGTGTTCAATATTGCTAAATTCCATCAATATTTTCGTTGAAATCAAGGTATCTTTTATATGACCCCTGTTTTCTCTAAAAGGGGGAGAGAGAGAGAGAGAGAGAGAGAGAGAGAGAGAGAGAGATCTATATTTCCATGTGTCTATTCACATATACAAATAGGATATTTAAAAAAGTTGAACTACACGGAAGAAGAAACCAATCCCATATTATAAGCTATTTATATACATGATTTGAATGCCAATTGGATTCTAGTGAGTTGTTAATGGTTAACTAGAGTTGATTAAAAAAATGTTAACATCCCCTCATAAACTTAAGGTAGTAATAAATATTATAACTTGATTTTGGAAATAAGATCTTAAAATTGCCAAAGTGGATGTGATTTGGTGAAAATATCTACAATATGGAGATGGTGGTGAGATAGGAACAAATTGTATAGTACTGTGAAGGAAAATTGTCACATAAGGTGATAATTAATTTCAGTATATTTGATGCGTTCTTTGGAGACATTATTATAGGTAATTTGCATGACACTATGATTATGACAAAAGAAGGGAACTACAGAAGAGGAAGATACACCTTTAACTTGAAGTTATCATCATAACCAATGGAGCTTATAGGTAGTGCCAGCAAGGCCTAGATATTTTTTCTTCTATGCTAAAGTGAGAGACAATTATTTGTTTCTTGTTGTACAACAATATAAGAGATGTACTAAGAAAGAACAGCTAGTAATGGATCAAATTAGTGGGATTCCTACCCTATTCAACATCATATTATATGCATAACTTCAATGAAGAAGAATGAGAGAAATTAATACTATAAAATAAGGTTCCTCTAATGTACTATAGTGTACAAAGAACTTTGAAGAAGTGAGTGGTACGAGGTGAAGACATAAATTGATTAAAATGTGAATACTATAAGCAATATCTATATAGGATATAGTGAGATATATAAGAATACAAACTAATTGATGATAAAGTGTACCATTACTGAGAAGATTCCTATTAGTAGTAAAAAGAATATCATTAGAATTAAATGGAGTGCTAACAGTTTTAATATTAGTGATGCTAACACAAGAGACAAGATCAATGTCATACTTTCCTAGGACATAGTAACCAGAGTCAAGAAATGATACCTTAAAACCAAAAAAATAATTCAAATTACCTAAGTATTTCATCTCAAATTAATAAAGGAGAAAGGATTTAAGAGTAAAGATACCTTAAATGTCACCACCAATTATAATTATCATCAATATAAAGAAGAAGAAAAGTGCATCATTGATCTATCTTGAAAAGGAACAAGGCATGATCACAAGAACTAGACTTAAAGCCAAGGTAGTCAATAGTAAAGCTAAATTTGGTAAACTAGGCTCAAATATCGTGCTTAGTCCATACAAGGCTTTATGAAGTTGACTTACCTTGTTAGGTGGATTATCACCCTAGTAGCGGTTACATATACACTTCTTTAATCAGATCACCATTGATAAAGACATTCTTGACGTCCATTTAAAATATTTTCTGATGCTTGCTAGCAATGACTACAATAAATATGCTAACTGAGGTCAAGTAGGCTACAAGAGCAAATGTCTCCTTATAATCAATTCTATATTGTTGGTAAAACCCTTAGCAATAAGTTGGGCTTTCTATCTTTTAACTAGTTTATCAACTTGAGTCTTTCTTGTTTAGATCAACTTACAACCATCAACCAACTTATCTAGAGGTAAATTAACTAAGTCCTAAGTATTGGGACTATCAAGGGTATATGGTTCTTCTGCCATTTCTTTTTTCAATAAAGGGTCATATTTGGCCTTGCAATAGGTGCACGGTTTATATAAAGGGGAAATAGTGGAATAAATATAGAAATCTTTAAGATGAACAAAGGGATGACTTACTTAGGTAGTTCTTCAAGGATGGACTTGAGAATCAAGATGTTTTGATAAAGAGATAGATTGTGAAGTTATGAAAGTAGTGGATCCATAGTTAATGAAGATACAATTGGATTAGTTGTAGATTGTGTTGATCAGTAAAAGTTGTCAAATGGACCTGGAAGAGAGATATCAAGAAATAAGTATATGATTTGAGAGGGTTCACTGACAAAAATTTTTGAGAGTTTAGAAAGCATGTTATATCCCTAAAAGTTACATGTCGATAATTACAAAGTATTTTATATAAATGATCCTACTATTAATAACCTACTACAAAGTTTTATGTCATATCTATATAATCGTGCTTCGGTTCTAGTTTGTTGTATTTATGAGGTTGTAAGAGAACAAAGTAAGCATAAAAAAAACCTTAAGAGTTTGGAATCTAGAATATGATCAATTTATCACTTTAAAGGAAAGATGTAACCTAGGATTTGAAAAGGAGTATAATTTATGATGTAGACACTAGTAAGAGCTTATTCTCCTTAAAAAAATTTAAATAAGAAGAAGATATGATGAGGGCTCAAATAGCATCAAAGATGTGCCTATATTTTCGTCCCGACCATTTCGATAAGAGGTAGTTAAACAAGATCTTTGAATAATAGTACCTTGTTGAACAACAAAGTGAGTGAAATCTGCATATTTTTATTTTATGCCATTGTTAGTATGAAATATTTTAATCTTCTGAGAGAACTGAGTTTGCATCATATTAGTAAAATGAGTATAAATAAATTCAGACCTATGATGCATAGATAAGTACATGTATAATGAGAGAAATTATCAAAAAAGATAATATAATATGTCAAACCACCTATAGTATCATGAGGTGTAGAGCCTCAAATATCCAAATTAATCATATCAATATGTGCTAAAGAAATAGAATCATTAAGGGTAAAAAGTTAAGTCAACCTTTGGAAACTTGATATAAGATATAATCAAAGTTCTAAAACTTAGCTGAGCCTGAAGAACTACTAGAGATTAAAGATCCTAATCTAATAATAGAAAGATGGCCAAGATAAAAATGTTGCATATGAGAGTAATAGCACTAATAACACATTTGGAAGGAATAAACAGAGAAATGAAATTAAATAGTTAGGGATAGCAATAGGTCAAGGCTCAAGCCTAGCCCGACGACGGCCTGATGTGAGCCAGCAGAGCCAACCCAAAAATTTTTATTTTTAAAAAAGTAAAACAATGTTATTTTGGGTTACCAGGCTCTAGTTGCTTAAGCCCGGGCCCTACTTGGATAAAAAACTTAGCTCGAGGCCCAGTCAACCAGAGCCTGGCCTGTTGACTTCCGGCTAGGCTGAGCCCAAGCCCTTTTGCCATCCTTACAAACAGTATCCAACCTTACATTTTGTCCCAAAGATATTGCATGATTATAGATCCTAATGAACCAAGAATTAAAAAGGATAAGTCAATAGTAAGTTCATATAATTTTCTAACAAAAATGAAATTCCACTAAAGTTTAGAAACAAGAAAAGTATCAACTAAGTATAATTTAGGTGTTTGAATGGTGCCTATGCTCTAAACATAGATAGTAGAGTTATCATTAATATAAACAATATATGGAATAGATAGAGTTTTTGAAGATATAAAAGTGGATGGATTAGAGGTCATATTATTACAACTAGTAGAATTAAGAAACCATAAAGTGGAAGTACTTAACAAAATAGGCAGGGTAAGAGATAAGGCAATACTATAATCTGGTAGAAGTTACTAAAAAAACATAAAGATCCTTTAGGGGTAATTTAGAAGAGGTACTTTTTGTTGGACCTTATGTGGCTATAGTAATAATAGAAGAAGGATAGAATAACTTATAAGCGTTACCTTGTCTAGAATTTTGTTTGATTCATTTTCTACATTAATAGATGTGATGTCTAGGCATTTTATAGTTTTCGTAACATCCTTTATATAAATTCTTACCTAAGTCCTAATAAGTTTGAGAGAATAAGGTGTGAGTGATAAGAACCATATTAGTAGATGAAACAAACTTTTCTGTGCAAAGTGCATTGAGTCAGGTTTCTCTTATGATTAGCTCCTTGATTACAGTGTCAAGGTTTAAAAGAGAACCTCGATGGAGAAGAGAAATATGGATGGAGTCAAACTCGTCTTTAAAATTCCTCAACAGATGTCAAATATATTGATGATCATAAAGATTCATATAGATTATGGTTGCATCAATACTAGGCTGGACAAGATCTTTAAATGCTATTTGATCATAAAATTCTTGTAATTCAGACATATAACTGTGGAGGGTCTATCTAAGTTATTATTGCATTTGATAAGGTCTTCTACATAACTACAATTGATTGACATCATCAAATACAAAGTAACAATTCTTAAAAAGTTCCATACCTCTTGCATTATGTCAAAGTGTCAAAAATCGAGCTTGATTATTTTAGTACGTGTGTTTCAAAACTATGTCAAGATTTGATAAATCATCCATTCCAAGATACCAGACGTTCTGTAAATACATCTATTTCTTCATCTTACACATATGAATATTATTCAAGGACATATCTTGTTGTCTAGAGATGGTACCGCTTATTCGAAAACTATTTTAGGAATTAACAAAAGCAATACATCTTTAAATAAAATTGGTGAATAGAAATCATATTATAAGACTTTGTAAATTGTTCCTGTGGATCTAAAATGACGTCTAACTTCCTTGTTATAACAATGCTCAAGTATAAAATCAATTTCTTCCCTATACATCTTTTAATCACTTTATTAGACATATCTTGAATAAATGAGAATCTTCCCACAAATAATGTTGTTCTTTTGGAAAAAAATCTTTTATTGGTTTGAAAATAAGGGGAAATGATATTACCTGTCAAATAGTTAACATAATTCATATACTATAATAGAAATAGTTTACAAAAACTAGTTAAAGAAGTCTTCTTTAGTTCTCCCACTATAGCTAATGTCTCCTCGTATTATTCAAGGCATACAAAATGGCATGTCAAATATATTTTTCATCTTTTAATTTTCTCTAATTTTGATGTCAATTTCTTGGAGTAATAAAACTCAATGAATTAATTTGAGCTTCACATTATGTTTAGGAGCAAATACTTAAAAGCATATTGGTTAGTATAAATTTTGATGTGAATTTAGGAACATGAGTTAAATATAGACCTATGTTTACAATATAACTTAAACATATACCCATGCTTAGGACATGTGCAAAATTAAATTTATATTTAGCCCATACGATTAATTTTTAAAAAAAATGTGACATGAACAAACATTACCTAAATATGAAGCAATATTTATAGCTTCAAACTCATTTTATTAAGATGAAACCTCAGATGCATGAATGAGGAGTTACTAAGACAACACAGGTACAAAATCAAATTGTGTTTATGACCTATTTTATTGGTGATTTTAGAACAAATTTGAGTTTTTTTTCTGATTGTAAAGAATGTAGGCCTAACATGGGTTTGTGTTGGAACCTTATTGGAGGAGACTCTTTATTTTTAGGTTATGTGAGAATATAAGGGCCTTTTAGGAATTAAAGAAAAGGAAGACAAAGAGCAATCATAAGGAACCAAACTAAAGCTTCTTGTGATAAGAAATGAGCAATTTTGGAGCAAAAAAGTGATTTCCATTAAGATTTAACCAAGGAGCATCATGATTTCAAGATCCATAAGAATGATTTCTTTTATCTTGCTTTTTTTCTTGATTGCTGTTGGTTTCTTTTGTCTTAGTATAAACTAAATTTGGATAAAACTATATGGCATGAACCTTTAACCTATCAATTTTGATGGATTTCTTATGTTAATGAAAGACCTAAGTTTTACTTATGAATTTTTTGTAATTACTTATTATGATTGAATTGAATTATGCCAGTGTTTTGATTCAATTTTATATTAAGAAATCATATGTATGAATGGATTATGGAATTAATAATAAAAGTTACATAGGATCTTAAAGATAAGAAAACATAAATCTTCTGGTTTATAGTTAAATCTATCATGGGAATTAATAGATCAAGTTAATGCATCCTTAGGGGTTTTGATTAGAAAGAGACTTCAATCAATCAAATTAAGGATAATGGTTGTCTGTACTGAGAAAGAATACAGCTGTAACTTTAGAATTTTCTCTGGTCCAAAAAAATAAGGTCAACAATTGAATTAAGGTAAATTTAAGTATATAAAGGTTCTAAAAGGATTCTACATTATCTTGTTTATCTATTTGTTGCTTCAGTCATGTTTATTCCTTTAGTATTTATAGTCTGCATCGACACTCATATTCACTAAACTCTACTATAAGAATGATAGGTGCACTTTCCTAGTGATCTTTAGTATAATTTTGATTAGATACACACACATCATGACCAAGTTCTTCATGTTGTTGTTATGGACTAGGATATTAATATTTTTTATTTTTGAGAATTTAATCATTATATTTTTCTTTTCTTTTTACATTATTTATTTTATAACTTTCTTGCTTGATCTTATGTTTGCTTTTAAATTTTTATATTTAAGTGCCACAATTTATGAGCATAAGTAGTCTCAAAATACTACTTGAGTTATATCTAGAGATTAAATTACTTTAATTCAGAATTTAAAAGAGAGAAACCTAGAAATTTTTAGGTTCTAACCACCAAATATAATAATAGGATAGGAAAAACATTATACTATAGGGGATTATGGTAGAGTATCACTTATAGAGATTGAATATAACATTATTAGGATAAGAGTGGTGGCTAACAATTGTGATATTATGCCTAATATGATTCAAATAATTTAGCAACTTGTGCAACTTGATGGCTTACTTAATGAGGATTTAAATGCACATGTTTCCAATTTTTAGAGACTATGAAACACTCAAGAATAATAAAGCATTGGAGTATGTAATTCAATTAAGATTGCTCCATTTTACATTTTAGAACAAAGCAAAATCATGGTTGAAGTTTATACCTCTTAAATCCATTACCACCTAGAACGGGCTTGCTAAGAAGTTTTTAGCCAAGTATTTTTTCCTTTAACACAAATAACAAGACTCAATAATGACATATTCTCCTTTCAATAATTAGAGAGTGATGCATTGTATAAGATATGAGAGAGATAGAAGGAGTGTCCATACCATGGACTTATTTGGAACTATAGATGCAAATATTTTATAATAGATTGAGCAATCTAACTAAGAATTTGATTGATGGATCTTTATATAAGGCTACCAACTTTAAAATCGTAAGGAATTACAAGATTGATTAAAATATTACCATGGATAATTATCAATGAGGAAATTGGAGCCTAACACCAAATTAGTTGGTATCTAAAATGTTGATATGGTGATAAAATAAGAGGTGAGGTTGGAAGGTTTAAGAAAGAATCTTAATAATTTGAGTTTGATAACTTAATCGGTATAAGCAATGAGATGCAACATTTGTAACAGTGGACATCTTAATCATGAATGTTAGGCCCCATACAATATGGGAAGATTGCCTGATCCAGTTATTTTCGTGAGAAACTAGTCTTAAAATAATCCTTATAGTAGTATTTACAATATGGGTTAAAGGAACTATCCAAACTTTTCATGGAATGAGCAAACTCCACCCAAGTTTTAACAATGATAGCTATAAGAAAGGAAGCAAAGCCTTAAAGAGCTTATGACAAAATTCATACATCCAAGCCTTGCTTCTAAGTACTGAAGTGTCTTTTCAAATCAATAAGCATCCCTACATAACTTGGAAAATCAAATTAGGAAACTTATTAAGCTTTTCTTCAAAAAGTAGCCAGGTATTTTGCCTAGCAATATCAAGAAAAACCTAAGGAAAAGTGAAAACAGTGACTTTGAGAAGTAGAAAGGAGTCGAAAGTTGAAGAGAGAGGCTGATGGAAGAGAAAAGAAGGATAAGAAGAGGAAGAAAGACAAAGACAAAGAGCAGGAGCTAAAGAAGCATTGGTCAAAGAATAGCAACTGAGAAGTCTACCCTCGAGTATTTTTAAGATAAATAAAAAGGAAGATAAACTTGGTAACTTTTTCAAACTCTTTAAATAATTGATTATTAACATACCTTTTGATGAAGCTTATTAACATATGCCAAAGTAAGTACTTAAAGGATCTCTTCTTTAACAAAAAAGGCTTAAGGAATTGTTTAAGGTGTGAGTACTGTTCTAGCTTCTTATAGAACAAGCTACCCCATAAAATCAAGGATTTAGGGAGTTTTACTTTCCTTTGTAATATTGGTAGTTTGTCAATTAAAAGAGCATTAACAAACTTAGGAGCCTGTATTAATTTGATTCCATCTAACATATTTAAGAAGTTATGGTCCAGTGAACCTAAACAGTAAGATGAGTATTCAATTAGTAAATACGTCAAGTAAGTACCTTAGGGTTATTATAAAAGATAGTTTGGTTAAGGTTTATAAATTTATATTCACTATTGATTTTATGGTTTTAGATATAAAGGATGATATAGAGTTTCCCTTAATATTAGGATGACATTTCCTATCTACTACTAAGGCTATGACAAATGTGCATGATGGAAAATTAATATCAAAAGTAGGGAATTAGGAAGTAGAACTTAAAATATCCAAAGCCACAAGACATCCCTACACAAATGATAATGAAGATAATTTTTTATATATGTGATTGATATTGAAGTTTCTCATATATTCAGGAACTAATGCAGAAAGATCCATCAAAGACTTGTTTCATGCAAGCCAAAAAAAAAAAGGGAGGTAGCCCTATTCTAATAGACAATATGGCATATTAGGAAGCTAATAAGTTTATAAGCTTTAAGGAGATTAGAGACTGAAGAAGAGGAGAATCAAACTTTCATTTAAGGAACTACTAGGATGAAGAACTTAAGTAAGAAGTCTAGCTAAAAACTCATAAATATGTATTTTTTAGGAGACAACTCAATAATTTAGATATTTGTGTTTCAATTTAGTAGCTTTAAGAATGTTTAACATTAGCTTTTTATATGCTTTTTTACATGATATGATGTTTGTTGCATATGTTTTAGGCTAAAAGTAGCTTAAAGCCATAGATCTTAGTGTACATTGATGTTCTTTCATTTTTAGATCATGATACATACTGCTAATCTATACTTCTCATATTGTTGCTACAATGTTTTTTATCATCAAAGCATTACCAGTTAAACAAATTTCCTTTTTTCCCCTTATCTTCTAATTTTTTTGTTATATGTCACATTGTATAACTAAAGTGTGTGAGAGGGAATTAATTACTTATGCCTATTAATCTCATTATAATTAGATTAAGAGGATCAATTCTAGGGAATTTTTTAACTTCAAAGAATCTTGATCAAGATAATTCATTATAAGTTTGGTTGTTATATTAATTTGTTAGGCAAATAATCATAAGATGATGAATAAGTTGATCTTGATTTGCTTTATTAATTTTGAAAATAAATATTTGATTTACACCATGATACTTTTTTGTATAGTTTGGATATACAATTAAGTTAGAAGTGGATTCTTTTAAAGCATTTTTGGTATCTCATAAAAAAGAAGGAAAGAAAAGAAAAAATTTATATGAATAAGAAAGCATTAAATAAATTAACTCCACTACCTTTAACTAAGTAAAAAAGGTTAAATTTAAATAATAGTGTTAATTTGAAATATTGGTTTAATTGAGTAAGTAAAAGTAATTACTTTCACATTAAAAGGTTATTTGACTTTGTAAACAAGCCTCTAAATAATCATAAGTGATAATTTAAATTTAATATTTTGCTTTTTATTCAATAAGACTTAAAGCATCTTTCTTATGCATGTTCACTTTATGCATTAGGTTGAATTTTATAGATTAAGTCAAAGTTTCAAAGATTATGGGGTTGAATTAAATTAATTTATAATTTGATGCAAGTAGCTAAATGTCTAGAAAAATATAAACTGTGTAATTGAATAAATAATAGAGAGTCTTGATTGATGTCATTGATTTGTTAAATTCTTTCCTATAGTTGCTACCTATCTAAGTTAAGAGTGACAAAATTAATTTGGTTAAGGACAAGCAAATACTTAAGTATGGGAGAACTTGATAAATGCTGAGTAGAAGATTATTCTTAATATTTTCTTGTGTTTGGATGATTTTCATATAATTTGGTACTCAACGTCGCTTATATTTTATCTACAAGCATTGTTATAGCTATCCAATAAAGAAAGAATGAATTTAGGCAAGTTAGAACTAAGTTGCAAAAGTTTTTGCATGAATTTAGATGAACACGGGTTGAATATGAACTTATATTTACCTACTTTTTCATTCTATTTCCTCAAGAACTTGCCAAATGAACAAACACAACCTAAATATCGTCTTAATTTAATAGCTTTCAAACACATATTCCTAAGATGAACCCTCATATGTGTGATTGAAGAGTTACCAAACCAATATGGAAACAATATAGACAACCATATTAGCAGTGATTTTTCTATTAATTAGGATTTTTTACAACTATGAAGAGCATATGCCCTATATTGTTCCAATCTTTGTAAGTTTTAAAGATTCATGAGAATAAAAAGTAATTTTAGGAATTCAAGAAAAGGGAGACTAGAGAGCACTTATAAGGAGCCAAACTAAAGAATCTTAGACAAGAAAGAAGTAACTTTACATGAAATAATGGATTAAGAAATCATATGTATGAATAGATCATGGAATGAATAATAAAATTTGTAAAGAATCCTAGAAATAGGACCACTTAAATCCTCCAAGTTAGAGTCAAATTTATTTTGGAAATTTATAAATCAAGTTAACGTGTTCGTAGGGTATTTTCATTAAAAGGAGATTTGAATTAGTTAACTTAAGGATATAGGTTGCATATTTTGAGAAAGAATATAGTTCTAACCATAGAATTTATACCATTCCAAGCAACTAGAGTTAATAATTGAATCAAGATAAATATAAACATAGAAAGGTTATAGCGACGTTCTATATTTAAATCTTGTTATTTATTAGTTGCCTTAGTTTTATTTATATCTTTAGTTTGGTATTTTAGATTAGTTCAGTTAATTAATCCTTTTAAATTAATCATTAGTTTATTAAATTAAATAATACAAATAAAATTAGTACTAATACTTATAGTCCTTATAGGATCAACTCTTTTATGTACTAATTTATATTATAAGAATAATAGGTGCACTTGCCTAATGATTTTTAGCATAATTTTGACCGGATAATCATATAAATTATAATAAAAATATGTTTTCTCTCCAAAGTTACTCCTTTCTTATCTTAAGATGTTATAGTTTGACCCTCTAATGATAGCCTCATGTCTAATTACTACCCCCTAATATTTTATATATCAAAAATCCTAAAAATTTTAAAACACCATCACCAATATAGGTTTAACACTTATTGAACATAGATCTAAGTTCTGGAACAATTTTATAAATCCTTTCTCTAAAATCATACCAAAACTTCTCAACTTACCCACTTTCCTTCATTCTTCATTAGTAGAAAAAACATGACCTATAGATAAAATAAAACTCACATTGAGTTCTAGATCATATTCAAATAATCCAAACATAAAAAAATACTTTCAATATCATACTAAAAATATAGTCTAATTAGTACTTATCAGTAAATTCATAATAAACTCTTAAAAGTTCATTACCTTTTGGAGGAAATTAGATATCATCATCTTTTCTCAATATAAATATTTACCCATATTAAATTGGCATTTCTACTCCACAATGGTTAAGTAATGTCGTTTTGAAATTTTAGGCTAAAATGTTATATATTTATTTTAAGGGTGATTATTCTCAAGGAATCTTAAAGATTTCTCTTTTAGTTTTGTCACCATTATCATAGCCTGAACATTGATAATATCAAATCATTTTCTAAATTGATTAAAATGAGTTTGATATGTCAACATGTCCTCAATACCATAATCATATGTCTTAAAAAGATAAGAATATACTAAAGAATATTAGGCCAATTGGAAATTCAAGAGATATTTGTAATTTTTATATCTTCTATATGTATACACATATAATTAGAATTCAGTCAAGAATCTATTAAATTATAGGAATAAATGAATAAGCATTCAGAAAGAATTCAAAAGTAGTTGAGGAAAAATACAAGCATTCATCAATCAGTCATTCCCCCAAACATTTAATATCGTCATTTAAATAGAAAACCATTCATTTAAAAAAAGCATTGAAATTTTAATCTAAACCAAATTCAAGGAATTTTTTCAAATATACGAGTGGTCTACATCAATAGACACCTATGTAGTGGGATTTAAAATAGGAAAATAGTTAAAATGAAAAGAGAAGCAAATAATGTTAGAAGAAAGAACATGATTATTAAGCAGATTTGATTGCCCTTGGGTTCTTTCTTTCATATCTCTAAATCCTCCATCGCAAGCTGCATGTGTAGGGTTATTGACAATTGGTACCTCCTTTTCCAATTTAAGTCAGTCATGTTTTAGAAAAATATGAATTTATCAAGCTTGGACCATTTGAACTATTTTTTCTCTCAATTCCTATAGTGGTGATTGCTTTGTAGGTTTTATCTTTGACCTCTTGATATGAAAATTATGCTTATTTACCCTCTTTTTAGCTTTCCTTTTGGATTTATTATTGACATAGTCGATTAGCTATTAGAAAAATGCATTTATAAGTACACGTTTATGTTTATAATGATAAAATTTTTAAATAATAAAGTAAACATAAGGATACAAAAGAACTTGGACAATTGATCTTCCCTAAGTCCCCATATATTGTTATATAAAATTGGTCCTTTATTGTGGCAAGAAATGAAATTACCAATTTGAGTCAATCGTCTACATTGTAGCTTATTTAGCTGACACCATTTTTGGACCAAGATTCCATCCTTTGCTCTTATCTTTTCCTAAAATCTTTGATAGATTATGACTCCATTACGATTTCATATAACATAGTGATAGTTGAGATTGCATAGCATTATTGTGGGTAGTTTAGTTTGTATTTAATTGTTAATTTGATTGTTTAGTGCGTGCTTAGGTTAGAATTGTGACAGTTAGTAGATGTTTTTGTTTTAAGCATTTTGTGGGTTAGATAATGCCTTTGAGCTTTAATTTTATATATTTAAGGTTCTTTGATGAGTTTGGTAGTGTTTCAGGGTAAAGAATTGAAGAACAAAAGAGTTTTAGAGGAGACTCGAACCAAAATAAAGGCCCACAATCGTGGCCAATAAGCCACGATCATGACGGAAGGCAAAACTCTAGGCCACGATCATGGCATCGTGGCCTGCATGACAGAAACGTGAACAGACTTCTCGACTTGAGTTTTCGAGGGACTTTTTGGACTTTTCGAACCCTAAAAAAGCCTTAAGGTTACTCAAATTAGAAAAATCTATAAAAGGGTTAATGAAAAGAGCCTAAATTTTTGGAGCCTCCATTTTGCTACATTTGAAAAACCTCTAAGAAAGAAGAGAGAAAAGGAAGAAGAGGAGAGATAGGAGTGGGCTGCTGCAGCTGCTACATTCCCGGGCCATCACGATCCTTTCCAAGTGACATTTCCATTTTATCTTGTTATTCTTTTCCTTAAATGTATATGATGAATGTGATGATGATGATTGATTTGGATTAGATGATGTTCTAAACTCTTTAGGGATTTTAAATTGATTTAATGTTAATCTAGTTATCTTTTATGTTGATTGATTGGGTGTTATGATTAATTATGGTGCTTACATATTTCAGTAATAAACTGAGAGGGTGAATCAAATAAAAATGATTAGGTTGGATTAATGAGAGTTAAACGATTCGATAGACCATACGATTAATCAAATCGGTTATTTGTACAGAGGAGATCCCATATGAGGGCCCAGTTGTTCATTAGAACACTTTAAAACTAATTTGGTTGTGGGCTGATTGTTAATTGATAGATTACATTTTCAGTTAATCGACTTAATTAGGGATTATCAATTAGGGCTTAGTGATTATAACTCAAGAGAGAGTAATCCACCCCTCGATAGTCTAAAACGGACGACATATTAACACATAAGTGACTAGATTAGCATTGATGATAGGATAAATCCCCATCCTTTATAATCGGTCAACTCTTCTTGGTTGATTTTCAATTCTCAAATTGGTGGTGCTCAATTTAATTTCCTTGCTTAATATAGAATTTTGTTTTATCATTCCATAATCACGTATTTACTTTTCTGTTTGGTTTTTCTTTTCTTTTCAATTATCCTTTAGGCTTTAAACAACCTAGAACTCGATTAGTTCAGCAACTCCTTAAGGGATTGACACCTCTTATATTACACTTGCAACCCGTGCGCTTGTGGGATTTTGATGGCTTCAAATAGATTAAAACTTGATCAACAAGTTTTTGGCACCATTGTCGAGGAGGTGTAGGATTAGTCTAATTCTTTTAGTCTAAGAATTAGGGGAAGGAAGAAGAGAAGGAAGTTTTGACGCAAGGTATATGACAAATAAATTCAGACATCAGAAGGCAACATTGAGGAATCTGAGAAATTAAATGCCAAGAAGAGATGGAAAGAACAATGATGGAGGACATAGACTATCAAAGCAAAGGACAAGGACTTTATTGAGGTATAATTTGGTTAGGTAAATCATCATCCTTATTGGAACATATACAATTCGGGATGGCAGAACTACCCAGATTTTTGTTGGTCTAACAATATAAGGACTCATTTAGGACATTAAGACCTATTAGAATTTCAGCCAGATGAGTTCAGTTCATGGGATTCTAAATTAGATCAGATCATGGATAAGCTCATGAACATGGAAGAGGCCCAGAAGAGATTGGAAGAGAAGTTTGAGCCATTATGCCTCTTCTATTCACAACCTACTTGTTCAAATGGGCCAGCTTTTTAGGAAATTTTGTAAGCAAAGTATGGAAAACTGTCTGCACAATATGAAAATAAACTTAAAAGAGCAATGTAATACTAACACACTTAGGAGTAGGAAAGAGTTAAGAGAACTAACGGATAAACCATTTAAAACCTACTTTGTAGAAAACTGAGAGAACGAGAAAAAGGATGAAGAAAAAAATGAGGACCCTCCCAACGTTCCTCCTCCACCTTAACCATTAAGCATATCATTTGTGAAAATTGATGTGTTCGAATCTTTAAAAGAATAAGGTGAAGATGATCAAATGACAGCGAAGATAGAGGTTCAAAAAGATATAGAGGTCTTTGTTCATGAGGTGAAAGCTGAAGACGAGATGTGGGTGACTGAGGAAGAATACAAACAACTCACCCTCTTATTAGACAAACTGCTAGATTCGTGAGAAGATTCATTGAGTTTTGTTAGTCCCTATTTTATGGACCGTTTGTTAGTGAAAAGGACATTATTAAATTTAATTGGTTTTCTCAACTTTATCAATATTGTCCTTCTGATCATCTTGCAATTTGTAGCTTATTTACAAGCTACGAAGCTAAATTTGGGAGACACAGGTGGTAGCAAGCCACTCATAATTGATTATGGTTAAGTTTTCTAAGGATGTAAGGTCAAGATAATGACTATAAATTAGCACGTTCAGTAGTTAGATTTAAACTTTTATGTGTAGTTAGATTTTTTAATTTTAAAAAATAATTTTTAATGATTTTGAATGGTTTGGGATTACCAATTCTCTTACACTCTTTAAGCAATTATAAGATAGGATAGCAATCTCAGGCATCAAGTGGATTTGGTCTTAACATTATCACTATCACCACCTGCTTCACCATGATGGTTCTATGCTCTTAACTCTTATCTTTTCATTTTTGTCTTTATTTTGTTCTTATGTTTCACTTTACTTTATGTGTTTTTATTCCCACGTTATGTGTTATTGTTTGTTCTTCTCACATTGAGGACAATGTGTTGTCCAAATGTAGGGAGAGATGTGTTTTTGAGGGTTCATTATGTGATTAGTGTGAATGTGTCAATGGTTACGAGTTAACAGAACCTGTTTAACATTGAACATGGTCTTTTAGGTTGTGAAGATTTATTAGCTTGCAAAATTAGTGACCTAGGGTACTTTAGCTAAATATGCAGTTTAATTAGGATACGGTGTTAGTTTATTCACTCTAGAATTTATCACATTCATTTATAATTTTAATCCAATCGAATAAGTAGCATTGTAAGTATATTTTCATAAGAATGACTAGTAAATACGATAAGGTAGGTAATGTGTTAAAAATGTGTTTTAAAAAAGTGTGTGTAAATCATAAGCAATTAACTATTCCGCTGACGTTTGGGTTATGAATAAAACTAGTAAGCAGTTGAGAATGTGATGCAGCTAAGTAACCGAATTGACACGCATCACAAATGTGTGTCTTCACGTAAAAAGGCTATAATGACATTCTAACCAAGCCGCTTATTAAAAAAATGACCTAGTTGAGTAACTAGATCAACATTCATCATAAATGTTTACCTTCACATGAAAGGCTAGGTTCATGTCTATAAAAATTAACAAAAATCGTGTTTTGTCAAATAAACCTACTGATCTTTGTGAATAGTTTGAATTTTCATGAAATCCTACTTAGGGATAGTTATAAGTTTAATTAACTGAATAATTATCAATGTGTGTGTGTAAGTAATAGAGGTGAATAAATATGACATTGAGGTTTTGATTAATATGTATATTTAGTCCAAAGTACTTAGACGCGGATTTTGCTAGTTAATAAGTTAGAAAAGAGATAGTTTTTGTAGTTAAATTCGTTTCGTTAAAGTTTAATATCATTATCTTATTGTTACATATGTTTGTATGTTGTGTTTTGGTTTTGTTGTATGTTTTTTTGTTTGCTTGAGGACAAACAAACATTTACCTGTGGGGATGTTGATAGTTGTAGATTGCATCATGTTTTTCAAGGTAGTTTAGTTTGTATTTAGTTGTTAATTTGATTGTTTAATGCATGTTTAGGTTATAATTGTGTTAGTTAGTAGATATTTGTGTTTTGTGGGTTAAAGCATGCTTTTGAGCTTCAATTTTATATATTTGAGGTTCCTTGATGAGTTTACTAGTATTTCAGGCCAAAGAATCAAAGAACGGAGAAGTTTCAAAGGAGATCTGAACTAAAATAAAGGCCCATGATCATGACAGAAGGCAAAACTCTAGGCCACGATTATGGCCTGCATGATCGAAACACGGGCGGACTTCATGACTTGATTTTTCGAGGGACTTTTCAGACGTTTCGAACCCCAAAAAGGTCCTAGAGTTGCCCAAATTAGAAAAAACCTATAAAAGGGTTAATGAAAAGAACCCCAATTTTTGGAGCCTCCATTTTGCTACATTTGAAAAACCTTCAAAAAAGAAGAGAGAAAAGGAAGAAGTGGAGAGAGAGGAGTGGGTTACTGCAACTGCTACATTCCCGGGTCATCCCAATCCTTTCCAAGTGACATTTCCATTTCATCTTATTATTCTTTTCCTTGAAAGTGTACGTCGAATGTGATGATGATGATGATGATGATGGATTTGGATTGGATGATGTTCTAAACTCTTTAGGGATTTTGAATTGATTTAATGTTAATCTAGTTATCTTTTGTGTTGATTGATTGGGTGTTGTGATTTATTGTGGTGCTTACATGATAAACTGAGAGGGTGAAATGAATAGAAAAGCAAATATTTCTCGAATTGCCTAAACATTTATGAGAAAAAGATATCAAATAAAATTACTAAGGGATGTTGCTACTCTTCCTTATTAAGGAAAGATAAAAAAAAAACTTAAGAAAAAAGAATTAAGAAGGTCCTAATTAAAGAAATTGAGTTTGAGTTGAAATTGTAAAATAGGAAATGTATTAGGGACTCTATTTTATCCACCAAAGTGATTACTTAAGTCTAAAATTTTGTAGATTTTTACAAGGAAATTAGACTTAGGTGTAAATTTAAATGAAAAACATATTATAGCAATGAAAATAAAATATATGATATAATTCTTATAAGTTTGTGGTTTTATCTGAGACCTAGAAAGGAATGACAAGAGTGATATCTAATAATTGAAATGGAGTAAAAACATATGGATGAATATGAAATAGTTTACGATTATACCTAGCACTTAAAAAGTAAAACCTAAAGATGCTAAAATTTTTTCATACAACTCTGAATATAAGCAAACTTTTTTCTCATTTAGAAGGATAAATCTAATTTGATATATATGAAATTTTAATTTTAAAAAATGATAAGGAAAGGAATAAAATGAATTTTTAATGGAATTGAAGAAAACAATGTAAAGGATTTTGTTTGAAATGACAAAAGAATTCTATAAATAAATTATTTTTGAAAAGGATTTGATAATTTGGATTAATAAAAAAGATTTTATTAAAATAAAAGAATTTATTCTTTGTTGGGCTAAACATTTTTGAATGCTAAATTGTTTAAGGAAAAGAGAAAAAGACCTAAATGTTTATTATTTAAAAGAAATGTGGTTCAAAACTAGAGATTTAAAAGGTTCAATCATAATTTTCTAATTGGCTTTAAATGAAAAAAGTAACAAAAACAAAAGAATATCTCTAATAAATTTAGGATTCCTAATTTTCAACAAAAGCAAGAATTTAATTTTAATAGACTTAAGGAATCAACTAAATTTTATGATTTTCAATCCAAGTAAAAAGAGGAACTTAATCTTGATGAGTCTGTTAGACCCAACAAAAATTCTTCAAGTAAGAAGGAATATAATTTTAATATCACCTCTAATGTTGGTTATTAAAGGAAATTAGTATTTTTAAAGAGAAATTAGACTCTTAAAATGTAATTAGAATTTTTAGAAGAGAAATTGAGTTTGAAAAGGAAAAAAAATGAAGTTTTGGAAAGAGAATTTTTATTTGAAGATGTATTAAGTTTTCTTTGTCCTCTCATATCTATTTTGGCTAAATAATTACATAAATAAATATAAATAAAAATGAATATATTTATACATTTGTGTTATTAATTTTAAGACTCGTTCAAACATTAGATATATTCACACTAAGAATTTAGAGCCAATTTATTTTAAAATTACTATTAAAATTAAATTTATTCAAATCAAAATCCAAATGAATCTTCGTTCCTATAAATGTAGGAAATAAATATCGAAATTATGAACAAAGTTATGGGTTTCTTACCACACTAGCCAGTAAAGATCAATATATAATGTGCTGACTGAAAATTGATATTGAAATTAGCAGTATCATATCGATCTTTGGTATTGGCCGCCATTCAAAATACGGGTTAAGTACTGGTTAAATCAGACAATGGTGAAGAATGGGGACTTTAGGTGTCTAGTCCTCATGGGAATGATACCTTTTGTAAACTTATCAACAAAATCTATTGATGCATCTGGCCGTATTAGAAATTTCGATACTCTTTTTCAAATATCTGATGAAGTTGTGAATAAAGTTAGGCTATAAAATATTGTATAGTTTATCACTGGTAATGATTCTATTTATAAAGCAGCTTAAAAAAGATTACAAAACAAGTATGATTATTTTTATTAAACTCTAATTGTGTTGCATATTGCATTTAGCTAATATTGAAAAATATAGGAGATGCTAGATAATTTTCTATCATTATGAAACTCTGCTTAAAGTAAGAAAAGTTACTAAGTTCATCTATAATCGTGCATGGGTACTAAACTTGATGAGAAAGGGTTTCATCAATGATAGGAGTTTATATCGTCCTACTATTACAAGATTTGAGACTAATTTCTTATCACTTTAATGTTTTGCTCTAATAAAGAAGGAACTGAAGAAAATGATTACAAGTAATAAGTGAGTTGCATCTTAATGTGTTAGGTCTAATGCTAGATGAGAGCTTTCTACAATTATACTTGAAGATCATAAATTTTGGTCTTAATGTTAATTTGACATCTAAGTTTGTGAGCCTTTAGTGAGAATTCTTCTTTTGGATAATAGTGCTAAAAAGATAAACAATGGATTATTTTTATGATGTCATAAAAGGGGCAGAGTAAGCAATCAAAAATAAGCTTTCTTTGTATACACCTTATATAGTAGTCAAGATATGAGAAAGACAACTTTACTCTCTGTTATTTGCTACTGGGGCATTTTTTAATCCTAATATCTCTTTTAGACCAAGTTTTATAAAGAAAGCTGAAGTTAAAAGGAGAATGTTATTAACTATTACAACAATTATTGCTAATGAGATGATACAAAATCTTTTAAGCTCACAAATGGAGGTTTAAATGGATGCTTCTAGTGATTATGGGATGCTTATTGCTATTCGTGAAAGAAACAAACCTAATCATGATATATATTTTTCACTTTTATTACTTGTAAGAAATTAATCGTCACTTTATTTTATTTATAAGATTACTTTTATTTTCTTATAGTTACTTAATGAGACCAATTCGGAACCGGTGTTTAAGAATTGCAAAGTGAAATTCTGAAACATCAGTTCCAAATTAGTCTCACTAAGCAATTGCAATTCGAATTCTGAGTGAATGTATGAGTGCAACAGAGTAAGAAAAGAATTTAAGTACATTTGAATTCATCCATTCCAAAAAAAAGGAATAGATTGGAACATAAAAGATTGAATGACTTAATCTTTATTTGATGCAATTTAATACTTCAAGAAAAGTATGATATTTTTATTATTAAGTCAAATATTTTTTTTTGCAATTTCTTAATAATTTAATTTTATTTGTTTACATAAGACTCTTAACAGAACTTGTAGTTTTGTAGATCTAATTTGCCTTGACTATATCAACTTTTTAGCATATTAAGTTTCTGAAAAACCAAGTTTGATAATAAGAGTGACTTAGAATATAATCTTGGATGAGAAAGTGTTGAGATTCGGACCCCAACTATTCAGAATATCATAAACCGTGAGCTTATTACCCTGTAGGGTTATTTCAAAGAACCCTTATTCGCTAACCATTTGGAATAACCATTATCGGTTCATCTTCTTGCTCTGATACCACAAGATGTCGGACACCGTTTTCGGAGCCCGACTATCACATTCGGATACCAATGTTTTTACACAACCACTTGCATTCGAACTAACCCCCTTTTTGGCTCATCTCCATTCCATCCCAAATATGTCAAAGGATAGCGTTGGTGAGTCCCCACTTTGCACGTGAACATGCTTCGGGTCAATTCAATTAGCATAACCTCTTAAATTTTTCTTCTATGTTTGGCCTATCGTCTGCGTTTTATCATCTGTCTTTGACTTTTATTGTCCGGGTCTGACCGCCTCTTATCGTCTGTATTCTATTTGCTTCTATCTTTCATTTGCGTCTGCCTTTTGACATGTCATCACAGACGATTCCTTGCGTTTGTGTTACGACGTGTCGCCTGTGTTCCTTTGCGTCTATGTTTCATGCGTCTGTGTACCTCCTTTGCGTCTGTGTGTGACGTCAGCACAGATGATTCCTTCCGTCTGTGTTCTTCCTTTGCAACTGTATATGACGTCATCACAGACGATTCCTTTCATCTGTGTTCTTCCTTTGTGCCTATGTGTGACGTCATCATAGACGATTCCTTTCGTCTGTGTTCTTCCTGTGCGTCTTTGTGTGATGTCATCACAAATGATACTCTTCCTCTATATTTTTCCTTCGCGTTCAGAACACAATCTCTCCAATTCTAGTACAACAACCTTGGCAATTTCAATAGAGGAGACGTGCACATATACATTTCATTATCTCAACCTTTAAAATAGTAGAATCATACATAAGAAGGAATTCAATGTCACTTTCTCATTTTTAACCACAGTCAGAGTTGTTACAAATCAATATACACATCAATCTTAAAACAAAATACAGAAGATGCTCAATGCTAATATGCTAAATAAGCTATTCAAAACCATTGACTTAGTACAACAGACTATAACTATTGCGGAGGTTTCGATGCCTTGCAAGAATCACTGATCTTCTCGATTTGCACCTGAAGAGTGGAGGTTAATTGGGGTGAGCTTCAAAGCTCAGTGGCTAACATACTTATAGCCATCAGTAATAAGCACAAATTCAAGAATATATATGTATAGGTACTAAGCAATTCAAATATGCTCAAGTAAGCAGATTAAGGCAGACCACATAACATTTAAGTGCATCATACTTAACAATTTACAGATGCAATGCACAATCAATAGCTCGAGGGTCCCATGGAAACAGAATGGAGAAATCGAAGTTTACCCCATGAACATAATGAGTCCTTTTTCGGAGCTCATATGCCACAAGCGGACAGCCAAGAGAAGGCTCTTGTCAACGTGCACGTGACGAACAGAATGGTTCCACTCTCGCCCAAACAAAGCACATATTCATTTAATCATATGTTCAGATTTTTATGCTTGTTTGTCTTTTCATTCAAACAGAATGCCATGACATATTTCGATGGAATAACAGAATCAAAGTTCATAAATCTTAAGCATTTTCAATAATCACACATTTCAGCAAATTTTTGTACATACATGCACACATATATAGGCAAGAATTTGCCCAATCACATAATAACTATAAATACATTACCCACCAAATTTGCTTGACAACAAAGTTTCACTGTTGTCTCTCCTCTTCGCCTTGGATAAGACTTGTTTGGTTTCCTACAACAAACCAAGTCCTCATTCAGTAAGAATCACATTTGAGAACCTATAGAACCAAAAGCATTGAACTTACACTAGAATGCTTAAACACATATATTTCCCAACCTCTTTGAACCAAAAGCCTTTCAAAACTCCAATAGATCTAAAAATTAAACTTACCTTAGATCTTCACCATCTAATGAGATCCTTGGCTCTAAAGAAAGCTCTTCCCTTCCTTTTTCTTTTTCTCTTAGTTAGTAACCTCAAAATCACTCTTCAAGACTAAGAAAATC
>JANZXR010000008.1:36460802-36485471 GCA_027575705.1 Erythroxylum echinodendron
ATGCTAAAGTCCACTTTACCCTTCCTTATAAACTTAGGTTCTTTCAACCTTAAGTCATCTTCCAAAAATGCCCTTATACATCTTACAACATCAACACTTAATTCCATCAATCCATGAATTTAATCCTCCTAAACTTGACATAATAATTAACTCTAATTAAAGATTTATCTAACAATACTACAAAATTGATTCAAATCATGCTTACTAAAATAAAAAAAATTTCGGGCCCAACAGAAAGTATTAGCAGGTCATTTGGTGCAATAAATTTGAATGATGGTGATGATGAGACTCCTTTCAATAATGAAGATTTGTACCAAATGAGAACTATGATCAATACTATTTAAGCAGATATTAGATTGAATAAAGTTCCAGTTTTTAATTTCTTCTCTTCTTCTAATTCACTTATATTTGATGCATATCTTAAATTTTATCGATGCAATATAAATATAAAACTTTTAAATATAAATGTATTTATATCAAGTTTTGCTTCTACTTAGTTTTATTCTTCGACATGAACTCTTACTGTAATATTTATAGAATCATAGAATTTTATTATTATTTTTATTTGATGTTTTGATGTAATTATTTTTTATTATATGATAAAATTGTAATATTTTAAATACTTTATGTTATCCTTAATTTTATATATGTATGATAATTAAACAATCTTTTTAGTATTAATTATGTTTATTGTTTATAAGTAAAATATGTGAAAAGTAATATTAATAGAAATAAAGTTGTTATTTCAATTTTTTATTATTATAATTTTTAGAGACATGGTTGATTTAAAATTAAAAAGTATACATCATAATATATTAAGGAATTATTTTTTTAATTTTTAATTTTCAAATTTTATTTTATAATTCTTAAAAATTACTCAAAACCATACCCAATAGTAATGATATGTATCGTACTAAAAAGAAATTTGGCATTATACAATGTTCATAATATTGATTCAGACGATTAATATTGCAATAAAGAAGAGAAACATTTAAAACGAATCACCAAAATACGAAATGTTGTGGGCCCAATTCTTATCAGAAATTGATAAAATAGTGAGAGTTGTGAAATATGAATTCAGGGGCGATGAGATTAGATCTTCTATTCTAAATATAGCGTATTTATTATGTTTTATTAAATTTAATCTGCATATTTACATAAATATCATATATTTATATAAATAATACATAGATAAATAATTAAAATAAATTACCTATGCTCTGCCTGCCGTCTGATCTATCACGTGCAGGTGGACCCCACATTAAACATCGACAATTCCAAAGATTCAACCCTCAGAAAAGCAATACAAGGGTAAATACATTCCCAGCAAAGCAATCTCTTATCTGTGACCAAAGCCTCTTAACTTTGTTGTCTGTAGTCTGTACTAAACTACGAAACGCAGCTAATCATGGCCAGAAAGTTCTTCGTCGGCGGCAACTGGAAATGTGTATGTCATGTCTTCCATCTCCTCTCCGTTTCCTAACTCAGTTTTATTTTCTCCTCTTTTTCGGTTTCTTCTGACAACAAATTCGGATTTCCCTACTGAGTTGTTCTGATATCTTTAGTCTCTATATATATAGATGTACTTACTCAACGATCTTTTGATGTTTTTCTTCGGCGGTGTTTCTTGTTTTGTGTCAGATCTAGACCTTTCTACTCGAGAATAGTTGTTTCTATCTGTTGATTGGCTTAATCATTTTTTATTTTGTTGAGAATATAGTCGCAATCATAAAATCGGATTATGTTTCTTGTGTTAGGGAAAGAAAACAAAAGACAAAAAAACGTTTTTGTGATATGCTTGGAGTTTGATCATTTCTTATTTTTGTTGCAGAACGGAACCAACGAGGAGGTGAAGATGATCGTCACCACCTTGAACGAAGCTGAAGTTCCTTCGCAGGATGTTGTCGGTATGATTTGTTTTTATCCTTTTTCTTTTTCAGATCGTGCCCTATTTGTGTTTTTATGCTTGTCACGATCTCTATGCTTTTATTGTGTTTGGTTAATATTAAGCTTGAGTTTGAATAGCCTTAGCTTGCACATTCAGATACAGTGCCATGACTTTGTTACTTGTTAGTTACATAGATTCAAATTGCTTGGGACTTTCTTGTGTAGAGAGAATAGTTGTTTGAATATATTATTGTTATGTTTGAATCACTCAATTTCAAGTACTGCAAAAAAAAATTCTGCGTCTTGTTTCTCTTTTTTTTTTTGAAATTTTCCACAGGCATCTTCGGTTTTGAATTTCAGCGATATGAGTGATATTTTCAAAGGCAAATGTTCGTGAAATTGAATTTTTAGTAGAGTCTGAAGTTTTGGAGCAATAAGAAGCTGTAATGAAGGATTCTTATATTTGTTAGGCTTTTATGTGAATGTAATTTCTAAGCAACTAAATCAGCTTTCCTTGAGACCTTGACTTGTGTTTATTTTATCTGTTGGTTTCAAAAAAATAAAAAATTAGTTCATTTAGTATACGTAGTGATTTTTTGTCAAGTATCTGTTTGTGTATTAGTATTTCCTTTAGATAATGTTTCATCTGTGTGTGTGTGCATGTTTCCACGAATTAGAACTTAATTTATGCTTCTGTTCTAGTATTTGATGGCTGGATTGTCTTTCTTCTTTGTTACAGAGGTGGTTGTAAGCCCTCCGTTTGTATTTCTTCCTCTGGTAAAGAATTTGTTGAGATCTGACTTCCATGTTGCGGCGCAAAACTGTTGGGTACGCAAAGGTGGTGCTTTTACAGGAGAGGTCAGGTATGCTTGAATATGATATACTGATTGTTAGTTCACAAATAGTAAGTCAAATATTAGCAAGTGAGCTTTCTTATTTTGCTAAGATGTTGGACTTAATGTGGACCATTTTGCATTAGCTTCACTGCTTTCTAGGTGCCTTTATTTCTTTATTTATGTTCACAATGTTTCTTATGGGACAGGCAAGTTCATCTCATTTAAGGAGATGTAAAAACAAGGCTATTAATCAATTCACAATAGCAATTACTTTAAAAAATGTTGATGCTTGGCTCCAAGTATTTGGTACTTTTAAGGGGACAAAAAATTAGTTTGACAGTTTTTGCTCCTTTTGTCATATCATTATTGACCCTGTTTAATATACTGGATAAGTCATTGGTTTATATCTCCAATATTTGGGATGTATCTTTTATGCACAGTGCTGAGATGCTGGTGAACTTGGACATCCCATGGGTTATTCTCGGCCATTCTGAAAGAAGAGCTCTTTTGAATGAGTCAAATGAGGTAGGCTTTGTCACATTAGAGTAGGCACACTTTATTTCCTATAGATAAATGCTCATTAGCAAATTCATCTACTTCTTGTTATTCATTCTCGAGCCATCCTTTACAGTAATATTTGTCAAGTTTATTCACTCTGCCTATGTAATCCAGTTTGTTGGAGATAAAGTTGCATATGCTCTTTCTCAAGGCTTGAAGGTGATTGCTTGTATTGGGGAGACACTAGAGCAGAGAGAATCAGGGTCCACAATGGCCGTTGTTGCTGCACAAACAAAAGCAATTGCAGGTACTTGAGCATTGTTGACATTCAAATTCCCCAACACCACAATTCTTGAATGCTATAAGCATTGCTACTGTTTGATCTCATGGATATATATGGAATAGTCTAAGAAGATTTTTTATAGATTCTACCCTGCATTAGTAGATAACTGGTACTCTTAGAAGTGTTGTCCTTATATGACAGATTTTACTAATCTACTTCTTCCCAGTTCCCTTTTACTCGTATTTTTAGCGATATGTTATTTCCCTATGCAGATAAAATAACTAACTGGGCAAATATCGTTTTGGCTTATGAGCCAGTCTGGGCCATTGGTACTGGAAAGGTTGCAACTCCTGCTCAGGCTCAAGAAGTAAGTATAAAGTTACTTATTGTTGCAAACTTGTATTACTCCCCTTCAATTCTGCGGGGTAATGTGTATCTTGTTTTTTGTGAGCTCAGATTTGTGTGCATATGTATTGTGGTGCCCTCCGCGTGAGCACATTGCATTTTAATGAAACCTGTAATTTTGTCACTTAAATGCATGGATATGCACACATTCTCTTTCTTTCATTTTTTTAATTATCTGTCAAGAGAAGCATCACGTGATTTTTCCTTTATCTGGTGTAGACAACTCTATTTAACATTTTTACCAAGATTTGTTGGATTCATATAACAGGTCCATGCTGAGCTGAGGAAATGGCTTCATGACAATGTTGGTGCTGAGGTGGCTTCATCAACTAGAATTATCTATGGAGGTATATTTGATTAGATGGTACCGCGGCCGCATACTTTGCTTTCAGAATTTTCCAAATCCTTATCTTCTCCTCTGGGTAAGGTTGCTTGGTGACAAATTCTTCTTTCTAATCGAACTCTGGCAACTGTAGGTTCCGTAAATGGAGCAAACTGCAAGGAGTTGGCCGGACAAGCAGATGTTGATGGATTTTTGGTTGGTGGAGCTTCTTTGAAGGTGGATGTCTTATTCATGACAACTTTTGACTTACTTGTTTGCATTCTACCTCCCACAGTGTTGGCTCACTCTGACTATGTTTTTCCTATGTTAGCCGGAGTTCGTTGACATCATCAAGTCTGCAACAGTGAAGAAATGATCAGTCAATATATGTCCCTTTAGTCACTTGTTTGAATGTTAAATTGTTTGACTTAGGTTGTGTCCATCGTCTGTTTATCCTGCACTCACTTATCCAATTACACTGGCTAAGTGTAGAATAAATCAGAAATATTCTGAGTTGAGACGCCAATTTTTGCTTGCTATGGTTCATTCCTAGCTTTAGGTTTTGGGCGTACGAGGTTTTGAATTATTGTATGAAGTTTTTGTCAGAGCTCCTTATCACTTTGTGTACAAGACGCTCTCGCTTCTACTGCCTGCTTATTGAATTCGAAGAACCTCTTGAATAATCCTTTCTTCTTCCCTACCGATACACATGCAAGCTTTATTTGTATCTAAACTGATTCCACTAATGCTTAAGAACGACGGAGGTAGCTGTTTAAATTTTGTACTATTCACTGTTTTCGGTTATGTTGTCGATACATTTAAACTGAAAAAAAATAATAATAAACGAGTGTTCTAATTGAAATATGTGGTTCGTTTCAAGCTATCATGAATGATCAATAAAAACATTTTGTCGCACTAATAATAATAATAATTACTCGTTATTCGTATATTTGTAAAAAATAATAATTTACAAGAACCTACATTTCTAATACTAATTTACTTTAGACGAGTACCTGCAAATTTTACTTGGCAAGCGTGGCACGTGTGTTAAATATTGATTCCTATAACCGGATTTTTCTTTAGGTGCTCCGAATCACGTGGATTGAGCTGTTGCTTTAAAGAGATATACAAGTGGGTGTAGGATTTAGACCTCTTTGCTTGCTCTATAAAAAATCCAACAGATTAATCATTGCTCCTACTTTTTTCTTTTGTCTATACATACATACGCCTTTCCTTTTTCAACCGACATAACAAGAACCCAATGCTTTGTCTGGTAATCATATATTGCTGTTGGAAGTCTTTGATAATGGGAACAAAGCTTTGATTTATTAGTTTCTCCTTAGCCATCATTAGCATAAGAGAAAGTTCTCAGAAGTGGACTTAGCAAGGGTTGGGTGTACACTCATTTGTTCACTTTATTCCTCCTAGTGACGCCCCCTTCCCTAGCTACTTTCTCCTTTCACTTCCAACTTCCTATTGCCTGGTACACTTTGTTTTTCCAGTTGACTTTCTGGGCGAACAGATGTCAAAGAACACAAAAAGGAGGATAAACTTCAATCCAAATTGGTGTACAGAATAAAGACATTGTCATGGAAGAGGCACAAATAGCGATGCTCAACACCACGTAATGTGTAAGATGATGCTCCTGGAAAACATATAATAGTGTAGCTCGTGCAGCATGCACATATTTTATATGTTAATGTGCTGTTTTTAATAAATCGACGTCAACAGTAAAAAGGAAAACGGAGAGCCATGTTACAAGGGAGGGCGACGTGACATAGACCAGGTTCTGCTTGACATATTATTCTCTTGTATGTAAAGAGTTAAGGGATATTAAGATTCCATCGTTGATCATTCAAATCTGTACTTCAAGTCATTCTAACTTTCAATATGTCATTTTGCGTACATTTAAAGAGAAGATTTGTCTTTGAATGTTGCAATTAAAAATCAATTTCTACACATATCAATAACCCATGACATATACAATTGTTGACAGGTAAGCTTCCAGTATTGATAACTTTTCAGTAGACAAAAAGCAGTTCAGATCACCTGATCCAAAAGCAAGTAAGTATAGCATACTCTCGTAGCTCTTCAAGGACGATACAGATATTTCTTCAAAACCTAAAATTCAAACGTACCTGACGTTTGAAGTCTCACAGTTGCTTTTATTCAGGGATGCAGACGATAAGTGCGCGAGAACTCTAGCTATCATACATTAATTGTAGCACGTAAAGAATTTAATTACGTATCTCTCAGATTGAACGTAAAAGGAAAATAATCAAAGAAATGTGAAAGAATCTAATTTTAGTTTCATAACTTCAAACAAGCTTTTTGAGAATATAACGAGTGTGAATCGACCGTCATCTTCATAAGAACTACTCATCAGGACAGTAAAATCTTTCTACAGTTTTCTCAAAATATAAATTCTCTTAACAAGGCAGAGAATCCTTATGCTTATAAATGATATGAGCAATTGCAAGAGACCTTAACTTTTATATATAACTTCTATATCGGGCTTTCCTATCACTGGCCCGATATAGGTTTGGTCTACACTAATTGGGATCTATTTTTTTCCTGAACTTCAACCTATCAACTTAGATCAGTTATTGGGTCACTTTATTATCTTTATCCAGATCAAATTACGTAACTTAACCATAAATTATTAAAAAACCAAAAAATACAATTAAATATTGTTCAACTTTATGAAAAATGCCAAAAATATCCAACATTAACTACACGAAAAATATGAAATTTAATAAAAACTTTTAGGTAGGAAGTCTCAGAAAGTGGGAATGTCTCGCAGTTATGATCCTTAATCCCACATTGATACATCATCAATCCCACGTTGATACGATTAGTTGCTTAGTCATATATAAACCCCTCGCAAAGGTTCATTTGCCACTTAAAAAAATGAGTGAGACAACCATATTACCTGCTTGAAGTTGGTTAAAGGCAAAAGGTAGAGATTGCCACTTAATATTATTTTTGAAAATTTTAAGTTAGTCATTAACGTTATTTATGGTATTATATTTTATTTTAAACATTTTTAAAATGGTATTATTAACATCATAAATCTTAATTGAGTTAAGTTTTTGACCGTTTTTAGCATATTAATCATAAATGTAGTCTATATCAGGTGACAACTAGGTAATTTGGACTTACTAGATGCTAATATAATCTTAAAAATAATTTCTTTAAATATTGTCTAAAGGAGAGACTTTCAACTTAACATTTCACAAGATGTCTAAATAAACTCTTATCATTATCCCTGTTACCACTTTTATAGTATAATGAATAGTATTTTAGTAATGTTTGGATGCAATGAGTACTAGTTTACTAATGTTAGTGTGCATAATGGTACTAGATATAATGGTAGAAATTTATTTAAAATTTTTGTAAAACGTTAAGGTGCAAATCATACGTTTAGTCATTATTTTATCTCAAGCACGATAGCCTTAAGCCCAAGTTTATCCTTGCATTAGGTATATTATCAATCCTAGTGTAATGGTTCAATCAATAAGTTCATTAATAGCTTTAGGTCTTTTTAGAGGACCCAATCTAGGGTTTATTTCAAAATCTAGGAGGTTTAGAGATATTGAGGAGTCGTTGTTGGCCACCAAATTATTGTTAAGGAGCATCGATTGCTATGTGATTGAGAAGTATGCCAAAATATTAAGACTTGTTGATTTTAAAGACTAATTATCTAAGTTTAACATCCCTTACTATATTTAAATTATGAAACAGCTAGCTCAAAGAAGGTATAATATATCAATCTTGGGGAGATTAGTGCTTACTTCAATAGCCTCATAAATGGGATAAGACTTTTGTTCCATAACGTGGTACACAAAATCATTGATGGCATAAGCTTGCAATTAGCTTATTTCACCCACACTTATTAGGCATACAACTATCCACAACACTTTTTCAATATTTACATCAACTCAGATCTATTGAGAATTACTATAAATGGCTCATACTTAATTATAGGCCTTAGATGAGATTGTTAGTGTCTCTTAGAGTGCCAATGAGTAAAAGAGAATTTTTTTAAAAGTTTGTAAGATGTGAGTAGGTGTAATTTACAGTCTATATTAGGTGAGACAAATCCTCTTTTCAATAAGGCATATAAAGATAACACATTGCTAGAAGATCAAGTGAGGATTCTATTAAATAAAGAGTTTTTGTTTCTCTCTAAGAATGTGATGTTAGAGGAAGAAGTTCACTTAATGTGTTGACAATTCAAATGAAGAAATATGTATGATTCTTTTCCTCTCTAAATAGCCTTTTCCAAGTCTCTAACTACTTTAATTTCTCATAGTTACAGATATGAATCTAATCAAGCTCATAAATAAGGTTAATAAAAAAAGGTGATAATAATACTACACCTAGCAAATAAAAGAAAAGGTTCATAACTATATACCAAGTGGTTATCCCTGTGGAGTCGACTAGTACTGTAACTTCAATCAAATCTATAAAGGAAGAGGTTATAACAACCCTTAGACATATTGTAACCTGGCTCTTAGTTGAAAAGTCAAACATAAATGATATCTACTACCCTCACTACAATGTTGAAACGATTGACTTTATATTTGAGGCAAATAGCAATGGTTCACATATCTATAGTGGACTTCTCCTTAGAGATCATAATTATCTCAATGAGGGCGGTTGGAAAACTACTTGACTGTTTTCCAAATCTAAATAGTGAAGGTAGGCTAGCTAATTAATATTTCAATGCTTTTACATTTAGCAAATTTATTCTAAGTAATATTTTCATAAGCCTTAAGCTCATTTTCTATATGCATCAAAAGGACAATAATGGACTTTTAGCTGTCCAATTGGACATAAGATCAATTTTTCATAGATAATGATCAGTTGACCAAGTCTTGCATAGAGCTATAGATAGAGAAAGAAGAGAAGGAGAGAGAGGTGATAAAGCTTAAACATGATCTTGAGATGGCTCAGAGCAATTTCAAAAAGTTGTATGTTATAAATGATATTTTATAAGAAGCCTTCATAGTTTAAGCTATTATCAATCATAAGGTACAGATTTATCGAAACTTTTAAAGAGTAAAACATTTGAATCAATGAATTATTATTAGATGATGGATTCCTTTACAAAAAGCTTCATTCAATTTCATAAATTGTTGGAGGTTCAACGCTTAAACCTGAATTTTGATAATCTTCTGTTGTAGGATCTTCTAGTTGAAGGTAACATTTTTAGGGGGGGTGCTAAAGATGAGTCTGTAAATGATGAGTTCACAACTATGCTCTAAGACATCCACCGCCTAAAGCTTCCCTAACTGACTACAAGGTTTCCTTTAGGAATTGAATTTCTCCCCCTATTAGTATAAGGTGTATGTGTTTTTTTATATGTTTTTATTGGCCATTGGGGTTATGTATATTTTTTATGTAAAAGAGAGGTTACTTTTAGCATTATGATTTGACTATATCTGTGTTCTATTTGCTTTTTTTTTATAATTGTAAACTTTCTCAAACATTCATTACAATTTGTATGCATGTGTGTGTCTGTGTGTCCGTGTCTGTGTCTATGTCTGTGTCTATGTGTCTGTCAATATATGTGTGTCTGTGTGTCTATCTATGTGTAAAGTGTAATTTTAAATGTAGATTTGAATATCAAGTGTAGGACCCTAGGAAAATATGGATATTTATTAGTAAAGGGGTATGTCCTTTAATGCATAATGATGTGTATGTTCAAAATTGTACTAAAGATTAACTAGGTAAGTGCACCTATTGTTCTTATAATATAGTCTAGGTGAATACTAGTATCGTTCTTATAAAGATTACTAGTAATAATTATCTTTTTATTATCAAATGTAATAAAACAAATGATTGATTTAAACGAAATTATTAGCTAAACTAAAATTACTAGTCTAAGTAACAAAACAAAGTAATAAACAAAACTGAAGCAATCAATTGATAAATAATATCTATGTGTAGAATCGTTTCAGAACCTTTCTATGTTAAATTTATCTTCAGTCAACTATTAACTCTAGTTTCTTAGACCAGTATAAATTATAAAGCAGTAACCATATTATTTCTCAAGAAATATAACTCATATCTATAAGTTGATTGAATGAAATCTTTTTCTAATCAAAATCCTTAAGAACACATTAACTTGTTCTGTAAATTTCAATATTAGATTTGACTCTAACCTAGAAGATTTATATAGTCTTGTCTCTAGGATTCTGTACAACCCTTATTATCTATGCTATAATTTATTCGTACATATGATCCTTATATATGTAATCTGAAATTGAATCAAAATGCTAGCATATTTCAATTTAATCTTAATAAGTAATCATAAATATTTTGGAATAAAACTTGAATCTTTTATTAAATCAAATAATCAGTCCAAACAAATAGTTATAAGGTCCATCTCATCTAGATTTATCCTAATTTAATTCATACTAAGATAAATAAAACCAAAAACACCTAAGAAATATCACAAAACAAAAGAAGTCATTCTTATAAATCTTGAAATCATAAATTCTTAACTTAAGTCTTAATGGAAATATGTTCTTTTCTCTCTAAATTTGCTTCAGTTTTGGCTAAAAATGCTCCAATTCATGTTTTTAATGATGTTTTGTCTACTCTTTTCTTATCTCCTTCATATTTCTCTCTCTTTTATATTCAAAACCCTAAGATTTCAAAATATTTCAACAAACACAAGTTTAATACAAATTTGTGTTAGATTTTTGTTCCTCACTCTAACAGAAAACTAGGATTTATATATAAAAGAAGAACAACGCTAATGCAAATCTAAAACATAGAATCATAATCCTTGGTATACAATATAGTAGCCATTTTCTTCTAAAATCACCGAAAACTTGCTTTGACTTGACTCTAACTTGCTAGAATTTGTTCTTTCTTTATTAAGGAGCTAAAACAAGGCCTAAAAATAATATTTGTCAAATTAAATATCAAATCTTAAAAAAAATAATCCAACCACAAGCAAGATATTCCTAAATCATACTAAAAACATAACCTAGTTAGCACTTATCACACAACATTTAGTTTGTCTTAAGAAAATGGTGCGCAACTGCTATTACAGGTCTATATCTTAAAAGCATGACACTTGACTCATATCTTAGCTAATATGTGTAAATGTTATTAGAAACATGCATCTTAAAATATGTGACACTTGTTTTTTTGTCTTTGTAAATTTATGTAGCTATTATTATATGATTGTGTCTCAAAATATGTGACATTTGATTCATGTCTTATAAATATATGCAGCTACTATCATAATAAATGACACTAAGTATGCTCAAAGTGCTTAGCCAATGATTTTTCGAATCAACATTAATTGAGAACAATATAAAATTTTCCTTAATCACTTTAGGCTAATGAATTATATATTGATTACTCAAATACTTCCATATAATTTCTATTATATTTAATGATTACGAGTTGAGTTATCCTTGACTAAAACAAGCTATAAGTAGTATAAAAAGTTAGCAATTCCTATACGAGATACTTTGGAGACTCAAGTTAAACGATCACTTATATAATCATCACAATAAGAATTTTTACAGACATTCAAGCAATGCTCCAAATAGAACTCTTATACGCTATCAATTCAGTGAACTTGTGCTTTAATAAGAACCAACATGTTTATTTAAGTATCTTTATATTTTAGCTATGAAATCAATTACTTCCTTCTTGAGGAAGAAATATAAAGTTTGCTAGTCTTTTAATATTATATTAATGTCTAATCTTAATAAAATAATGACTAGGAATAATTTCAGGATAATACAATTGAATGTTTTGGTTTGTTTATTCTGTGCACAAAAATGAGTTATATATTGTCACATAATTGTTTTCATAAAATGGGTTATATATTACAAATTGAATTGTGTAATCATACAAAATTTGTTACTTTGTGTTGAATTATATAAAATAACAACAACAACCCCAGCGCACAAGCCTCTCTGCTTTGTGAGGGTTGGGGGAGGAACATCTATTGTAAACAACCTTCCCTTTGCATTTTACAAAGAGACAATTTTCGTAACTTAAACTTGTGACCTTTTGATCACAAAGGAGTAAATGAAAGATTGCTAAATTAAAATTGAGATTTCAATAGCTGTGTTGATTAAAATTGGTGAATGAAAACTTTGTGAAGAAGGAAAAATGATGATATTAATTCTTTCTTATTTGACAGTTTTGTATTGTTTATTTTATCACAAAATGGCTATTTGACTTATCTTGAACTTGAATTATGTAATGTATACAATTGATGATAGTGAGCAATGTTATCTAGTATTTGAGTAAGAATGTTGATTAATTTTGATGAATGAAAGATTTTCATGTTAAAATTACAATTTAGGAATAATGTAGATTAAAATTGGTGAATGAAAAATTAGTGAAGAAGGCAAAATAATGATATTAATGCTTGATTATTTAAATGCTTTGGTTTGTTTATTTTGTGCACAAAACGAGTTATATATTGTCACATAACAGTTTTCATAAAATGGGTTATATATTACAAATTGAATTGTGTAATCATACAAAATTGGTTACTTTACGTTGAATTATATACAACAACAACAACCCCAGCGCACAAGCCTCTCTACTTTGTGAGAGTTGGGGGAGGAACATCAATTGTAGACAATCGTCCCTTTGCATTTTACAAAGAGACAATTTTCGTGACTCAAACTCGTGACCTTTTGATCACAAAGGAGTAAATGAAAGATTGCTAAATCAAAATTGAGATTTCAATAGTTGTGTTGATTAACATTGGTGAATGAAAACTTGGTGAAGAACAAAAAATGATGACAATAATTCTTTCTTATTTGACAATTTTGTACTTTTTATTTTGTGCACAAAATGGCTATTTGACTTATCTTGAACTTGAATTGCACAGTGTGTACAATTGTCAATTGTGAGCAATGTTATCTAGTATTTGAGTAAGAATGTTGATTAAAATTGATGAATGAAAGATTTTAATATTAAAATTACAATTTAGTAATAATGTTGATTAAAATTGATGAATGAAAAATTAATGAAGAAGGCAAGATAATGATATTGGAGCTTGCTTATTTGAATGTTTTGGTTTGTTTATTTTGTGCACAAAAATGAGTTATATATTGTCACATAATAGTTTTCATAAAATGGGTTATATATTGCAAATTGAATTGTGTAATCATACAAAATTGGTTACTTTACGTTGCATTATATACAACAACAACAATCCCAACGCACAAGGCTCTCTGCTTTGTGAGAGTTGGGGGAGGAACATCAATTGTAGACAACCTTCCCTTTGCATTTTACAAAGAGACAATTTTCATAACTCAAACTCGTGACCTTTTGATCACAAAGGAGTAAATGAAAGATTGCTAAATTAAAATTGAGATTTTAATAGCTGTGTTGATTAAAATTGGTGAATGAAAACTTGGTGAAGATGGAAAAATGATGATAATAATTCTTTCTTATTTGATAGTTTTGTATTGTTTATTTTGTGCACAAAATGGCTATTTGACTTATCTTGAACTTGAATTGTATAATGTGTACAATTGACAATTGTGAGCAATGTTATCTAGTATTTGAATAAAAATGTTGATTAATACTGATGAATGAAAGATTTTCATATTAAAATTACAATTTAGGAATAATGTTGATTAAAATTGGTGAATGAAAAATTAGTGAAGAGGGAAAAATAATGATATTAGTGCTTGCTTATTTGAATGTTTTGGTTTGTTTATTTTGTGCACAAAAATGAGTTATATATTGTCACATAATAGTTTTCATAAAATGGGTTATATATTACAAATTGAATTGTGTAATCATACAAAATTTGTTACTTTATGTTGAATTATATATAAAAACAATAACCCCAGTGCACAAGACTCTCTACTTTGTGAGGGTTGCGGGAGGAACATCAATTGTAGACAACCTTACCTTTGTATTTTACAAAGTGACAATTTTCGTGACTCAAACTCATGACCTTTTGATCACAAAGGAGTAAATGAAAGATTGCTAAATTAAAATTGAGATTTCAATAGCTGTGTTAATTAAAATTGGTGATTGAAGACTTAGTGAAGAGGGAAAATTGATGATAATAATTCTTTCTTATTTGACAGTTTTGTATTGTTTATTTTGTGCACAAAATGGTTATTTGACTTATCTTGAACTTGAATTGTGTAGTGTGTACAATTAACGATTTTGAGCAATGTTATCTAGTATTTAAATAAAAATGTTGATTAATATTGATGAATGAAAGATTTTCAAATTAAAATTACAATTTAGTGATAATGTTGATTAAAATTGGTGAATGAAAAGTTAGTGAAGAAGGTAAAATAATGATATTAGTGCTTGCTTATTTGAATGTTTTGGTTTGTTTATTTTGTGCACAAAAACGAGTTATATATTGTCACATGATAGTTTTCATAAAATGGGTTATATATTACAAATTGAATTGTGTAATCATAATATTTTGTTACTTTTTGTTGAATTATATACAACAACAACAATTGTAGACAACCTACCCTTTGCATTTTACAAAGTGACAATTTTCGTGACTCAAACTCGTGACCTTTTGAACATAAATGAGTAAATGAAAGGTTGCTAAATTAAAATTGAGATTTCAATAGCTGTGTTGATCAAAATTGGCGATTGAAGACTTGGTGAAGAAGGAAAAATGATGATAATAATTCTTTCTTATCTGACAGTTTTATATTGTTTATTTTGTGCACAAAATGGCTATTTGACTTATCTTGAACTTGAATTTATAGTGTGTACAATTGACGATTTTGAGCAATGTTATCTAGTGTTTGAATAAAAATGTTGAATAATATTAGTGAATGAAAGATTTTCATATTAAAATAACAATAAGTTTTTCATATTAAAATTACAATTTAGTAATAATGTTGATTAAAATTGGTGAATGAAAAATTAGTTAAGAAGGCAAAATAATGATATTAGTGCTTGCTTATTTGAATGTTTTGGTTTGTTTATTTTGTGCACAAAAATGAGTTATTTATTGTCACATAATAGTTTTCATAAAATGGGTTATATATTACAAATTGAATTATGTAATCATACAAAATTGGTTACTTTATGTTGAATTATATACAACAAACCTCAGCGCACAAGGCTCTCTGCTTTGTGAGGGTTGAGGGAGGAACATCAATTGTAGACAACCTTCACTTTGCATTTTACAAAGAGACAATTTTCGTGACTCAAACTTATGACCTTTTGATCGCAAAGGAGTAACCTTTACCAATTAAATTATGTGATTACACAAATTTGTTATAGCTGTGAGTTTATGTTTGAATTATGTAATTACACAAAAAGAGTTATAGTTGTGAATTTATGATTGAATTATGTAATCAAATAAAATGAGTTATAGTTGTGAGCTAATGGTTGAATTATGTATTCATATAAAATGAGTTATATATGATGTATTTATCTTTTTTAAATTCATGTTATTTATGTGTTTTTTTAATCTAATATGTACTTTTATGTTTGTTTTGACTTGAACAATATACATTTTGTAATAATGGTTAATAATGACATTAAGTTCGAAGAACAACTATTTTGATTTGAAGTTATTATTAATTTTGAAATATATCTTCATTTATTTTTACAGATAAATGGAGGGAAGTTCAAGTACTCATGATAATTTAGTTGCTTAAGGAAGATTCAATGATCCAACATAGGCCATGTTAAATTGGTTCCTGGAATGAAGAATCATATCATTTATTTTATCGAAACAACCATTTGAAAGGTGGGATAATCATCAGATTAAGCAAGCATATAGAAAAGATTAAAGGTGATGTGGAGCTTTGTAAGAAAGTGAGTCATAATGTGAATGACAAATGAAAACTTTGTTTAAAGCGTATCAATATAAGAAAGATAGAAGGCAAACATTGAACAACGAAATTGGCAGTAAAAGTTCTTGTTCCAATGGTCAGAATAATAGTGGGGATGTTGAAAGTGTTTTTCCTACCCAATAAGAAGAGAATGTTGAACTTGATGTGATAAAAAGAGAAAACAAATATTTGAATTTTTTCACCACGAACAACTTTTGGAGCCCCGCTTTGAATTTATAATGCCTTACAATCTAAAGCGACTCACCAAGTGGACATGGCAATGGGTAGATAGTTTTATGATTCAGGTATATCATTTAATACTGCTCAATCTTATTATTAGTAGCATATGGTAGATGTCATTGTCTTTTATAGTCCACGATATATAGTTCTTTCAATTAATGACTGCAAAAGTAAACTTCTGAGCAGCTTTGTTCATGAAATAACTAGTTATTTGAATAAAGGAAGAATGACTTAGGCAACTTATAAGTGTTCAATTATATGTGATAGTTGGACAAATAGGAGATAGGAGTCGATTAGTAGTGTTTTGGTTTATTCTGCTAAAAGGACAATTTTTGTAAGTCTATTGATACATCTGGCCTTGTTAAAAATGTAAATTTTCTATTTCAGATATTTGATAAAGTTATAAATGAAGTTAGGCTAGAAAAAATTATTCAATTAATTATTGACAATGATCTAACTTGTAAAGTAGCTGGAAAAAGATTATAAAATATGCTAAATTCTTTTTAGTGCACTCCTTGTGTTGTTATTATAGGAGTGGTATATACTTTCCTATCATTAATGACGCTGTGCAAAAAGCAAAGAAAGTAACTAAGTTCATTTATAATTTTGCATGAGTCCTAAACTTAGTGAGAAAGGATTTTGCCAATGGTAGAAATTTTTGTCATCCTACTATTACAAGATTTGCAATTAATTTCTTATTACTTTAGTGTTTTGTTCTAATGAAGAAGGAGTTAAGGCAAATTCTTTCAAGTGATAAGTGAGTTATATTTCAGCATGTTAGGTTTAATACTAGATTGGAGGTCTCTAAAATTATACTGGAAGATCATAGATTTTGATCACAAATTAAATTGTGATCCGAATTTGTGAGCCTTTGGTGAGAGTACTTTATTTGGATGATATTGATGAGAAGGCAATAATGGGTTATTTTTATGAAACCATGGAAAGGGCGAAGGAAGCAACCAAGGCCAATTTGAAATTTGGCCTTCTTTTTATATGCATTATCATGCAGTCATTATTGATGGAAAGATAACTTTACTTTCTGTTATTTGTAACTATGGCATTTTTAATCATAGTTTCATTTTTCAATGATGGGAAAATATACATAACATTTTTCATCGTTCCTTTTTTTTTCAATTTGACAATTAACTTCTTTGGTATGCATCCCATGCCTTTGACCAAATCAAAGTAAATTAATTAAAAGTGTTAAATCGAAAAATCTAATATTGATATAACAATAGAGATGGTTCATTATTTAACGTAAATTTGGTTATTAATATTCTATAATAGCTAATTGGGCTTCAATTTGTCAAATATGATAGCCACCGAAAATGGTGCCTACCAAAGTTGAAGTCAAATATGGTAGGCATCGTTTTTAGTGCCTAGCTACATGTCCTGCCTATAAATAGGCAGGAGATAAACAAAGAGAGATATATGGGCAGAACAAAAGAAAGAGAGACGTGAGGTGAAAGAAAAAGAGAAAGACAGAGAGAGAGAGAGAGAGAGAGAGAATTATTCTGTGTATTTTTGTAGGTGTAGTGTTCTTCTTGTAATTCTCCAATTTTCTCAGTAGTAAAATTCTTTTATCCTTGCCCTTAGTTTTACCCTGCTTTAGGATTTTTCTACGTAAAATCTGTGTATTTATTACTATTCCTTCAATCCTATTTAGCTGCGAAGCTGCTCTAATCCAGTCGATTTTCACAATAAGTGGTATCAAAGCGAGACGAGAAAATTACGACGAATTTTTTGACTTAATCCGTTCAGAGTTTGGGTGAGCATAGTAAAAGTTGGTGAATAGTAACCACAAAGGTGACAACTGTTCATGCGTTTATTTTTGCATTAAATTTTGCAGTTACTGTAATTCAAGTATACAATACTATTCATATGTATGGTACTATTCATACATATGCATACGGTACTATTCATAAATACAGGTAGTGTTTATAAATAAAAGTACTATTCACGTAAAATAGTGGGAGCTAAATTTTGCTCCTGATAGAAGCAATGGCAGCAAAATTTAAGATTGAAAAGTTAAATGGGAATAATTTCTCATTGTGGAAGTTGAACATGAAGGCTATATTGAGGAAAGATAATTATCTGACGGCTATTAGTGAACAACCAGTTGGAGTCACAGATGAAAAGTGGAATGAGACAGATAGGAATGCTATTGTAAATCTTCATCTGGCACTAGCAGATGGAGTGTTGTCAAGCATAGAGGAGAAGAAGACGACAAAAGAGATTTGAGATCATCTCATAAAATTGTACGAGGCCAAATCACTTTACAACAAAAATTTTTTGAAGAGGAAACTGTACATTTTAAGTATGGTAGAATCCACTTCAGTGACGGAGCACTTAAATACTTTAAATACTCTATTTTTCCAACTCACATCATTAGGGCACACAATAGAGATAAGTGAACATGCGAAACTTCTACTCCAAAGTCTACTAGATTCGTATGATCAACTCGTCATCAATTTAACAAACAACACATACACTCTAGTCTTTGACAATATTGCAGCTATTATTCTAGAAGAAGAGAGTCGACGCAAAATTAAGGAAGACAGGCTGGCAAATTTGCAACAAACAGAGGCCTTGGCAGTGACAATGGGAAGATCAATAGAACATGGCCCAAGTGGGAGTCATTGTCATGGTAGATTAAAATCCAAGAGTAAGATGAATTTCAATTGCTACAATTGTGGCAAGAAAGGACACCTAAAGAAAGATTGTTCGAATTTGAATAAGAAAGATTATATTCCTTAAGGAAATGTGGCAACTACTTCAAATGATAGAGGTGCAATGGTCTGTAAAGCAGAAACGACTATTGGAGGTAAGAGAATATTTGTTGATGTATGACTTCTCGATTCAGCAGCTACTTTTCATATGACCTCTCAAAGAGACTAATTCCATCAGTATGAATTTGTCTCTGGGGGATCTGTGTATAGCTTTAATGATCAAGCTCTAAAGATCGTTGGTATCGACATCATCAAGTTAAAGATATATGATGGGACAACTTAGATTATTAAAAAAGTGCAACATGTGGAGGGCCTAAAGAAGAATTTGTTATCTGTAGACAACTAGATGATCTCGGTTTCAAATATGAGATTCAAACAAGATCATGAAAGTGATTAAAGGAGCGTTGATATTTATGAAAGCAGAGAACATTGTTGCAAATTTGTACATGTTGAAGGAAGTAACTTTGTAAGAAGAAGAGGCATTCGTTGCAGTGACTAGTCCATATGACAAATCTGCAATGAAGTGGCATAAAAAGCTTGGACATATGTTAGAACAAGGAATGAAGATATTTGCAAAGAAGAGTCGACTTCCAGGTCTCATAATGGTATCACTACCCTTCTGTGAGCATTGTATTGTGAATAAGCAGCATCAATTGAAGTTCAACACATCAAAGTTCATAAGTAAAGAAATTTTAGAATTGATTCACGCTGATGTATGGTAAGCACCAGTTATGTCCTTAAGAGGAGCAAATTTCTTTGTATCATTCATTGATGATTATTCGAAGAGATGTTGGGTGCTTCCTATCAAGAGGAAGGCAGGTGTATTTTCAACTTTCAAATTTTACAAAGCGCGGTGAAACTCGAATCTAGTAAGAAGATCAAGAATTTGCGGTCAGATAGTGGAGGAGAATATACTGGTAAAGAAATTGATAAATTTTGCAAGCAAAAAGGCATCGAAAGGCAGTTTACGACGGCTTACACTCCTCAACAAAATGGAGTAGTAGAGTAGGTGAATAAAACTCTGTTGGAAAGAACAAGAGTAATGTTAAGAACTGCAAGCTTAGATAAGAAATTCTGGGCAGAAGCAGCCAACACTACCTGTTATGTGGTGAATCGAGCTCCATCAACTGCAATTGTGTTGAAGACACTAATGGAGATATGGACTAGTAAACAAATGAATTATTCCAACCTCCATATTTTTGGAAGTCCTGCCTATGTGATGTTCAATGACTAAGAAAATTCTAAGTTGGATCCAAAATCTATACGATGTATTTTCTAGGGATATGCTGAAAGAGTAAAGGGGTATCGTCTATGGGATCCCACTCTCCACAAGATTGTTATCAGCAAGGATATTATCTTGAGAAGAATCATCAAGAACAAGAAGAAGATGCTAGCACTTCAAAATAGAATTTAGAGACTACAATAGTACAGGTGGAAAGGGAATAATAATGAAAATGATTCTTCTCAAGCTTCACCAGAGCACGAAGAGCACAAGGAGCAAGAACCAATCAAATCTGATGTTTTAGATACTCGAAGGTCAACTCGCACAAGAAAAGCACTAAGCTGGCACTCAGATTATATTATGGAGAGCAATATTGTATATTGTCTTTTAACTAAGAACAGAGAGCCATCAACTCTTCAAGAAGCAATGAATAGTTCAGATGCATCTCAGTGGATGGCAGCAATGTAGGAAGAAATTGAATCTATGCATAAGAATAAGATATGGAAACTGGTATCACTATCATAAGGAAGAAAACCTATTTGCAATAAATGGGTTTACACGACTAAGCAGAGTGGTGATGATCAAGTAGAGCGATATCATGCTAGATTGGTGGTAAAAGAATATACTCAGAAGAAGGTATTGATTTTAACAAAATATTTTCTCCTGTGGTTCGACTCATTACAATTTGAGTAGTTCTAGCGATGTGTGCTACATTTGACTTGCATCTTAAGCAGTTAGATGTGAAAACTACATTTTTTCATAGAGATGTTGAAGAAGAAATTTATATGCTCCAGCCAAAAGGTTTTGAAGAAAAAGGGAAGGAGAACTTGGTTTGTAGGTTGAACAAATCTCTGTATGGTTTAAAGCAGGCGCCAAGGTGTTGGCATAAGAGGTTTGATTCCTTCATCATGAGCCTTGGATACAGCAGACTGAATGCAAACCCTTGTGCATATTTCAAGAGGTTTGAGAAAGATGATTTTATAGTCTTACTATGTAGACAACATGTTGGTAGCAGGCCCTAACAATGATTGCATCAAAGAATTGAAGGCACAATTGGCTAGGGAATTTGAAATGAAAGATTTGGGACTAGCAAACAAGATTCTAAGGATGTAAATTCACCAAGACAGAAATCATAGGAAGATTTTGCTTTCTCAGAAGAATTATTTGAAGATCTTGCGGATATTTAACATGCAAGATTGTAAGTCAATCTATGCCCCTCTTCCTGTTAATTTCAAGTTATCTTTAAGTATGAGTCCTAGCAATGAAGAAGAAAAGATAGAGATGTCTTGAGTACCATATGCATCAACAGTGGGAGCTTAATGTTTGCTATGATTTGTACAAGACTAGACATTGCATATGTAGTGGGAGTAGTTAGTCGATACATGGCGAATCCTAGTCGAGAGCATTGGAATACTATTAAGAGGATTCTTAGATATATCAAGGGAATCTCAGATGTTCCATTATGTTATGAACGATCAGATTTTACTGTCAAAGGATATGTTGATGCTGATTATGTAGGTGATCTTGATAAAAGTAAATTCACTATAGGATATTTGTTTACACTAGCTAGAGGAGCTGTGAGTTGGATTTCAAAACTGCATTCAGTTGTGGCTACGTCAACAACAGAAGCAGAATATGTAGCAGCTACACAAGCTAGTAAAGAAGCAGTGTAGTTAAAGATATTGTTGGAAGAACTTGGGTATAAACAAGAGAATATTACTCTGTTTTATAATAACCAAAGTGCTTTGCATCTTGCAAGGAATCCAGCATTTCATTTAAAGATAAAACACATTCAAGTTTAATACCACTTCGTTCGTGAGAAAGTGGAGAAAGGAACAGTGGACATGCAGAAAATTCATACCATGAATAACCTGACAGATTTTATGACAAAAGCAATCAATGTTGACAAGTTTATGTGGTATCGATCCTCGTGTGGTTTTACAGAGACGTAAGCAACATGAAACGACAAAGTGGAAAGAATAGTGTGAAGATCTGATTGTCTTTCAATCAAATCTTCAAATGGGAGATTTGTCAAATATGGTAGGCACTGTTTTATCCTCTTCTCCTACCCATAAATAGGCAAGAGATGAATAAAGAGAGATATATGGGCATATCAAAAGAAAGAGAGACATGAGGTGAGGTAAGAGAGAGAGAGAGAGAGAGAGAGAGGGACAAAAATATTTTGTGTATTTTTGTTCTCCTTGTAATTCTTCAATTTTTCAGTAATAAAATTCTTTTATCCTTGTCCGTAATTTTTACTCTGATTTAGGAATTTTTTATATAAAATATGTGTATTTATTACTATTCTTTCAGTCCTATTCAACTGCAAATATGCTCTAATCCAATCAATTTTCGCAACAGAATTTGCTATATTTAATTATTTTCAGTATGTCACAATTTAAGTTCTCAACAAACGCATGTGATATTAATATAAAAAAAAAGGTCTAACCCCAACGATTGGTATTAGAATAAGTCTTAAATTTTGAAATTTAATTTTTTTCACTGGACCAATTGTTAAATTGTTAATTTAGTCTTCATTTTCCCGACTCAAGAATTAACAAATATTAAAACAAAAATAGAATTCATAGGTATTCGGGGAATCCTCCTTAGTACAATAGTTATAATTTGTGTCTAATAAGACAGTCTCGGAACTTTCAAAGAAACATCATGACACTTGGCATTTAGTGCCTTTTAAAAGTCACACCTTTTAAAGTGAAGACGGTGACATTTTACACAGTATGGACAAACTTCAATTATAGCTCTAACACAGTTGCGTCTCCGGCTCGCTGTAAAGCTTCATAACTTTAGAAATCAGCGCATTTACATAAATTTGTAAAAGTCTCATAAATTTAGAAATAAAATAATTGCGTTTATATAGCACTTCTAAAAAACCCTTAAAACGATGTCGTAAGGGTAGAAAAAGATCTGAACCAACATCTCAATATATTATAAATTATCAACACTTTTTTTTATTAAACTGGCACATAAAATCTCTCTCTCTCTCTCTCTCACATTCTGTAATGAACTAAAAGCCAAATTCAGACTTTTTGAGTTGCAAGTCAAGTTAGAACTCAAAATTGTCAAAGTACTACATTAATTTTTCCAAACCGACTAACATGACTATATTTTCTATTGAAAAAATATGTGGATGTGAACGAAACGATGATCCATGTACAGAAACCTATAGGTGGAAGATGTTGGCCAGTACCAACCGATAAAGTGAGAATCAATGCTCAAGTACCATATCTTAATTTGTGGCGGAACCTAACTTGGTTTCCCCGTCAATCCCGTTGGCTACTCGACAAAACTGCCGGCTTTGACCACTTCAGATGATTTTCTTATTAATATTTAGAAAGCAACAAGCCGTTTCCGGATGTACACATCCGTACCTCCTGTTTTGTGAAGATGATATAACATTTTAAGACAACATGTTGGTTTCTGACAGCATGCAATGTAATGGAATGGAATTGGAGAGGTAATCGAATGGAGGATGCAATCCTGTGACGAAGAGGATGATCACTAATAAGAATGTAATATTCGTTTACGAGAGAATGAATGCTGTAATATAGTAGCCATAAGTGCACTACAAATTGCATTGGAATGTTCAAGATCCATTGCACTTTAGTTGCTTTCCAATTGTATTGTTTTGTAAATGATTATACCTTAATTTAGCAGCTCTGTAAATAATTATTTTTTATTTTACACTTTTAACATCTTTCTCTTTTTTTTTCTTAATTTATAGGATAGATTTGTTATTTCAGAGAATTTTAGGTATAATTTTTAGTGCTTTCGCCTTTCTTTATCAAGTTTCATTTGTCAATTTTTTTATAGCATTATTCATATTAACAGTTTTTATTTGTAATCAAATAGAAATTTTATTTTTGTTATATTTTTTATTATGAATAACAGTTTTACTATGGTCAAATTATTCATATAAAAGTATAGAAGATAGATGGAATGAAATGTAATGTATAATAAATTACTATTATACTCCTGATATTAAAATAATTTTTGCAACAGATTTTATGATATAATTTTAAAATAAAAATCATATCCAATTAAAAAACCATGGTTGTAACTTGTTCAAATCACAACCCATAATTTTTATATTTTTTTCTATTTTAAAATAATAAAATTTATAATTAATAATAAATTGTATATAATTGATAATAAAATAATAATATTTTATTATTTTATTATCAATTATATACAATTTATTATTAATTATATAAAAATATTATTACCAATTATTTAATAAATGCCTGTCATACTATAATTGTTTTATTTTTCTCTTTTGTGTCCTCCCTTTCATGTGCAAGTCTAACTTAATTATACCATAGATTGTACACCAACTCTCAACAAAAAGTAAAAACTGTGGCAACTAAAACGCTAAAACAATAGCTACGACCCAGCCTTGGG
>JANZXR010000008.1:36507105-36517696 GCA_027575705.1 Erythroxylum echinodendron
CTTAAGCTATAGAACTAAAGCCCGAGCCTAACTTGATGCTTGAAAAAATAGTTCAGTCTAAAGCTCAGTTAACTTGGTTGAACCTATTGAATTTGACCTAGTTTGGGTAGGTTTGAGCTTATTTTCCATTCCTTAAAAACATATGATCCCAAAATTCTAAAAGGGTATATTTTTCTAGGCTTTAGAAAGTAGTGCCTACTATGATAGTTTTAAGAATGAGGTGAGACTTCTTTTCCATAATATGGTTCATAGTATTATCCTATACGAAAAATGTATTTAAAGGTCTATATAGTCATACATCTCTACAAAGTCCTAATCATAGAGCCCTATCATTATGGAGAAGTTTGTGTAATTCATCCTTGTCATGTTCCTAAGCATCTGAAATTGGATTGTGCTTCCCTTTTCTATGAAGAAAGTGGAGCAAAAGTTAAGTGTAAGTTCTTAATATGTTAACTCTATGATCTCAAAGAATTGGGAACATGCTCTATTGCTGATGAGATCTCGAACTTGTTGAGCTAAGCTAACTTGCTCTAGCACCTCCCAATTTGTACATTTATCGGTACCAAGCTTATTGCCTTTCAACCTCTGAAATTGCCCCTTATAGGCCCCAATATTAAACTGTAACATCTTGTGTCGCGTCGGTAAATGTGCAGCTGTCTCATTCTGGTGGTGAGTGAGCTCCACTCGGGACTTTAGAAGACCCTTCATCTCTTTGTCATTTTCTTAGTGCCTCCTTTTCCCTTCGTTGTTGTATCACCTCTGTTCTTTTTGTCATTGTACCCAAAATGAACTAAAATGAAAGGAAATAATGATATAAAAATATTAAATAACAAATTTCCCACACTAAAATCGTACACACATTATGTTATGTAATTGCGAAAATGCACACATTTAAACAATCAAATTAAAATAAAAACAAGGAAATTAACAAAATAATTAGAAAATTAAAATAATAGAAAAATTAGTAAGACAGTTAGAATTCAATTAATAAATTTAACTAATTAAAAATTCCTAAATGCAATTCCTAAACTTTAGAGTGAATTTGAACAATTTGACAGCTAAACCTATACTACATAAACAATTAACCCCTAAATCATGCAAAATATGGAATGTGTATATAATTAAACTAACAAACATTAGCTAATTGATAGAAAAATACCAAATTATTCCTAATCTAAAGAAACCCATTACAATTCCATAACATATTAAGCAAAATTATTAATTCTAAATTTGACTTTCATCCAATCACAAAGCAATTCATAAAATAAATCTATTAATTCACAGGGAAAGGAATGAAATTCAACTTATAATAGCAAAACAAGAAGAAAATTAGCAAAACATTCCTTGAATTGAAGCAAATGTGAAACCTAGAACATTGAATGGAGATCAACCCTGAAATTACATAAACACCCACAAATCCAAGTGCAATCGAAAATGCAAGAAAAATATAATTGGGTGTTGTAGGGGGGGGGGTTGCCTTACATGGTCAAGTACACGGTCACTATGGATTATGGATTTTGCAATCTCTTAATTAACAAAAAACCTATGTATCTAATTGAATCTTAAGCCCTCTAATAGACTATCGGGTCCTCACATAAAATCTCTCTTCGTATAAATTACCAATTTAATTATTTGTATGATCTATTAGATTGTTTAGCTTTCATTAACCAATCTAATTGTTTTGCTATCGATTCACTCTATTGATTTGTTACCGAAGCATGCAAATACATCAAATAATCTCAATATCCAATGTATTAACATCAAAAGAAATCACATTAACACTGATTCAAGAACAAATCCCTAAAGGAGTTTAGAACAACATCATCAAACCCAAATCCATCACTATCAAATCTATCTCATACATTCAAAAGAGAATAACAAAGATGAAATGAAATGTCACTTGAAAGGGTCGGGATGGATCAGAAAGACAACAAAAATAATAGTCCTTCTTTTTCCTTCCTCCTCCTTCTCTCTTCTCTTCCTCTTCCATGGGTCTTTCTCAAAAAGGTAGAAATGGAGATCCCTCTTTTAGGTTTCTTCATCTTCTATTTATATCTTCTTTATTTAGGGCAAACATTAGGGTTGACTCGGGCCTAAAAGTATGAAATATCCTTCGAAAAGTGGCGTTTTAGAAGTCGGTTTGCGTCTGTTGTCGTGTAGGACACAATTGTGACACTTAATTTTTACTCTTTGTCATAATCATGGCAAACATACCAAGCTTCTGTCACGATTCGTGGCCTTAGGTGTCGGGTTTCCTCTGAATTCTCTCCGTTCTTTGATATTTGATCTGAAACACTGATAAACACATCAAGATACCTCAAATACACAAAATTAAATCTTATTAGCATGCTCTAACCTATATAACATTCAAAACACAAAAATCTAACCAACTAACACAATTCTGACCTTAAATATGCATGAATCAATTAATTAATAGCTAAAACATACTAAAATGACTATTAAAATATCATGCAACCTACAACTATCACTAGACAAACTCCTTTGTTGTCTTTCATAAACTAGCTTAGCAAGTTGATCGATCTAAGCTTCCAAGTTATGTATAAAAGCCTCTTGTTTTCTTAATAAGGATTCAGTGGCTTGAAATCTTACCTCTAAAATTTTAAGAAATCTTATTATGAGGTCTTCCAAGCTTGGCTTTTTTTTTATTGAGGTGGGTGTTGCTGAAATCCTGATGGAGGGTTATTCCTTGGCTGCCTTTGATTCTTCTAAGAGAAATTTGGGTGATTCCTTTATCATGGATTGAATGTATTGCGATAGGGATTATCCTGAGGGTCTAGGAGCATTCTCCCCTTAATCCATGTGCTTAGGCTTTTACCATTGCCTGTAGTAATTGACATTCTTGACTTGGATGTCCTAGCCCGTACACCGCACACTGCATCACTTGGAATAATCAAGGATTCATCATTAACCCATCTATTTTCTTACTTAGAGCTTTACCCTGGCTTGCCAACACTATAATCGCAGCTAAATTATATACTCCTACTAGCTTGTTAGATTTTGCTCGAGAAGAATAGTACGGGTAGTTGTTCATGACCATATCTTTAATGAGATCATAGGTTGCTTCTGGTGGCTTATTATTCAGTATTCTCTTAGCTACTACTTCAATCATCTACTGAGTTGTTTGCTTAAGCGCATTGTAAGAGATTTGAATCTACATCCATGATGGTAAACCATGATGTGGGCACTTCCTTAGCATCTTCTTGAATCTCTCCTAAGTGTTATATGACGTCTCTAAATTGATCTGAGCATAGATAAAGATGTTGTTCCTCAGTTTGACAATCTTAGTACGTTCAGAAGAAACTTCTCTGTCATTTGGTTATATATGGTGATTAATTCCTTAAGCAGAGAATTTAATCATTGTTTTGGCCGATTCTTCAATGAGAATGAAGATAACCTTAGTTTGATCGTGTCATCAATGACACCTTTGACCTTAAATGTGGCATAAATTTTTAAAAACATTTTTATATGCATATTTGGATCCTCATCTTGAATCTCGAATATTTTCACTTTATGAATAAAGAAGTGAAAATTTATAGGCTTAGGTGTTAGTCCTAAAACTTTTACTATTGAACTACGTGGTTAAAGTCAAAATAATATGGTATGTGCATATGTGAATACTCCATGCTCCATCCCATCTGTGCAGTAACATTCGATCATTTCACAGGCAATTCTCACACCAATGACCATCCCATGTACATTTTTTTCTAGGTCCCATATATTTGTGTGGATGAGATACTGAGGACGGGGTTTTGGAGTTATCTCACCCTCGTGGGATCGCGACCCTCCTTGAATTTGTCCATGTCAACAAACAATTCGAAATGCCTCGACTTTTTTATTTTTAAAACAGATCCGAGTCAAATAGCAATAATTCGAAGCACTTCTTTATACACTATTTCGAAAACCCAAGGACTCAATTGTATGGATATGTAAAATATAGAAGATTTAATCCCCTAATGACCAGTCCAACTTGGCCTTTCAACTTGGTGGACAAGTTATAAATAGATAGAAAGGTCTGTCACTGGCATTATCCAACTCCCAATCTTATCAGAATCTACGGCATTCTCTTAATGTCATTCTAAAACTTCTTTCATTGTCAGAGTTTATAATTTTAAATATATGAACACTTTACAACTAAAAAGATGAATTGTTTCTTAGTCCAATATCCCTCAAAAAAACCTATGCTAGTATATGCTTCATTATTCCCTTTGGAATTTCTCAAATATAACTAACTGCAGTGCTGCAAGTAAGAAATTTAATAAATAAACAAACTGTGGATAACTTGAGTAATTTATTTTTATAAAAAATTGATAACTACTATTTTTAAATTTGTAATAAATAATCGCTAAGTGTATGTAATAATTCATAAATAACGTACTTTAAATAAATTATTTAATAAGACAATAACTCAAATACGATCTAATAATTTATATATTTAATATATTTTTATTCTTAATTAAGTATTCTATTCAAGATTTTAAATGAATTACAAATTTTTCTTGTAACAAATCAAACGTGCAATTTTATAAAATGAGAGGCTCTTGGAGAAGTTTAAGACTAATGTGTTTATTTGAAATATTCTATTGAGTTAACACATCAATTCAAGAATGAAATAACAGGGAGAATACTCGGAAGCGAAAACAAGGACATGAGATCACACGAATGGGTCAACTTGGCGTAAGGATTTTAGTTTAGCTGATGAATATAATATGATATCCATAAATAAAGACAATTTAAAACGAAGCCATGCTCTACCCCTTTGCTTATAGACTACAGTATCAAAATAATCACCCTTTAAATATGTCCGAGGAAATGAGAGAGGGAGAAAAGCCAAATGTTTAAAGACTCAGCAGTCAGCAAGCCAAGCCAGCCATATCGAGAAAGTATGGGTTGTTGGATTGTTTATGTACCTCAGTCATATCCAACGGATACAAGTTGTCCTACGGACTTATCTCTTCTCAAGACTATAAAGCTTTTCCCAGACACGGAAAGGACTAAAAGGAGGACAAACAAAGCAAACCGCAGCTGGGACCATCCCACCATTAATACTACTCCTACTCTTCTCTGAATCCATTTGGTTGAGTAGTAGTAATCAAACCGTAGGATAAGAAGCAACCAAAGAGCTGGCCTTTTATGGTTTATTTCTCCGCTTTATTTTCATTAAATCATTTTATCCTGTTACGTTCTTGGGATAGGAAAGCAGGAGGTGGGTTCCTGAATTCTTTATGCAACGATTTGTGGGTTGGTACTTATTTGTTCGTTGTTTATTTATTTGTTTTTCTTTTCTTTCCTCTTTCATATCAAAGTTGCCTTCAAAAGCAATCAACTTTGCTGGATAACACCTTTTGTTTTTGAAAAAGATGCTTTTTTTTCCCTGGTGCACTCCTAGATCTGCTCTTTTGATAAACTCTTCTGACTTGTCCAGTTGCAAGTTAATTTGGAGCTCAGATTCCCATTTTTGTGATCTGTAGGAAGAGATTTCAGAGGGTAACATTTCCTACTTTGTATAACTTGATGGGGATTTGCTTGAGCGCCCAAATCAAAGCTGAGAGCCCATGCAACACAGGTAAAGCTACTTTTCTATTCTTTCATTGAGACCCTTGTACTGTTATGCAATTTTTGTTCTAACACTTGAACTTCTAGCGCTTTTTATATTTTTCTGATATTGTTTTCTACCCCATCTCTCTCTGTATCACTGTGTGGATGAATCAAAATCTTGAATTTCAGGCCACTATGAAAAGCTTCATTGAGAGGACTTGATTGTTTTTTCCTTTTTGCTGTTAACAATTGACTTGCTATCATTTCTGTTGAGAACTTCATCACGGGATCTTGAATACTTGTTATTTTCAGTTTGTTGACATGGTAGGTTTGCATGCTTATAAATTGTATGAAAGGAAATAGAAATACAATCCTTCTATCCTCAGATTATGGGTTCGTTAACTTAATTCCAGCACAGCCAGACAGATGATATAACTGTATTTTTCTCATATGAAATAAATATGCAGTAAAATTGGGAATTTCAGCCAGTTTTCTTTTTCCTTATCTTTTCACCATTGGCTTTGCAATAGTTGTTGTTGTGTTTTTTCTTTTTTTATTTTTTATTTAGACTTGATAGCCTGTAAATGTGTTACTCATTGTGTATGCTTGTACTGATGAATATAATAAGTATGGAATTGATTTTTCCTGGGTCAATGCCCGAGTGGTTACTGGGGACAGACTGTAAATTCGTTGGCAATGTGTCTATGCTGGTTCAAATCCAGCCAATAATTAACCGATCTGCCATGCAATTATATGAAATGATATAATGCCTTTGATCTCTCGAAAAGCTTGATACGAACAAACGGAAAAGAAAATTCAAAATTTCTGACATATCTCTCCCTTTATTTTTTTAATTTGCTATATTTTATTTTACACAAAGTCTCATCTTACAAATGATCTAGATTCAGATTGGGATATTTAAGTATAAAGTCTAAGAAAAAGAATAAAGAATAATGAATAATGTAAGAATGATGTAAAGAAAAAAAAAGATTCTTTTTTTCATTAAAAGATTGATTATCAATCAATATTATTTTGCATCTGCTTTCCTCCTACAGAGGTTTATTGTTGTTTGGAAATGAAACGAAAATCTTTTCTTTGTCGGTGATGGCATTGTGCTTATGCAGAGCATATATGTGCTTGTGTAGGGGCAAGTCCAAAGTATGTCAGTGCAGATGGAAATGATCATAGTGTAAGTAGCAAGGCGTCATCTGTTTCAGTGCCTCCAACACCTAGAAGTGAGGGTGACATACTAAAGTCCTCCAATGTGAAGAGCTTCGCCTTCTATGATTTGAAAATGGCGACAAGGAATTTCCGTCCTGATAGTGTCCTAGGAGAAGGTGGATTTGGTTCAGTTTTTAAGGGATGGATTGATGAGCATTCATTAACTGCTACTAAGCCTGGGACTGGAATGGTTATTGCTGTGAAAAGGCTCAATCAGGAAAGTTTTCAAGGACATAAGGAGTGGTTGGTGAGTTCTTTTCCCTGCCTCCTGATTTTCGTTTTGGAAGATAATTGGACTTGAAGAAAATGAATCCAAGTGAGCTTCTTCTTGCATGGGAAACTTGTTTTGGTAATGATATGGACAGTGAAGATGCCAGGATGATTTTGGTGTTATTGTGAAGTCTCTGCAGTCAAATTCTAGGAATTGCCGTTCTTATTGTTTTGACCATTGGTTTAAAAATTACTTGTTGAACAGTTTGCTTCAATTAGCTGCATAGGTTAGCTTACCTTGCTTATATATTCTCATCAGGCAGAAGTTAACTACCTTGGTCAGCTTTATCATCCGCATCTGGTGAAACTGATAGGTTATTGCTTGGAGGATGAACACCGGCTTTTAGTGTATGAATTCATGCCTCGAGGCAGCTTGGAAAACCACTTATTTAGGAGTGAGTTATTTCATGTTCAACTATTTATTTATTGAAGCCAAAAAGCTCTGTTCAGCATTTTGAAACTAACTTTTATGTGTTGAAATACCAGGAGGTTCTTATTTCCACCCTCTTTCTTGGAATCTCCGCTTGAAGGTTGCACTTGGTGCTGCAAAGGGGCTGGCATTTCTTCATAGTGCTGAAACAAAAGTAATATATAGGGACTTCAAGACTTCCAATGTGTTGCTTGATTCAGTAAGTATGGTCTTTGAAGTCTGACTTTCGTGCTTCCATGATGTGATTCTCTTCTATATTATTGCAAATTGATTGCGTTCTCATCAGCTCTTGCGATCTCATCCATGATACACTTGCAGAACTACAATGCAAAGCTCTCTGATTTTGGATTGGCCAAGGATGGGCCAACAGGCGACAAAAGTCATGTATCTACTAGAGTTATGGGAACTTATGGATATGCTGCCCCAGAATATCTAGCAACAGGTATCCTCTCACGTTCATATAGATCGTCAAGCTTGGCACTTCTTATTGGGATTCTTTTTGTACATTCAGGTGTTCATCTTCTAACTTATTTGACACGCTAACTCTGAAAATCTTTCCACTTCGACCAGGTCATTTGACTGCCAAGAGTGATGTTTATAGCTATGGTGTTGTGTTGTTAGAAATGTTATCTGGTAGGAGAGCAGTCGATAAAAATAGACCATCTGGAGAACACAATCTTGTGGAATGGGCTAAACCATACCTCGCAAACAAACGAAAGATTTTTCGCATCCTAGACAGCCGTCTTGAAGGCCAGTATTCAGTGGATATTGCATTTAAGGCTTCTACACTTGCACTGCGTTGCATTTCCACAGAAGCCAAGTTCAGACCTACCATGGATGAGGTTGTGAAAGTATTGGAGGAACTCCAAGATTCAAATGAATCTACCACCAATAACCAGATGAACAATGTGCATAGGAGCCGCAGACGAAGTGCAGATGATGCTATTAGCAGAAGGAACACTACCAATTATCCTCGGCCTTCTGCTTCCTCACTCTATGCCTGAAAATCAAAACCTGACCAAGGCTGTTTCTCTTTATGGCTAAGCAAACTGCAGGCAACTTGGGGAGTTATCTTGGAAACTCTGGCATCCACCAGCATTTTGGACATGATTGTACAGTTGTTTTGCTGACTTGAGTTCCGAAGCAAGCACATAACAGCAGTTCGCAGAGTATTGTGTATGTATTCTACATTTACCTAAATGTTTGTGATACCTGGAGTCAGCTTTGAAATGAGAGATGCATCTGTATTAATAATTTCACGTTTCCTCCTATTTTTCCACTCGGGGCTTCTTGTATTAGATGACATATTGAGTTGTTTGATTTGATAAATGCACGGATCCCTGGGGTCCTAGATGGGTGTAACTAAATCATTCGCGAGGCATTTGGCTTAGTAAAAGGAAAAAAAATGATCGGAGCTGGAAAGAAAAGTAGATGGAAAAGTTGCAGACGGTTGGATGCATATTAACTGGAAAAATGTTGCAAACTATAGCCGATGATGGTCTTTGCAAGGTGAGAGTGAGACCCATTATTAGTAACTGAGGTTACGTGAATAGTCATTGGTTAGGGAAGATCTTTGTTTTGGATCACCCCAACAAGAATCACGAAGTTGCGGAGAAGACGTATCTGTGTGACTTGGTGCGTTGAATTGGAGTCCAGCCAAAGACACCGGAGAAACACGAGGGCCTCAAGACTTGCTTGTCATGTTTCGGTAGTAATAATCATTAGTCACATCTATCGATTTTTGTTTGCGACAAAGAATCTGTAATCTTGCACTCAAAAGGTGTCATAGTTTACTCTTTTAATCCAAAGATAAAAGAGTAATTAGGAGGCTGAACCTTGGGGTAATAAGTAAAGTTATTATTTTGTGACTAAAGTCAAAACATGTAGCATATATTGATGACCGTCCTCTAACCTTTGCAAAACAAGGAGCCTTTGTGCAATGAACTTATGTTGTTTTTGTGCTTGTGTTTGTTATAAAAGATAATTTCGTGGTTTCTTCTATCAAAATTAGTGATAACATTTTTTTTTCTCGTAATGTCATTCTACATGATAAATGATATCAACAAAAGCTATATAATCTATTGAACAACGTTATTTTTACGCTAATTAGAATATTATTGTTACTCTTTTAACTAGATGTTATTAGTTGTTCAGTCTTCATCAATCTATGTGTTATGTGATTCCTCTCCAAAGACGCACGATTATCTCTGCTTCCGATATAGATTTTCTTTTCGAGTTTGGAGTTCTCTCTTGATGAGCACCTCCACTACTTAGCCTTTAGTTTCTTGGCTCCCCCTCCTATAGTAGGCTTCTACCCATCTTCGTTGGAGAAGGGATTTCAGATACATAGTCTCACGGTTAGTCTTTTCTGCCACAGTTTACCTTTTATAGTATGAGAGGAATAACCGGATCTTCAGCAGATGACACAAATCGACCATCAACATTGTTCAAGACATCTTTGAGCTTATCCGCTCTTAGCTTCTGGGTCTCGAGACATGTTTCCAGATACCAATTCTCTAGCGACGTATCTGAAAAATTCCTATATAGCTTGGATAATTTTATTGTCTTATTGATGGTCTCGTGTGACTTTTTCTCTTTAATTGTATTGTCTTGTTGAGGGTTGTCTGTGACCTCTCATTCTGGACATCGTCAATCAAACAGAGCTGTATCTTTGAGTTGATATTACCAAATGTAAATTTACTGAGATAAGGTGCGAAACAAACTAATCCAATTTACCAATACTTTCAGATAATTGAGGAGACAGGACAAGTTGGGCCTCCACTTCCTTGTCCAAAATCCTTATCATGTGCATTCGCAAACAAATCAATAAAGAAGGTGCAAGACAAGCTGGCAAGAAACAGACACAACAGAGAGGGGAGTTCAATTGATATGACTCAAATTAAGTTACAAATGGAGATTATAAACTTGTAATCTACTTAGACCAAAGGCAGACTATATTAATTGGACTCCACGACAACTTAATACTTGGATTTATGTAACAACACTCAGTAAATTCTGTTGAGTTTGGCTCCTCTAATTGTCCCATATTGGTTGGGAGAAACAATTGGGACAAGGCTCTTGACTATATAAGGAGGGTGCTACCTCCTTAGTTAG
>JANZXR010000008.1:36521535-36573637 GCA_027575705.1 Erythroxylum echinodendron
TTTTTTCTCCGATTTAGGAGTTTCCACGTAAATTTCTTGTGTTGTTATTGTTTCTCTATTTTCTGCTATTTTTGACTATAAAATATTCTTGGGTGTGGGTTTGAGAGGTGTAAATTCCCAACAAATTCACCATTAGGAACCATTTAATGTAATGGTTTACATTTAAGATCACTACTATCAATGACTATACAACTCTTTTTGTCATGACTAATCCTCATCAGTTTCGGCTGCAGATATTTCAGAATCCAATTTGTTTATTAACTGCTCACTAATATGTTTTGCCACAGAAATCATGTCAAGAACTATGCTTGGATCGAGTCCTGCACCTCGTTTGGTCAGCCCACAAATGTGTCCCTTCCTATTAATAGATACTGATACAGCAGAGCTCATCTGGGACTCCTCTTCTGTAGTAGCATCTACGACGTAGTTCTTTCCAAACTGCAAGGTAGACATGTTCGACATTTTACAATGAAGGATGTTGCAATTGTCCAGAGCTCACAACGTCATCACCTTTGTCAAAGTAACTATGACAGGTACTGCAGATGTATCAAACTGTAGAAATTCTTCATCACTTATGTCAATCTCAAGTTGCTCATCTCCTGCTGCACCACTAGCAACATTTACTCTTGGGATGCCTAAATTGCTCAAACCAGCCTGTGGGAACATCAGCAAGCATATTAGTGATTGATATTCCCTACAAAAGTTTATTAAAAAACCAGAATATCTTCAAAATGATGACAGTCGACTTGCATTTGTGAGAAAGGAATTCAAGCATGCAGATAGCTGAGCCAGGCATGCCCAGGTACTAATTACTTGGAAGATGAGGCATTTATTTCATATCGTTGGAAAAGCAATCCCATGTTCGCATATTCCCGCCTAAATCTTAACTGAATAGAAAAAAAATAAGGTTTAAACAAATTATACTGTGTACCTTGTTGGCAGCACCAAGAGCATCTAATAGATTTCCATCTGAACTGATGACAAGGCTGTCGATATAAAGATCCCAGCAAATTTTCCCTTGAACAACTACTAGAGATGATAGATCAATCCCAGCCCCTGCAACAATTTTAATGCCTTTACTAATTAGCCTAGCAAACACCTAAAATGATAATAAATTGATGAAATAAAAAAAGATTGCCTAAAAGGAAATAAAGAGGAAAATAAATCCAGGGTTCCTAGTTGCTCTGCAACACAAACCTACTCCACTTTTACCACATAATAGACAACACTCTAGAGCAGTTGAAAGTTATGCTAACAATTCCTCTCCCCCTCTTCCCTGAATTAGATAAAATATTGAGGAAAAGATGATGAGTGATTAAGAAAATTCAATTAGGCTTGACCATCCTCAGATGCACTAATAGATAAATATCTGGTGACAAGAATAAGGCAGCAAATATCTGGTAACAAGAATAAGGCAGCTAAATAAAAGAAAAGGTAAAACTACATTTAAGTGTTGCATCCAATTTGGCTGACTAGGAGTTATATTTGGAAATCTAATATGCATGAATTATTTAAGGAGAAAATGAGTGCTAACCCCTTTATCATGTCATCAACATTTTGGTCTTTAATTTTTAAAGCAATTTATCATTAAATCATGACCATTGCAATCATCAAGAAACTGGAATCCCTCATTGCGCAAAATTAACATAATAGATAGAGTAAAGAGTAACAGAAAGAATGACACTACCTCAAACATTGGTTCTATAACTGGAATACAATCAACGAATATGGCAACCTTTCCCTTATCAGGCTGCAGCGCATTTAGCTTCCTTAGTTCAGCCTGCAATCAAACAAAGAACATGATAATAAAAATTGTAAAAACCTTGAAGGAAGTAAACTGCGCAGCTAATAGTATCTAGAAAGCATAAGAGCATGTATAGCACCTTCACACTGGCAATAACCTCTGTTGCGCCCATTCTGATCCGTGCAGAGCCATTTGCCTGCCACACAAGTAGATAACCAAAACAAAAGTGAAATAGAGGCAGAACAGAAAAGGAAAAAAAAACACGCGCACACACAACTAGACAGCAGCAGAATAAGAATTCAGTTACCTGAGGGATGACTCCTGTCCCAACAAAGATTGGTCTGTATGCATCTCTCTTACGACCATCAGAACAGATGTTTTGATCAATTCCACCCTGAATGAAACGTTTTTCTCCAACAGAAAGCCCTACCATTTCTTAAAAACTAAAAACACTGCCAACCACGAGGATCACATTAGTGATGTTCCAACAAAAATCACTCAGCAGATTAGTCAAAAGATAATTTCGCAAAACAGAAACGAATTAAACAATAGTGAATTTCTTGTCTTTTTTATATATCGTAAACATTAACACTTAAAATTGAGCATGCAAAACTTTGTTTGGATCCTTACTTGCACAAGGGAAAGGAAAAGAAATATTGAGGAGAAAAGAGGAGAAAAGAATAGAAGAGAAATAGAATTTCATCTTCTGTTTGTTTTTCCAATTTATCAAAGGAGAGAATTGAAGGGATTCTCTTATAATTTATATATATTGGGATTCTCTTGTCTTAGATTTCTCCTCCTTTCTCACCAATTTGAAGGGAAATATATTTGGGCCAAATTTCTCTCAATTTCCTCTCCATTCTCTCACTTTCCCTTTACTTATTTTTGTCCAAACGGTAGAAATCAAGAGAAGTTCAATTCTCTTCCTTTCTTTTCTCTTGCTTTCTTTCAATCCAAACTAGGGCTAAAAATCCAGAAACTAATAAGTTTATTCAGCAACTAAAATCTCTCCACCAATAAACATTTTAGTAGTTAAGTGAATTTGACAAATTGGGTACACAGAACTAACTACTAACCAGCATAAAACTTACAACTTTAATTGAAAAAAACAACTGTCAACCGGTGAAACCCGTACAGAAACAAGTCCAAATGGTTAAATTTACACAAAAGCTAACAACAAGCGGAGGATGTTAAACCATACAGACCAATGAGAAAAACGATGACGGCAGGGCCGCTCAGCAGTTAAACACGGGGGACAAAAGTGGCGCGGTAAGTAGGTGTACGGACGGATGAAACCAGGAGTGGCGTTACCGAACAAGCCGTTATCAGATGTCTAAAAGGTGTCATTTCAAGTCACTAGGTTAAGGAAATAGTAACAGACACACAGGGGCTTTGTCTGTCTAAAGAAAACAGAAAGAGATAAGACTCCGTTCTAAAAATAAATTTTGTATGAAATTCATTAGCATATTTCTTTATTATATTGAAATACATATTTAACTAAATAATAATTGTCTTAATATAATTCGAGATACATAATATTGTACTAGCTTTAGTACTAGATTAGGTTTTAGTGCAATACTATACCGATACTGGTTAATATCGAGTATCGTTTTGGGTAATTTTTAAATTTATTAAATAGTATCTGAATTTTTTTAAAATTTACAAAATAGTTCATTATCATATTGTATGACTGTACTTAATACTTTATAAGTTTATATCAACTACATATCCAAAAATCGTAATAATAAATAATAACTACAATTAATATAAAATAACAATAATTTTCAAATATTTCACATATAAATAATAATCACAATTAATATAAAAAAGACAATCATCATAATATAAATATAAAATTACGAGCAATACAAAGTATTAAAAAGACTACAATGTTGTCATATAATAAATAATAATTACATCAAAACATCCAATAAAAAGAAAAAATAATATCATCGACTCTCAAACTATTACAATTTACGACAAGAGTTCCTGATGAGAAAACAACCAAGTAGATATAAAACCTGAAACAAAAACATTTACAATTACATTACATATATAGAATTTAACATATACATCAAATATAAGTAAAACTAAAAGAAAAGGAAAAAACAAAAACTTGGAACTTCATTCAATCATTTATGGGAGGATATCTGCTGTAATTGCACTGACCCCAATTGTTATTTGGTAGAAAATCGTGATCATTGAGAAGGGCCTCATCATCATCATCATCGCTCAAATTCAATGTACCAAATGACTTGTCGGGTTGTCGAAGCCCCTAAAATAATACCGACTCTCTTAACTTTTGTAGTAGTCATGGAACCAAGTCGAATCCCTAGAAAACTAAACACTAGTTTTCTAATTTCAAGCAATAAAATTAAATAGGGGGTTTTTTGATTAAATAACTAATTAACTGAAATCAATATGAAAATAAATTAAATAAACTGAATTTAAATATGAGAAAAGTCAAGATTACCAAACTCTAATTCAGGGGAAAGATTTCATCTAATTATAACATTGATTATTAGTCTAAAAAGAATATTTTCACGATTCAAGAAGTTAGTCTGAAACATATTAGGATAGTCGTAATAAGTCTTAAATTTTCCTAAATTAAATTGGTTCAAACCTAACATTCAAACCAAAACTTATCATCTATTGACTGGGTGTGGTAGCATTCCATATCGCATAAATAATAATAATAAGCTCTGTGAAAAATACTAAACCCTAAATTAAGTAATCGAGATAGCTGCAACTATTCAATTTAGTTTTCTTGTTTATCATAAGTTAAATATGGAAATTCATAAATAATCTATTTGCTACTTGTACCAATCCTTCATGACAAATACGAATCACTAAATTCCTGGATAGCGATAGAATAATTAATATTGAATTAAATTATCAAATTAATCGAATATCAATCATTCGTAAAATATAAGAACTCAAAGCAAGAAATACTTGAATTAAAACGTGAATAAAATTTTAAAACACAAAACCTCATAAGTTTACAATTAGAGTATTGAATCCTCTTGAATCAAAACGATGAGTTTAGCCATACATAACTTTTGCTCTAATAACAAAAATAGAAGAAAGACTAAAATATTTCTAAAAACGTACGAAGAGAGAACCCTTTTTCTGTTGTAAGAAACACCTCTTTTATAGGGTTTTCTAATCTAATCATAATCTAACTCTAACTTGTAAAGATGTTTATCTAAAACGAATTCAAAATCAAACTCCTTCATAATAAGGATAAGGAGAAGTCTTCTAGTCAAACTCCAAATCTTCAAGTGATCAGCCTAATCCTCTGCAAAAATCTCTTCACTTTATCCAAAATTTGTCATTATCATCAATAGATTCCCATTTTGATGCAATCTCTACTTTTCATCTCCTAAAACAACACGAATATTAATTTCCATATTTAAGCACAAAAATAAATTCAAAACAAAGAAGATAATATCAAATAATTACTTAAGATGAGATCTTATCAATGACATGTCAATGGTTTCCCATCCAAGAATATTTTCTTAGTCATCCACATCTACCAAACTTGGCTCCTCATAAACCCAATCCACCAAATATTGATATTATCAATTGAAATTGGATATGTTGAACTACTTGTGCTATTAAGAGTCCTAGTAAACAATAAAATATAATTATTAGAAAATTACAAAAAATTATATCAAAATTAATAATGATAATAACATACCTCTTCCGAAACTTCAAATTATAATAAACGAATACTAAGTCATTCAATCTCTTGTGCTCCACTCTATTCATTTTCTTAGAATGGATGAATTCAAATGTACTCTAGTTCCATTCATAACCTGTTGCATTCACACATTAACTTAAAATCTGAATTACAAACTTTTGCAATTTTGGAGCACCACTTCTTAGTTGATCTCACTAAGAAACTGTAAGTTGTAAGATAACAAAAATAGCGTTACAAACAAAATAAAGTGATAATTAATTTTTAACAAATAAGAAAAAGGGAACAATTAATACCTAAAGAAAGTTATGCTCTTTATCGAATAGCAATCGACAATCCAAAATTCCCAGAAGACAACTTATAAAGCTCCATTTGTGAGTTTAAGACATCTTGCGTCATTTCATGGCTAACAATTGTTGTAATAGTGAATAACATTCCTTTAATAACTTTAATTTTCTTAGTAAAAACTGGTCTGAAATATACACTTGAATTCAAACATGCCTCAGCTGCAAACAACGGAAAAAAAGGTTGTCTTTCTCATCTCTCATTGATGATTGTAAGATACGATGTGTATAAAGAAGGTCTATGTTTTATATTAGCCTTGATTGCTTCCTTCGTCCTTTTCATGGCATCAAAAAAATAACTCATTGTTGGCTTTTCTTCACTGTCAACCAAGCGAAGCACCCTCACCAAAGGCTCACAAACTTGGATAAAAAATTGACATTGAGATTAAAATTCTTAATCTTCCAGTATAATGCTGGAAACCTTCAATTCAGCATTAGACTTAGCATGTTGATATGCAACCCATTTATCACTTGTAAACATTTATCTTAACTTTTCTTCATTGAAACAAAAGACTGAAGTGATATGAAATTCGATACAAATCTTGTCACACCAGGACGACATAAATTCCTACCATTGGTAAATTTCTTTCTCATTAAATTCAATACACATGCACAATTATAGATGAACTTGGTCACCTTTTTAGCTTTTTGCATAATCTCATCAATAATAGGAAAATACCTAGGATCCGCTATATTCTCTAACATTAGGTCAATCTATTGTGCAGCATAAGAAGTCGAAAAGAAAGAATTATACCTATTCAAAAAAGAAAGAATTATACAAATTATGTAATCTTCTTCCTGTCACTTTTTAAGCGGAATCATTGTCAGTAATAAATTAAACAATATTTTTTGGCCCCAATTTATTCACAACTTTGTTAAATGTCTGAAATAAAGCATCAGTATTTCTAACAAGGCTAGATGCATCAATAGACTACAAAAACATTGAGCCATTTATAGAATAAATAAAAAATTAATAATAGGCTCTTGTCTCCTATTTGTCTAACCATCACTTATGATTGGACATCTAAAAGTAGCCTAATTCATTCTTCTTTCTGCTATATAACTTTTAATTTCAGAAACTGAGCAACTCAAAAGTTTACTTCTTAATTCATCAATCGAAAGAGCTTTGTATCTCGGACCGTAAGAAGTTATTTTATCCACTATAAGTTGATAATAATAAGACTAAGAAGCATTGAATGATGAACCTGTATCATACTACCATTTAGCTACTCCCATGTCGACATTGTGACCCGCATCTTTTGATTACATTGCACTACAAATTGAAGGTTAGGCTTCGGGAGTTGTCCATAGTGTAAAAAAAACTAGTCACCTACCTTCTTCTTTTCCTCACATTAGGTCCAGGTGTAACATCACTTCTTCCTGAGCCTGGGATGGAAAATTAACACTATCACTACCACTACCACTACCACTACTATTACCACCTTCAACATTTCCATAATCACCATGAACACTAGCAAACGAACTTCCACTACCAATTTCAAAAGTCAACCTTTCCTTTCTATCTTTCTTATGTTGGTATTATTCAAACAATGTTTTCATTTGCCAATTCATCATGACTTACTTTTTTACAAGGTTTTACATCTCTTTTAATCCCAGCTAAATGTTTCTTTAATCGGGTGATTTCTTGACCTTTCAAATGCTTATTACAAAATAACATCGAGAACTAATGCAACATAAGCCCAAGCTGAATCATTATATCTTCCTGAATTGGTTTAATCAGGAGTATTTGAAGTTCCTTCCATTTATCTGTAAAAATAAGAGAAGGCATATATCAAACATCCTAAGAAACATATAATTTCATTACACAATACATGTGTCCATCTTATGTAATATAACTCATTTTGCATGATTACATTATATACAATTCAATTTCATCGAACACTATTTACCATAAGTCAAAAACTAACAATTCAATTATTCAATATACATAATTACATAAAATATACATAAACAATTTCCATTTCCAGCAATCATAAAATATAACACCCGCATACCCCTGGGAGGATATGCATATGCTACACAAAACAGAACCAAAATAATCCAAAACATACTAAACCATTTCCAGAAACTCAAGGAACATACATTTCATTCATCAATGGTTGGGTCATATTCAGAACATAACATACACATGGTACTTATTACATACAAGCCTTAAATCCAAATCCAAATTGTATTACAAACCAATAAACAAAACACAAAATTCAAAATACAAGATGTCTCATACATTAAAAAAAACTCAAAAACAAACTGAACATTTCCAAGATAAAACACAATCTTCTTAGCCACTGCAGTTGTCTTAGTCCTAATCTCAAGTCTTCTTATCAGAACTTACACGGAGGCAAAACCAAGGTACTAAGCATATAACTTAATGGGGAATAACTAAACAAGATATAAATTGGTGACTATCTCTAACAATCGTTTAGCATTCACCTGTACAGAATTAGATCATGTCACCAACAATCTTTAATTGTTCATATTATGGAGCAATCCAAACATTATGTGTCTCATAATAGAATATGATTCATCATTACAGAACAGGACGTATAAATATCAGAATAGAATCTCATTGCTTCAGAACAGAACACACCAGCCTCAAACAGAACATAATTATGCCAAAACAGATTAAAACTTGTACCAGATCAAAATTCATTTTGTATCAGCTCAGAATTTATCTTATTTTAGATCAGAACTTATTTATATCAAAATTGAACATGTATCAGAATATAAAACATATTAGCCTGCTAATCCTTTTTTTTACAGAAGTGGGTAACAGGACCATAACAGGAGATACCTATGATCTGTATTACAGAACAAAAGAGACACTTATGTCTCGACACTGAAATTTCCATATCAGGAGAAGCCGAAGTGTTAATATCAGGAGAGACTTATATCTCAGACACTGAAGTGTTTATATGAGGAGACACTGAAGTGTCGACACTTTAGTGTCATAGGAGTAGCTGCAGACCCTTCTAGGCATGCCTATTTACCCACGACTAAAACTTGGTAGTTTTAAAACAAATCATTTCAGATTTTAGAATCACGTGCACAAGATGTAGTGCATAACATATGACTTTATTTCATTTTCCTCGAATTTAACATATACATGCACATCCAATCAAACTTAACATACCTTATGAGCACAAACATTTGCAACAATGCACCATTAAATACATAATGCATTTACACATTACATATAATTACACACATTTCCAATTCATAATCAATCATATTCAATTCACATCACATACACCATTTGAAACACATTTGTATTTATAAGGACACATTATTCACTAACCACACAGTCTTTAAGTAATTATTTCAATTAATAATCCATAACTAAACCAACTTTTAATCAATTAATCTAACATTATTTAAGTTCATTTTCAATCTCAATTAAGTTCAATTAAACCATTACTAAGTACCTTAACCTTATATATGCCAACAATTACACAAAACCAAGTTTAGCATTTTTTTTCTAGATTTTCTCAAGACAAGTTTCAGGTCAGTTTTTTATGGCCATTCTGATATAGAAACTGAGGTTTATAGGCAATATGTTCTTCTAAACAAATGTTCCTCTCTGTCTTAAGTTTCTAATGAACTAAAGTTTAGACAATTTGGTTCATTATTCCTAGAGTTATACCCAAAATATTACAGACTATTCTCAAATAGAGATAGTAACCAAAACTTAACTTTGATCTAAATTTCAAACCTTAAAGATAGAAATAAAATTCTATTCCTTCGTGAAAATTGTATACATATGTATTTAGTTTAATCTACAATTAAAATCACCCCATTTGAATATCTATAGGTCAAGTTATGGCTATAATATCGATGTCTATTCAATGGAACCACTACAATTAGCTCACGTCATACACCTTCAGCACTCCTTCACCATAGTTCATCAATTCCACTTCAATTCTACCTTATTTATGCCTCAATTCCACATCAATCTCATGTCCAGAACCAATTCAAAAAATCATTCATTAAGGAACTTACAAATCAATATCTTTCACACATCAAAACCAAACCAGAAATTATCATACAAAGATCATTTTTCCAGAATTCAATTCTCATCATCTTAACACATATTCCAATCACATTTTTCAACATTCAATTCTCATCATCTTAACACATATTCTAATCAATTCAAGTATGAAACATTTCATATTATAACATGAAATAAAGTTTAACATTCCCTTACCTCCTTATCTTCAAATTTTAACTCCAGAGAACTAGCTAATCTAGCAAAAACCGAATCAACATTGCATTTGTCAAACTAGAATTATTTTTCTAACACTTCCAAGCAATCAACACACATCTAAAATCAAGTTATAAGTTTAGTACTAACAAGAAAATAGCATCAAAATAGCAAGTCCTACTTCTTGATGCAGTAACTTACAAAGATCTAAGTGAAGATGTGTAACATCCCATTATCCCATGGTATGGGTTAAAACCCTAGAATACTATGCATGAGAGATTATTGAGAGGTTAGGAAGTGCATTTCATGCTCATGCATAATATAGCATACACACACATGTGAATATTTATTTTTGCACATTAAAATTATTGTACATGCATTCATTGACATTTATTGAGTATAATTGATTTATAAATGTGATTTTTGATATGAATTGTGGTTTATATGTATTGACAATTGAATTGGATTATACAAGTATTGATCTAGGATTTTTGGTGAAATTTAGAAAATTTTCTGAAAATTTGGGTATTTTGGACTAGAAAAATGTCGAGTGGCAAGACAATTGATAAATGGTAGTAGAAATAAGAGTCAAATGGCAATAGAAATTTTGATAAATGACTTTAGGGTTTATTGACAAGTGTCATTGAAATTTGGGAGACAATTGGATTAAAAATTGGAGTTTAATAGACTAAATATTAAAAAGGGTTCAAATAGGACCATGGTAAAGTAACAAATGGCAGTGACAAATATCACTACCACTCCCCACATGACTTATACGACATTTAACAAGTGAAAGATAATTTTTTCTTTCACTTGTTATCTTCTTTCATCTCATTAGTGGCTTTCTTCTTCATTCTCCTTCTTCACGATTTTTGAATTACCAAGCCTTCATCAACATTACATCTTGCTTTCATCTATCAATTGTGCTTCCATCTTGCTCTCTCCTTTCTCACTAAAGACCTAACCTCCCACCTTTGTATGATGATGCACGTGTGAGAGAAGAAAGCTAGGTCTAAGTGAGATCTTGAAGAACTTGGGGTCTTATCAAGTAAATTATGCTTTGATCATCATGTGTAGTGTTAAATGAAACTAATATGATGAATACTTTGAGATTGATGACTTGATCATGAAATTATATGTTGTGAATCATGAGTGATGAAATGAGCATATAAATGTCTTGTTTTTGCATATAAGATGATTAACCTTTCATAAATTGTTTTAGAGATGAGTTTGAACTTCAAAGATCATTATAACAGCGTAGAAAGAAGTGCAGAAATTCTGACTTGTAAATTGGATACTTATGTTCTATTTTCTTGGTATATTATGTGAATTTCTTTGATTATTTTATAGATGAACTAACATGAGTTTAGAGCTAATAAAAAGGAGTCATATGGTTTTTTGAAATGAGAAAAATTAAGGTGAATTTAGGAATGAAATGAAGGTGAAAAATGAAGGGAAACATGTGCAAAAAATTGAAGATGAATATGTATATGAATATGCTCTGTTTTGGTGTGTAATGACGTTAATGTTAGTAATTGTAATAGAGATGAAGTAGAGTGAGTTAAAAGAGAAAGAAAGGGATAGTATAGTGTCTCGAAGTGAGGAGAATTAGGATGACTGTTTATAGATAAAGGGAAGTGATAATGGATTTGAATGTGTACTGAAATATTGAAGAATGTATAGATATGGTTGATGTTTTGTTTATAGGGTTATGATCAACAATCTTATATGAAGTATTTTGTGGATGTTTTGAATTGGAATGGAGGTAAAAATGAAGAGGAATTGTAGTAGGATTGATAAGATATGCATAAGATGTGTTAGATGTGATTGTAGGAGTTGAAAATCTAGAAAATGGCTAGTAGATGTCTGTTAGGCGCACTTTAGGTCCGTTGGGTGGACATTCTCTGGAATTCCAACATTCCAGCCCCGTTCATGTCTGTTTGAAGGGACATAAGTTTGCTGGGTAGACATTATCTGGAATTCTAACATTCTAGCCTCGTTCATGCTCGTTTGGAGGGAGATAAGTCCGCCTGGCGGACATTCTCTAGACATCTACATAAATGTGCAATTTTGACCATTTTGACGGCAAAATCTCTCTTTAGGGTCTTCACAGAAGTTGTATAAATCGAATTTCTCTTCGAAAACATACTTTAATAACATTAATCCGAAATCCGCAACAAAAGTTAGGCTTATTGTCCCAAAATCATAAATATATATAAGTTATTGACTTATCGATGCTTTTCTATAATGTATTTAGGCTTGAATGAGCCTAGTGGATGGTGAATGAGGCGATTAAATTAAGGAAAGTGTATTAGGTATTAAAGAATGATTGAAAGATGATATTAATTAGTTATGAGATGTGTTTTAAGGAAATGTACCCGGGATTGTCATTGAGCATGCATTATACACAATCCATATATACATGTGTGTACAAATAAGTACTTATGTAAATATACAAAGTTGTAATGTGCATAAATGTATGTGTTTCATGATATAGAGGAGCAATTAGAGTGACCTTATCTAGACGTTGCCGGAACCTCGAGGCAATAAGCTATCTGAACTGTGAGTAACCTAAGATGGTCTCACCTGGATGATTTGTTTTATTTAAATTTTGTATTGAATTGGTATGTGATGTGATTGTAATGATTTTAGACATTGAATATCCGAGGTGTTTGATGCATGAAAAATTTATTGAAAGTGCTCATTGAATGTGAATTTGACTAAATAAGTGTTTCTCAACTTAATTGTTGAATGTCGGACCAAAGGTCTAATGATGAATGTGAACATAAATATGAATACGAATGTGAATGTGATTGATTAAATACAATAATTTAGTATATATGATGCATTTTGATTACATAAATGCATGAAACATAAAGGTAGTTGTGACCAGAGTCACTAGTGTAAAAGAGCTTAAAGCTCAGATTGTGATAAGAGCCTCTGGCTCTTATACAAAATGAGCCCTGTATTTCCAACAGATAAGGGTCAATATTATTGAGCCCAGTATCCACAACGGATACGGGACATTGAAAAGATACTCGGTTACAACAATATAATAAACGAATGTGAGTCTTATGAACATTACATATACACGAAAATTGTATGTTTTGAATGATTGCAATGTAATGTTGAATTTAGTTGAATGAAAATTGTGTAAAACTCATGTACAAAGTGTTTTGTGATGCTATATGAAAAATGAAATGATGTGAATTATATGTTTGTATGTGTTAATTTGATATGTGTTATGGGTGAACCATCAAGGATGGTTAACTCTCTGAGTTTGTAAAACTCATCAAAATTGTAACATTGACTTTTCAAGTTCAAGAGAGACGTCATAGTTTCTAAGGCAGCTTAGAAGAGATCTAGTATTGCTTTTGGATAGAAGACATAGATCAAAGGTCGGTCAGCTGGGACTGAAGGATTTAGACTAAATTTTGTATACTTCCTCATGTATGTAGCGTGTTTTGTAGACAGAGCTGCAGACTCTAATAGGCTGTCGATATTGTATACACATAGATGTTATATGTAATGTTACATTGTATCTTATGTTTTATGAAATGAAATGAGGAATTTGTGATTTGGAGATCATGAGATCCATGAGTTAGTGAAAGTGATATAGTTAGAGCGTCACTTCCGTCAGGTATGTACTCGAATATCTGATGGACGTACGTGCACCAATGTCTAATGGGAGTGGGGTTCCATAAGATGATCCAAAATCAAGCAAAATTTGAGAAGTTGAGTAGGAGTGAGTAGTTTCGATGGAGAAGAGCAAGGAAGAGAGTGAAGAAAGTTCCAGTTGAAAATTTTCCACCTTAGCTTCATGCAATACAAGATATCTTCATCCTCCATTGACACATGTCACACATGAAGGTAAGCTACTTGTCCTTCAATGAAGCCATCTACATGTCTTTATATGTGGCTGCCAAATGTCACAATTTTATTAGGCCATTGTCACTCTATAATTGGTCCATTGGTTAATTAATTACTAGTCCAATTGTCACCCAATTTTAGGCTTAGTCATACTAATTTTCATGTACAAACTATCTTGCCACCTGACAATTTTTCCTAGTCCAATTGTACATTTTAATACCTCAATTCTCAAATGATGTTAATTAATTCCAATTCACTAAGTATGATCCATTAAACTAAAATTCAAGTCATATGCAATTCTCAATCATATCACAATTTTTAACACCTATCATACATGTACTTTCATGGATATGAACATTCCAACTAGGGTACAATTTGGGTCCTTACACAAAATATACATAAACAATTTCCATTTTCAACAATTCTATTTCCAACAATTTCGAACAATTTAAATTCAAAGTTTTAAACATCAAAAAAATGCATAAACAATTTTCATTTCAAATAATCACTATCATAAAACATACATAAACAATTTCCATTTCCAACAATTTTGAATAATTTCAATTCAAACATCACAAAACATACATAAACAATTTCCATTTCCAATAATTTTCAACAATTTCCATTTCCAATAATCACAAAATATACATAAAATAATTTTTATTTCGGGCAATTACAAAACATACATAAACAATGCCCATTTCCAATAATCACAACACATACATAACAATTTCCAGTTCCACCAATCACAAAATATAGATAAACAATTTCCATTTCAACAATTTTCAACAATTTCCATTTCTATTAATCACAGAACATACATAAAACAATTTCTATTTCCAACAATCACAGAACATACATAAATAATTTTCATTTCCAATAATTTTCAGCAATTTCCATTTCCCACAATCAGAAAATATACATAAAACAATTTCCATTTCCAACATCACAAAACATATATAAACAATTTCTATTTCCAATAATCACAAAACATAAATAAACAATTTTTATTTCCAGTAATCACAAAACATACATAAAACAATTTCCATTTTTACCAATCACAAAACATACATAAACAATTTCCATTTCTAATAATCATAAAACATACATAAAATAATTTCCATTTCCAAAAATCATAAAACATACATAAACAATTTCCATTTCCAATAATCACAAAACATACATAAAACAATTTCTATTTCCAGGAATCACAAAACATATATAAACAATTTCTATTTGCAACAGTTTTCATTTCCAATAATCACAAAAATACATAAAACAATTTCCATTTTCAACAATCACAAAATATACATAATAATTTCAATTTTGATCAATTTTCAACAATTTCTATTTCCAATAATCACAAAACATATATAAAACGATTTTCATTTCCAACAATCACAAAACATATATAAACAATTTTTATTCCCAACAATTTCCATTGCTAATAATCACAAAACATACAAAAACAATTTCTACTTCTAACAATTTTCAACAATTTCAATTAAACCATTACAAAACATACACAAACAATTTTTATTTCCAATAATTTCGAAATTTTCACGTAATAGTCAATACTTTTAATAAACATGTAAAAATTATATAGTTAATACATTAATTATGTAATTTAAATTATTTAACAAGCTAATAATTGAAAGTCAAACCATAGATTTAATTTGTCTAATCTTGGTAAACTCACTCATCTTCGCCTTCATACCAATAACTCAAGTATAAGAAAGAGTTACTAAAAAAATTGTTTGATCATAATTAAAATGTGTTACTCAATGCATATGACGCTTACTTTTTTGTAAACTTATAATTTTATTAGGCAACAAATAAAGTCAATGCTAATCATGTTTTACTAAAATTTTTTTAAATTCTAACTTTTTTATTAAGTGTAAGTTTAATAATTTAAATGGCTTAAACTTCATAACTTAATTGTAAAAGTAATTATATTAAATATTTTCCTTTTTTAATCTCGTATAAATAACAATGTAGTTGTCTTATAAACATAAAATAAGATATAAATTTAAACATGCCACATTATTTAGCATGCCAATTTTTAAAAAATTATGTCAACGATAAAGTCTAAATTAGTAACCTTATATCTGTCCCATAGTAGCATATTGTATGACAAGAATTGTCAAAAAAACTAAATTAAATAATCGTTGCTTTTTCCAATTTCCACGAATGAAAGCAAACAACTTCAATGAATCAATTTCCATTTCCCAATTCCACTCTACACAAGAAGCACCGCAAATACGCAACAACATTCCCAATTCACAAAATACACCAACAATTCCATTCACAATTCACAAAATACACCTACAATTCTATTAACAATTCACAAAAAATACAAAAAGTCATAAACACACACCTAATTATTTCAGAATTCAATAACAATTTTAACGGGTCAGGTTGGGTCAGAAATATATTTGGATCTATTTCAAATATGTTGTGGAGGAGGAGACTCAAGACTTCAAGAGTGGTGGGTGGGCTAGTGGGGTGTCAGTGGTGCTCTGGTGGCATTGGTGGTGGTGGTAGGCTGCAGGTGTGGTGGTCGAGAGAGAGAGAGAGTGAGACGTGTAACTTTGTGAGAGGGAAATAAAAAAGTGGGAAAAGGAGAGAGCAGAGGGAGGGACTAGGGTGGGTCGCTGGTGGTGGGCACTGGTGGTGGAGTTGTGACATCGACAGAGAAGAGAGAGGGTCACCGAAGTTTGAATGAGAGAGAGGGAGCGAGATGTGAGAGAAAATAATTATGGGAGAGAAAGAAAGAATAGTGTCATCGGGTGTGGGTGTGGGTGTGGGTGTGGGTGTGGGAAGGGGGTTTTAAATTTTTTTTTACAGCTAAGTCCTCCAATTTTATAAAACTTACGGTACCAGCTAGTATTTTGAATACCGGCAATACTGGTTGGTACCAAGCGAAAAACATCAGTACCTAGTGTATCTTGAATACGGGCAGTACCAGTTGGCAATACTGGTTGGTACCAAGCGAAAAACTTCAGTACCTACTAGTATCTTGAATATGGGCAGTACCGGTCGGTACCAAGCAAAAAATGTCAGTAACGACCGGTATTTACTCCCACAACAGAGCCCTTGCCTCATACCAGTTTCCATCCGATATGTTACGTACCGGCCGGTATGAAATAAATTTCAATATACTGGATAAATTCAATAAAAATAAATATTTTTAAAATTATTGTTTTTTAGCTCTTGTATTTAAATAACCCAACTTTTATAAATACAATCGCATGATTTTTCCATCTCTCATATATTAACTCGTTTTTCTCTCTATTCTTTAAAACCATTTTTAATGTTTGAGTCCACTCAATTATGGTATGAGAGAAATAAAAAGAGCCTTTAAAAATTCTCCTTCTCCTCTTCCTAACCTCCTCTTTAATATTCTCTCTCAAATTAGGGAAGTTCTGTGGTTAACTCAAACAACCTCAACCTTAATGCCTAATTACTCTCAAACTAGATCCTTTGACTCCTCACTTTCCCCTCCCTCACCCCTTTTTTTCTAACAATTTTCTGTCTTATAGGTAAAAGGAAAGCAATGGAAAATCCTCACAGTGCCTGCTCTTCAAACTCTCAAGCTTAAGTCCCAACAACCTACTATAAGAATCCAAATTACACGGATGATTTCAAGTACCTTCTCAACATGAGAAAAAACACATACTACCACAATTTACTTACAATTTAATAACGTCTTAAAGCTGAGTAGCCAACTACTCTCCGTTCCATCACAATCTCGTCCAATATGTATTCAAATCTCAAGTAGATCAGTTATTAGATCAAAGGACTTATCAGAGTAAGGATGACAATTGGTCGAGTCAGGTTCGGGCCAGAGCCATGGCCTAATTAGGCCTCAAGTAGCCCAAGGCCTGATCAGCCCATAGTTAAACCTGTATCCAAGTCCCGGGCTCAAAACTCTGGCCTGAGCCCTACTCGATGACCATAAAGATTAGCCCCAATGCCCTAGCCCGATCGAGCTTATTAAGCCCAAAGCCTGATTAGGCTCGATCTGGTCGACTTTTTTATTTTTATAATTTAATAGAAATTTATTTAATTAAAAATAAAATATAAGAAATTCAATTAACTAAAGTTATGAATCTCAATTGAACAATAAAAATTAAAATTTTATAATGAGTAAATGTGTAAAAACGTACATATATTAATAAAATGAATAAAATCAAATCAAATTCATTAATAAAGGAGGATAGGATTATAAGAAATAAAAGAAAAAGATCATAAATTAAAGTGACCAATTCAATTAATTGAAGTTATGAATTTCAATTGAATAATAAAAATTGAGATTTTATAATAAATGAATATGTAAAACGTACATATATTGAAAAAATGAATAAGTTGAAACCAAATTCATTTATGAAGGAGGATAGGATTATAAGAAATGAAAGAAAAATTATAATTAAAGTTATCTATTTAATTAATTGAAATTATAAAATTTAACTAATTAATAAAAATTGAGATTTTATAATAAATGAATATATAAAATGCACATATATTGATAAAATGAATAAGATGAATCCAAGTCCATTACAGAAGAAGGGTAGGATTATGGGAAATGAAAGAAAAATTATAATTAAATTGATCAATTCAATTAATTGATGATAAGAAAAAATTAATTAATTGATGAAATAATTTACAAAAATGATAATCCAAAATTTTAAAATGATATCATTTACAAAAATTTAAGATAAAATAATGAAATAATGTTCTGGACTGGGAGTTTAGGATTGTGAAAGATTGAAAGTGGAGAGTGGAGAGTGGAGACTCAAGATAACAGTTAATCGTTGTAGTCAAGATCGTCAACAGTTTGGATCACTTCTTTTGTATATAGAAACATTATATTTAGTACTGTAATATTAAGCACATAAATAATTAAATATACCTTTATCATCTAATATTTTATTAAAATAATACCTATTTGATTGATGAATATGAGCATGTCTATGACTAGTCACCTCCAAATTAGTACATGTGGTTATATTAATATACAAATTAAAAAACAATATAAGGTGAGATAATATAAAAATATATGAAATTGATATATCAAAAAGAAAAGAGTTTATCCTCAATATCTTCATCATTTAACCAACTTTGGGCACACATAAAGGCTTTCATAGAAATAGGATGAAGTTGAGCATAATGAGGACAAATAACCCTACCACCAGTGCTAAAAGCAAACTTTGAAGCAACAGTATATGATGAAATTGCTAATAGGTCTCGTGCTATTACTTACATGATCAAAAAATTATTTCCATAGCTCTTCCACCATCAAAATAGATAGAACTGTGTACTTTCAACTTCAGTCATACAATCTTCTGTCAAATATTTATCTATCATATTGTACAAATGCCCTTTTTTCTTTAATGAATTTTGTGAGTCAAAGTAACAAGCTGCTCTTACAAAATGGGCATGAACTTAAAACTGAAGTCAAAATTGAACAATCTAAACTACTATGATCCCGATCCTGAATTTCATCCATTATAAGTTGATAATCAGTAAATAAATCATACAAAAATTGATTAATAACATCTACATGCTCTCGAGCTTGATCACCATACGACACATTATATATAAAATTGACACCCTCCATCTTATATCTTGGGTCCAACAGAGATGAGACTAAAACAATATGTCTACCAATAAGAGTTCAACTTTTCCATCATTTGTTCTACCATAACCCGAATAACCTCATTAAAATCAAACATTCAATTAGAGTATGATGAGGACTAATAACCCAATTACTAGTACTAAAACTAGAATTCGAAGCAATAGTAGATGATGGAATTGCTAATAATTTTGTGCAATTACTTGCAAGATCGGAAAATTATTTCTATAACTCTTCCACTATAATAATACATTAACTATAAACCTTTAACTTCTGCCACACAATCTTCTGTCAAATATTTATCTAACTTCATCATATTGTATGAAGTCCTATCCCTTTTTTCTTGCATGAATTTTGTAAATGAAAGTAACATATTACTTTTAAAAGATTATCCTGAACCTAAAACTAAAGATGGAGCTGAACAACTTGAACTACTATAATCTCGATCTTGAATTTTTTCCATTCTAAGTTGATAATCATTAAACAAATTATAACATAATTGTTTAATGACATCTACATGCTTATAAGCTCGATTACCATATAACACATTATATATAAAATTAACCCCCTCCGTTTTGTATCTTGGGTCTAGCATAGATAATACTGCAATAGTACATCCAACCATATACCAATAAGAATTCAGCTTCTCTATTTTTTATTCTACCATAACCCGAATAACACCATTAGAATCAAACATTTAATCAAATAAAGCTTTCTTTATCTCACACATAGTGCTGAAACAATAGTGAGAAGTTGGATATTTTATTTCAAAGAACAATTTAATCACAGTATAAAATAATTTCAACTTTACACAAAGTTCTCTAGCCAACTCTTATTAGTCTTCTGTAGGCATGTAAGTATACTGAGAATCTCTTTGTCTCAGCCTGGCAAACACATCAACGTACTGGATTGCCAACTCTAACATCTTAAAGGATGTGCTCCATCTGGTTGGACAATCTAAAACCAACGTCTTCGTACTCGAAATGTATAGTTATCGTGTCATTTCTTCAAATTTCCAACTCTTTTAGGTTTTGTACTTCAATATACTACACTATTGTAAATCAAATATATTTTTTCCTTTATTATATCTAATCCATCCTTCACAATCAAATTCAGAATATTTGTAAAGCAAAGCATATAGAATAACCTTCCACCAACCAACAAGCTCACAACCTGTATGTTATTCTTTAACTTTTCAATCATAGCATTATTCGTGCTACAATTATCAACTATTATGGTGGACAATTTGGTGTTGATATTACAATTTATCAAATAGTTTTCCAATAAGAATGCTAACCTTTTGCTTGTATATGATGTTAGCATATGAATCTACCACGTACAAATATGACCAACATCAATCATGACATAATGAAAAAGTAAATGATAACAACATTAAAGAATATATGTTATCTCAAAAGTTGAGCAGTAATATTTCATCCTTCCCTCTTATAAGGTCAACAGTAACAAATGTTTAACCTCCTAATATGATCTTTTTTCTATTAAAAAAATCCATATGTCTTTTTAAATAAGAGGTTCCACCTTTCAAACTCTCGACCAACATCTTCTGACAATACTTATATTTATCTTTTTCTACTCCATTCGTTGATCTAATCTTATTGAAATGATTCCAAACTTCACTTTTTAATTGACCTAGACTCCTACCTTCACCTGGTATGAGATTAGAAGTTTCCACTTTATCTTCAGTATTAGATTATAATTCTCTACTAAAGGAATATGCTCATCCATTTAAAACAATCAAAATATAAATTTATATGTTATCCATAATTATGATTGATAATTTATAAACATGGGAGAGAATAGCAGAACATAAATCATGATTATAGATTTAATGTTTATCAATTGTCAGTGACTTACACGATTACATACACAGGCATAATGTCACATAACACATGAGCATGTATATGTTTTTGTAGACTTGTAAGTCGATGTAAATTTTATCCACGCTTATATGATTACATATACAAACTTATATGTGATCATGTATGTTACTTACAGTCACACACACAGGTGTGTGTATGACTGTTTAAGTTATCAAAATTCATAAGCACTTACACGATCACATACACGAGCATGTATATGACTATGTAAGTTCTCGAAACGTATAATCATTTACATGGCCATCACAAATTCAATCTTCAGTCAAAAAATTCAAGTACTTTACCTTAGTGTTTGGGTGACAAAGAAGCAAAAAAAGACACAGTTGGAGTGTGAATGGGTGATGTGGAAAAGGTCAGCTGAAGGGAGTGTGAAAGGGAGGTATGGCGAAGGGGTGACAATAGTTAAATGAAGTCTAGACACACACAGAGAGAAAGAGAGAGAGAGTAAGAGTAAATGAGAAAGTGAAGAACGTAGGGCATAGAGCAACTGGAATCTAGGGAAGGAAGACAGAGGAAAGGGCAGAGGGAAATGTCAACCTAGATTAAAACAACATCGTTTTACACTTAGTATAGATTGAAACCTTAAATCAATATCATTTATCTTCTAAAAAAAATGATGTTGGTTTGATTTTATAATCTGTCGGGCTCAGGCTTAATAGTTTAAGCCTAAGGCAAGATAAAATTGGGATTTTTTAGCTTAAGGCTTAATCAACCCTAGCCTAGCCTATTGACCTCAGGTTGGGTCTAAACCCAAATGCCATCCCTACTTCAAACAGAAATAAAGAATACCAAAATATTCTAGAGATAGAGAAGTGCTCATCAGAGAGAATAAAGAATACTTAAAAAATCTCCTTAATCATACTCCCTTTGTCTTCCTTAAACTAAATCATATTGCTGAGGAAATAACCCTTTTGATGGGAATTAAGTACCAATTCAAGCTACACAAACTTTCTATGAAGGGGAGTTATGAATAAGGGCTTATAAGACTCGTGAAAAGTTCAAGTCAAGCGACAAAAAGGGAGCAAACTTTGAAAAAGGGGTTATAGGATATAACCAACACCATAATCAAAAGTAAAATAATGCACCAACTTGTATTTTAATTAATTACGATTTTATTATTTCAATTTTTTATTTCCTTTTAGAAATTTAATCTTCAGGTTTTTATGTTTTATGGTTTTGTGCCTACATAAGGCTACCCAGTGGATGCAATTATGCTTATCATTATTATTATTGAATCAAAAATCTTTTAAGATTTTTATATATCCTTATTCTTAACAATACTCTTTTGCTAGGTTCTTTTTTAACTATTTATCTTTTCTAGCTTACTAGTGGCAATAAACCATATAATCTTATCACTCTCAGTCCTTTCTTTTATAGAGTGTAGTGATTCATATCCTTCTTTTTATTTACTTCTATGCTTGATTTCTTATATTAGTCTATTTTTTACAGAACAGTTATTGGTCCTATCATATTGATATCAAATCTCACAATTTCTATTGATGAAATTGGTATCAGAATTTAGTATTAATAAACATTTTTATATTCAAATATTTTATTGGTATTGTGGTTTTTATTTTCAATACTCTTGTGTCCTTTTATCATACATTCAATTTCTGTATTCTTGTTGTTTTAAGATTTGTTAAGAATAAATTGTTCTTAAGTTCTTATTCCTTATTTCTTTAGCTTTCAAGTCTACAAAAAAAGTGCAACAAAGTTTTATAAAGAAATAGATATAAAGTTTTAACTAAAGCAAATATAAAAGGGATAATAATTGCACCACTCATTGTAAGAAAAGATTATTTCTATTCCAACAAAGACAAGGTATTCTATTGCCAAAAATATATTATTTTCTAGTTGTTCTTAAGTATTCTATTGCCAAAAATATATTATTTTTCTAGTTGTTCTTAATCTTATTGCAGTTAATTTGTCTTCTTCTATTCTTTATATTGGGTCTAAATGGATTCTGTATGGCACAAATTTTTATATTTTTAAATTTTCTTATTTATAGGCTTCTAGTTTTATTTCTTTGTTTTCTTTTTGTCTAAAGTTATTTCCTTAGAAGTATTTGACAAAAGGAGGAAGATTTAAACTAGCTTGCTTGATTTAGATTATCTAGTTTGCAAAGAACCTTTACTCAATATTTTAGGTTATGAGGCAAGGGAAAATTTGATAAAAATATGTGGAAGAGTGTTTTTCCTAGTAACTTTTTATGTAGGCACAATATAACTCAAAGCTAAAATAGAAGCTTATCCAAACATAAAGAAGTAAATGAGGAGGAAATAGTGAGAGTAGATAGCAAGTCATTCATGAAGATCATCGAAGGCCAATACGAGCGTCATAGTTGGAATATAGTATAACCTATCTTTAACTATTAAGATTAATGACCAAGGTGAAAAATAGAATTGAAGGTGTTACTAACTATCTGGGAGAACTAAACCTAAGGGGTGGTAAAAGAGGAAGAGGAGGAAGAATGGGGAGATAAGGAGGGGATGTGATTATTGGAGGATATGAAAGCGAGTATAAAGAAAAGGTAGATAATAATGTGGATAGTATGAAGATGACATTATTATCTTTTGTAAGGAAGATAGATCCCGATACCTACTTAAAATGGAGAAGCATCTAGAACTAGTTTTTGATTGTTATAATTTTTCGGAATAGAAGAAGTTTAACTAGATTCTATAAAGTTAGTTTCTATGTTTTAAATTAATGGGATCAAAAAATTTCCCACTAAAAGGAGAAAACGGGTGTTATTTGTCAGAAATTAAGATGAGATAAATTGTGATTTATACTGAGTTCCTATTATATGTAGCTTTACCAAAACTTGCAAATGTCAACTCAAGGCTCCAAAAGTGTAGAAGAGTACTACAAGGAGATGTAGATTGTCATAATTAAGAAAAATATGGAGGAAGAGTGAGAAGCGACAATGGCTCAATCTATTTATGGGTTGAACCTAGAAATTGTCAATATCATATAGCTACACTACTATATGAACTAGATGATACAATGAACATATCCATGAAGGTGGACAGGAAACTCAAAAGGAGGCATCTTAACCATTTTAGTATTTCAAGTGTAGGTTCTTCATCATAAAGCAACTTAGGGACTAAAGAGGAAGATAAAGCTCCAAAGTCAAAATACGACGTGTTTGGAGGGAAGACATATAGCTTCACAATGTTCCAACAAGAGGGAGAAGATAATAAGAGAGGATCAAGAGTATGTATCTATGAACGAAGAAGAAGCAGAGGGTGATATGCCTATATTGGAGGTATTAGTAATAGTGAGTTATTATAGACCTAAAGAGGGAATGTTATTGGTCACTAGGAGGGTATTGAGCATACATATAATAGAGGATGAAGCTAGTGAGAAAAGAAAAATCCTTTTCCATAATAGATTTTGTCATGGATTAGGTGTGTAATATGATCATAAATAGAAAGATTTGTTCTAATATGGCTAATATGGAGTTGGTGGAGAAATTAAGGATGTCAATCGCAAGATGCCCTAACCTATATAACCTACAATGGTTGAACAAGAGTGAAAAGGTTAAGGTAACAAAATAACCAATGGTTTCTTTCTTAATTAGGACGTATAAGGAAAAGGTGTAGTATGATGTGGTTTTTATGCAAGCAAGACATGTTTTTTTAAGGCACCCTTGACAATTTGATAGGAGAGCTATACATTATTAGTATAAGAACAAGTATTCCTTTTCCATGAATGACAATTAAATACCATTTCTCCATTGTCACCTATGCAAGTTTATAAAGATCAATTTAAAGTTATAATAGTAAGTAGGAGATTTAAGTGGAAAGAAACAAAAGCAAATACTTGGTGTAATTCAATTTTTTAACCACTGATGGTGTTTTTGTACATTAGGATGGTATTAAATGTATTAAGTATTGTATGATTTTTTGATCCATTCAATTGTTTGTACTTGAGTATTGATATGGTTTATGTTGAGCCATATAACTGTTTGTATTTAGTTATGATATTTTCTTATAAAAGTGAAACTATTGATTATTAGAAATAAACAACCTTTGGTATCTTTTTTTTACATAGACATGTCCTAGAATGTAATGAGTTATGATATTGCTTATGTTATTTTCTGGTAGAATACTCACATACTAATATAAAGAAGCCAAAATGATTCCACACACTAACATGGTTAATCTTCTTCTTTATTCTTCTTTTGAAATTTTGTTTCTCTCTCCTCAGTAAAATAATAAATAAATGACATGGTGATGGGCTATGAATATAACACTCACTTCCTTGCTTCTTAGATAATAGATAAACCAGATGGTAATATTAAAATACACAAACAAATTATTGTAAATTTAGGTTTTAAAAAAGTGGTACTTTCCACTAACAAGTTTCAATAACTAAATGAACATCTTTTGCAGAAGTGGAGGAAAGAAAAAAAAAAAGATTGTCAAGATGGAGGGAGCAACTTCTTTCTTCATATCATAATTGGCATATTTGATTTTACTAATTTCAACGTTCTTTGTGTTTTTATCTCTGTAGTTACCAATAATCGACACAAGAGATTTTCCTACATTAAAAGGTTGTTTAGTTTACTTCTTTTAGTCATTTTGGTTTCAAAAACTCAATAATCTGTTAAGATAGAATGCCAATTCTTTAATCTCTTGTAATTAAGAAATAATGAACTATTTCAACATGGAAATTTTGCGCCTTCATCTTTAATCTAAAGGGAAAGCAATGAGAGCAAACACTTGGAGTAGTTCAATTTCCTAACCACTGATGGTATTTTTTTACTAAGTATTTGTATGGTTTTAATTGACCCATTTAATTGTTTGCACTTAAGTAATGGTATTTTTTTTTATTAAGCTATGGAATTGTTTGTACTTAGTCATGATATTACATTATAAAAGTGAAGTTGTTACTTATTGGAAATAAATAACTATTGGTATTTTCTTCTACATACGCTTGACTTTGAACATAATAAGGCATGATACTACTTGTGTCAATTTTTGGTAGAATTCTCATGTATTAAAATAAAGTACATCCTAAATATAAAATGCTAAAATGATTTAGCACACTAACAAGGATGATCTTCTTCCTCATTCTTCTTTTAAAATTTTGTTTCACTTTCCTCAAGAAAAATAATAAACATATGACATGGAGATGGTCTATGGATATATCATTGACATTAAAGCACACAAAGCTTTTGTCCACATTAAAAGGTTATTTGTTTGACCTCTTTTAGTTATTTTGATTTCAAAAACTCAATAGTCTATTAAGGTAGAGTGTTAATTCTTTAAACTCGTTTTTAATTAAGAAATAGTGAACTAAAAGTAATTATTCTAAAAAAATTTCAAGATAGAAAATTTGTTCCACTTAATTTGTCTTTAATTTAATTTTCTCAACAATTTTTTATTAAAGTAAAACATAATTTAGCAAAAAGCTCTTAGCTATAATTGATTTAAAATAAATGAACATCTTCTCTTAAATGTACCATACGAATATGTAATTAATTGCAAGATATTGATTCTTAGTATATCTTAAAATGAACTTACTTATATTTTTTAAGGAATAATATGTTCAAAAGTTTTTACCCTTTTAATAATTTTTTAATTCAATGCCTAAGCTTTTAAAGTTTTCAATTAATTGACTAACATTTTAAAACCTTAACTATTTAGTTTAAATGTTGTTTTTGATGATGTACCATATCTAATAAACGTCACATAGATGTCTATCTATTAGCTATATAAGCAAAAACTAACATTTTGAATTAAATTGTTAAGGTTTCAAAAGATTGATACTTTGGACATTAAATTAAAAAATCTCAAAAGGTTAAAGTACTTTAAGAATTTTATTCATATTTAAGATTAAAATTAATTGAGGTATATTCAATAAGTATTTGAAGCAACACCTTGAGCTTCAAATTAATTTATAAAAAATAAACTTTTAACAAAAGTTGATAATGTCTGTAAATATATTTTCCATTAAATTAGTTTGCGGGACGGTATGTTTTTCCCAAGTACCTTCCATCATAAGAAATTATAGTTTTCAATGAATTAGTTTTCTAAAGGATTTTTTTTAAGATTTTGAAAGAAAGTATATTTTCAATGAAAATCTACTTTACAAAAAATTTAAAAGTATTGGAAAACATATTATTATCAAATTAAGTTCTTGAAAAATACACTTCCATAAAGGGATCGATCCCGGGTAAGCCATGCTCCTTCTTGGGTTGGGAGGAACAGCGATTCAACGTCCATTACAAATTTGTATTCTTAGGTTTGACAGGATCAGTGCATTAGTACCAGCAACCTTTAGGATCATAAAAATAAATTCACATACTTGGATGACGAAATCTTGGATTTGCCAATCGACTGGATTGGACATCTTTGGGGCAGATAGTCGCTGCAAAAACACTCCTATACGTGGAAAGAAAAACAAAGGACACTTGCAGAATGGTAGCTAGCTTCTTCAACATGTACTGCATTCCAATAAAGCAACCACTACGCAGCCTCTAGGATAGAGTTGCACGTTGCAGAGGAAAAGTGTGAGACATGCCTTACAAAGGTTGTTCAATAGAAGGGTCCGAGAAACCCATATTTACAAGTATCTTTCAACAGAAAAAGATATAGTACTGTCTACTCGTTTATGGTGCACGGATCCTATTTTTCCCCTCCTGAAACTCAACCTTTTAATCAGGCTGTAACCAATTTCCTCACTAACCCAGGTCTCCAATTTCTCCAATCTAATTTCCCGATTGATCTGTTTCTCAAATTGACTATGTCTCTGAAGTCAATAACTTTCTTTAGGTAATTGTTTCCTTGCTTGGGTTCAGTCTCCCCAGCAGTTTCATCCTCAACTTCTTCCGTTTCATTAATAACCTCGGTGTCATCTTCATCCTGAGTCAAAGTCTCATTAATAATGTTTTCCAAGATCTCCACCACATCACTCATTTTGGGGCGCGACTTGGGCTGTTTCCTTAAACACTTGTTCGCTAGTCCAGCTAGCTTCTGAGCTGATTTCATGCAATACTGTCCATCAAGTCGAGGGTCTACAATGAGGTGGAACTTCTTCCAGTCTGATACATATGGTCTTACCCATTCCAAAAGTTTCTGCTCACCACGAGGTAGGTTTCTTTCCACTGCTCGTCTTCCTGTGATGATCTCATAAAGAACCACACCAAAGCTCCAAACATCACTTTTTGCAGTCAGCCTGCCAGTGTGAACATACTCTGGAGCTGCATATCCCACTGTGCCCACAACCTTCAAGAACGTAATGGGAAAATTAAAATACAGTAACTTGAGCTGCACAATCACAGAATTATGGATTTGTAATCCAAACGAAGGCTAGCAGTGATCATGAACCATCTGTTGTCTTATTTTAGCATGAACTAAGATTGATAAAACAAAAGAAGTACTGATCATCTCATCCAAAAAGCTATTTATATGTATATTTTTGTGTGTATAACTGTATAACAGTAGCAATTACCAATAACAAATATGATATTGTTTGTTTGACAAACCGTTCCAAACAACTTTATAAGTTTAGGTTGCATGAATAACACAGCTTACTGTTGTAGAAACATGGCCAAATCCTTCAGGAGGTCCCTGCCTAGCAAGTCCAAAGTCTGAAAGCTTTGCATTGAAGTCTTCATCAAGCAGAACATTGGACGCCTTAAAATCTCGGAATATTAACTGCACCACCGGATATAAAAGTTTAAGAGGCAGAAACCATGTACTGATATAAATTAAAAACTAATACACAAGACATCCCACACAAATTTAAAGTGACCTGGACCTGAAAATCCATCTGCTCGTGGAGATAGGCCAATCCACGAGCTGCATCAAGAGCAATCTTTAATCTGATCATCCAAGGTAAAGGAGTAGGAATACGAGCCAAAAGATGATCATCGAGGCTCTTATTATGCATAAGCTCATACACCAAAAGTCTTTGCATTCCTCTTTCATCATCTTCAGCACAGTAACCCACTAACTTCACTAGATTTGGGTGTTTAACTACCCCTAACAAGTTCACTTCATTAATCCACTCCTTATGCCCCTGAAAATTAAACAAAAAGATGAGATTTGGCCACAACAAATTAAAGACCAAGTGAATTACTATCACTCGCTATTACTATTAACTAACAATAACAACAACAACGACAAATTAAGTTATGCCTGCAAACCCTGTCGATTTAACTGCTTAATGGCAACGTGCATCTTGTCATTTTGATTTTTAACAACGCCTCTATAAACACACCCAAACCCTCCCTCCCCAATCAGTAAACCCCTGTTGAAGCCTCTAGTTGCCGATTTAAGCTCGGCGAAGGTGAAGACTCGCAGATCATTCCCTCTTCGCTGGCTCAGAAACTCGTAGAACCCCAACGAGTCCGACAAGTCCCGCGACGAGGGGCAATCGGAGTCAAAGTCAAAGCGCCGGGTGTCGTTTGTGCTGCTCGATGCAACGCTTAACGACCTGGCCCAAGACACCCTGGAGACTCTAGAAATGACGCTGCCGCCACCGGAGTCGTCGTCCCGGCGCTCCCCGTTGGTAAAGTGGAAACACTTCATTATTTTGTTAGTTTGTTAGAACACCATTCAAGACTACACAAAGAATGAAGGATAGATAGACAGACTATAGAGAGTTTTGAAAAAACTCGTTTCTCCTTCCGTTCAACCACTAAAACTAATTCCTTACTCTGATATGTGATGTCATCTTAAACGAATAATATTTAATAATAACTCTGGTCTTAATTTTTTATTTTTTTAATTATTATTAAATATCAGAAATAAATTTTATGGCATTATTTTAATGTAATTTACTATTAAATTTGGGTCATATAAATTATGTAATAATTTGAATAAAAATATTTTAAATAAAATTACATAACACAGCTTATTAAAGTTGAAAATTCGTACACAAGAAGATGAGGACAATTCATAAACGCAAAAATCAGTGTTGAAATTTTAGGACAAATAAGCCGTTAAAATCAAAGGTCGTATACTTTTCAGTAAGTGGTCCATACGTAAGAAATACAGACGCAGTCCAATCCAATTTCATATCTTACCTTTGACGCCAACGCCTTGTTGATTAGACGAACATAAAGTAATGCAATGACTCGGTCAAGAGATGGCTTGAATACACAATGACGTTAAATAAATTATCATAAAGTAACTTGACTTGACTTCTAAATTAAGCAAATAACCTATAATTACCACATATCCATTAAATAAGTATAAAAGAACAACAGAGAATGTTGTCTTGAATTAAACTTATCCAGAATGTCACATCCGCCAATTCACTTTCCATTTTTTTACGTGGTAACTCTACTTTTCTATCTTCACTATTGGTCATGTCATCAAGTTTCAGTTTGGTTGAACCAACTTGAGCTAATTCTGGGGATGTTCCATTCACACACGTCCGTAATAGGATCAAATTATGTGCAATCCCTGTTAAGTTCGGAAAAGTTACCCAATTGTGCTTATCCAAAGGATTGCTCATCAACTTCAACTGCTTCTCGAACGCTTGATCTTATTGTGGTTTAGTTATACCAATCGTTATTTATCTAACATATAATTCTCACTTACGATTAGGAATGCATGTCAACAAATGAACAAGAAAGAATAGACACAATATATAAAAATAAAATTTAATCTTTAGTAACTCACATTCGTTACAAATTAACAATATGGCAAAAGAAAAGAACGAATAATGGTACTGTTGTCGCCTGCAACTAAATTAAGACTAACTCTAGCAATAAATATGTAGTCAGTGAAGAGTTGAGATTGTCCCCACGAAGAACTTTAACGCAAAATGTTAAACGAATTGAAACAAAATTTGGGGGCCGAGATTTGGTTTAACGTAATTTAAAAGAAATTAAAATGACTTAAATTAAATTAACGAAATTTAAATGAAATTAAAAATAACAAAAATATTCAAATCTGGAAATTTAGTGAACAAACCTTGATTTCGGGTCACTGACGTTATCAAACTGATATAGATCCTCGATATAAAACTCAATCCATTAACAAACATTCATTAGGGGTTTTTTCTCTTAAGATTAAATGAATAGAAACCTGTATTCTAAACATTCTTATTAGTCAACTACTTAGATACAATTTTAAGTTTAATTGATTAATAGCTTTAAGAACTAAGAAACCATTGAACAAGACAACACATGTATGACATACATTTAATCTAGTTAAGCGTCTTTTTAAAATTTCTAACTTTAACGTAAAGATGATAATCCTAATTGCTACTTGTGATTAGCGAGACTGAACGTCATATCCTATTAATCTAGCTATAGATTAAACAAACCAACTCCTAGTTATGCACCCTAGAAATCAATCAATTCAGTCATGAAAATTAATTCGGAAGACACTTAATATTCATCAATGAAAGTAATTTTATTTAGAATCTCACCATATCAAATGATAACGAGGCTTCCTTCAACCAAGAAGAAAAGTTTAGCTGTTCATAACAAAAGTAAGAGCAAATGGAATAATAACAAAAGATAAGGTCTCTATCTCTGGTCCTTTATGAAAAATACGAAATCCTTAGTCTAAAAATAAGAAAAACCCAAAAAGAAACAATCTGCAGCAAAATGAAAACAGCAGCTCCCTCCCTGCGCGAACAGTACACGTGAACAATACACATTTTTTTTATTTGTTTATTTTCTTCTCCTTCATCTTATAATGATCTTTAACAGATATCTCTCCTAGAACTTCAGGTTGTAAATCCCCATCAATAAGGCAACATTTGAATTTCAAAATCATAAAGATCTTGAATGTATCGGATCTGATTTAAAATAAGATCTGCAAAAAATCCTTTCCCTTGTACGTGTCCACGCTTAGTCATCTAATTTTTCTGTCAGTTGAGAATTCGACTTATCTTCCTTTTAATTCCATCTTTTTGGTCCAATTTCATCTTCCATATGTTGAAAACCACCTGAGAACAATTTAGAAACAAGTCTATCAATTTTGCACAATAATTTCAACATAATAAAAAAAATTTGTCCTAAAATTAGTACAAAATTGACAACTTAAAAAATTCCCCCACGCCAAACATATGCTCGTCCTCGAGCAAATATACCAAACCACTACACTTTATCAATTCTTCCTTTATAAGATTAAGTACACACAATCCACTAAACTTGAGCCAGTAAGACTTAGGTTGATACACATATGATAATCACTTTTCACTGATACAAATAAACAAAGTCAAGTTAAAACATTCTTGTTCAAAGGCAATTATGAAACCAAGGTGAATTCTTCTCACAGATTTCTCTTTTTACACTCAAGAGTTTAAGGTTAAAGTATTTCCCTCAAATATACCTCTAACAGATTGCACTACCATAAGCTTGTAAATTTACCAGTTATCATTCGTTCGAATTATATGAGCTCATAGGTCAGAAGCACTTTATTTTTGGGTTTTAATGGGACTAGGTTCAAGGGTAAGGTCAAAACGGAAAATGTTTAATCACAATAATTCACAAAGTACTAAGTAAGAGGGATAACTAACTATAAATTCTGAGATAAACATGTAAATACAATGAACTGCAATTACTCATTACTAACTAATGCTACTATACTTTATTTATAATTTTCTTTTCTTTTCTTTTTGTTTTCTCTTTTTTGTTTTTTTTGGTTTTTTTGTTTACATAAAACAACAATATTACCATATATTAATAAAATATGAGTAGAAGTACCTCTAAAAATATCTCAAAATATAATACAAACAAAAGTACCTAAATTATAGACATTAAATGCTTACTTGGTACTTTATTAAACTTGTGACAAGGTAAAGCTAAAGGATTTTTGGGTTTCAATGTAAGGTGATTAATTCAAAACAACAAGGTTAAAGGCCCAAAGAGATTTGCAGGGGAAAAATTTACTCGGTGGTCATTTAAGCTAAGAGGTTTAAAATAAAGAAGGCCTTAATCATTTCCGTAAATCATGTAGTTAAATAAATTCAATTTGGTTCAATGCAAGTTCTAAAGGCAAGCCTGATAGAGGAGCATTACACAATACAAGAAATAGAATAATATAAAGATGATGTCATTAAGGCTCAAATTCGCTCATAGGAGGTTTAATTCAAGAATTCATCTTGATTTCACATATCACCTAATCACTCAAATGGTAAACTTTGACTAAGTGTATAAGATCAGTTATTGCAATTAATCAGCATGGTTCACCTTAGAATCACATGGCCCAATTTAATTTCATGCTCACCCTCAATCTCATCCAAACTAATATGACAAAGTTTCATAGCTCAATATACGACACAAGCATGCAAAGAACAAAAAAACTTAACAAAAAGAAAATCAAAGAAAGGCAAGACCACATAGTCACACACTTGTATTCCATATCTTTCCCCCACACCTAGACCAACATTGTCCTCAATGTCCAAAAACAATAAAGGCATAAAAGAGGGAGGGGAACATAAGTACTCCCCTAGATTGAAGACGCTGTACGCAGCTTTGAAATGAATAACTGCAGCTTTAGAAAAACAGAGAGCATTGTTGAAGTGAAAGATTGCAGCTTCCTTTTCAAACGCCTACAAACAAAACAAACCAAAGAAAATAAGTAAAACACTCAAAGTAAACACCCAAAAGATATGCATCAAAGAGAAAAACACACAAAAGAAAGGGATATGGATGGGGTGCCTCCCATCAAGCACTGATTTAAGGTCATAAGCTTGACCTTTAGTATATCTACATCATCCATTATTGAATGGATGCTTGAGCCTAACAGGTAGCATGCTCAGACTTTGTGAGGATCCTGGAGCAATTTCCCTCGAAGTCAGTTCTTTCTCAGTACGATGCTCTATGACTTTTGATGAGTGGAACTTCATCGTTTCGCCTTTATACGCTAATGTCCACTTTTCTTTTCAGGCATCGCCCTTTTCCAACTGATTGGATTTATCCAATTTATAAAACATCACCTCAAATTCATTGTTGAGCAGTAGCGAGTTCTTCATGGCTTGCCACTGTGATGTATCGCCCATCTCCAAGAGTGTTTCAACTGTATCTGTAGTGTCCCCTTACTAAAGGGTATACACCGGGATGCCCGAAGGTCATTCCGATACATAACCTAGGATAAGGGTGTGCTACGTTCATTTAATACATTCACTTCACATGGTATGGTATCATAATTCACTTATAAAGTATCATAAGAAAACCACAATATTTTAAAACCAACTTTTTCCTCATTTCATTTTATAAAAACCCGATTATCTACATTATGACTTTCAACAATTTCCATATGTACATCAGCAAAACCTAATATAATAGTACTACATTAATGAGGAAAAATATGTACAATCTAACTAATCTGTCTAAAAATCCCAGCTGACCGACCTTTGAGCCATGACTTCTCTTACCGATCACAATTTACACAGCTGGTAGAGCCTCTCAGTAGCTAGAGTCGTCTCTCAATCCTAAAAAGATAACGCTACAATTTTGGTGAGTTTTGCGAACTCAATGAGGTAACCATCATCGATGGTTCACTCAATTCATGCAATACATCATTTCACATAACATATAATCACACTATTGCATATTTGATCATGTTTCACATTTTCACTTAAGCATAGGCAAATTATGAATTTCAATTAATCAAACATACATAACTAAATGCATATGAAATGATCGTGAGACTCTTTTCCCAATTGTTACGATGTTGTGACCGAGTGCCTGAACGGTCCCGTATCCATTTTGGATACCAGGCTTATTAATAACTGTCCCTTATCCGATGAGGATATGGGGCTCATTACACGTTGAGCCTGAGACTCTGAAAAACTTGTGAGCTCGAGGCTCATTTTCACTTGTTGAGCTTTAAGCTCTGATCATTGGCTACTCTAGTCACAACTTCCATTATCTGTTATGCATTCATGAATGGAATGCATGTAACATAATCAATCACTTTATATAGCACATAAGTCTTCACATTCACATACAAGTAACACTTCAATATCTTAATCCTCATTCACAATCATCGGACCTTCTATCTAGAATCCACAATCAAACACATTCATTTGTCATTTACAGCATAACTTAAGCAAACAATAATTGAGAGAAACCATCTAGGTTACTCACTAGTTGATCCCGAAGCTAATGCCTGGAAGTACCAATAATGTCCAGAGGTTGACGTTCCAATTGCTCCTCTATAACAAATAACATACACATATATATCACAATCTGCACAAATATGCGTGTTCATTAATGCACATATATGAAATGATTTATGTAAAATGCATGTTTATGACATTCCCGGGTATCCTTCCATTAAGGTTATCATAAACACAATCAAATATCGAAATTCACTTAACTAGCATTGTTCGTAGGGTTTATACCTCAACAACCCATTTGAATCCAATTTCATAACTTAAGGAGCCATTTCAGATTTTTCTCTAAACTCTAACTTTTGAGTCTACTATTTACGTTTAATCAAAGAGTGTAATTTATATAATTTGGTCATATAAGCAGAAAGTAGATGAAGCAAAAGTAGATTAAACAAAAGCAGATGAATATTCAAAACACCGACGATGGCTAAAGGCAGACAAAATATCAAAGACAGACGAAGCGAAACACAGACGGAAGCAAAAGACAGACTGAAGCAAAATACAGACGATAGACAAAGACAGACAAAGCGAAACATAGACGGAAGCAAAACATAGACGATAGGTGGTCAACACAGACGAAGGAAAGTCAACAACAGACGATAAAACATAGATGCTAAGTGGTCAACACAGACGATAGAATATCAACCATAGACGATAAAACATAGACGCTAAGTGGTCAACACAGACGATAGAATAGTCAACCATAGACGATAAAAAATAGACACTAAGTCTTTACAGACGAAATGTCTATGCTCTTGGACATCCCTAAGTCTTCATCAGCTCTCATATAAACACCTAAGTATTCATACATGCTCAGTGAAGAAACAGAACATATCACCTTTCCATATCTAACTCTCTACACTAATCGTATTCATTTTATTTCTATTTCAACTCTAAGAACCATTTCACAACACCAGATCACTAATAATCCATCAAAACCCAAATAACACCATATTCCCAAATTTTCATCCCTTTATCACAGTGTTCAAAAATATAATGATATGTAAAAGGCATACTGATGCAGATGACAATAACTCATCAGATTTATTTCAAAATCTCCAATACTAAAGAATTTATTCACTACCTTCTTGTTGAAAAATTCCAAGATCTCCAACTATCCTCACAACCTTAATTTCATGCAAAATCACGTACTCCTCTGTGAACACTAACTAACGTCTAGTTTTTCTTAAGGAAGAAGAAACACTTTCGGAGTAAAGGAAATGATAAGGGATATGAAGAATCGGAGTTAACTCTCAGAAAGAGTTTGATGGAAGACTCAGTGTATGGGAAGAAATTCGGAGAAGATGATAATAGAGAAAGAACTTAAGAAAAGTACAAATCCCCTTCTTAACTCTTGGATTACTCAAACTTACTTCTGACACATAATAAAAGCAACTTTACACTTGTCACTTTCTTAAGGTCTAAATTCTGACTTAGTTCCTTTTGAACCAACTCCATCTAACTCTCATCTTTATAATCCAACTATCTTCAAATCTTCATTTGATTTCTTCTCTTCTTTTTCCTATCTTCCATAATATTTTATAAATTACAAAAATATATCCTAAGTTCACCAAAATTCATTAATCTCACAATTCATACTAACCAATAATATTTTCAATGCAGAAACATTCAAAATTCTAAAAAATTTACAATTCAATTATACTCGGAATTATTTATGAATGCTTCTACACTTAAATTCATGTGCAAAAAAGTTCACTATTCACTTCGTAAGTATGTCATATTATGCATGAACATAAAAATGCATCTCTTGCATCTCACTGAACACTCCTATTTACTATTCTAACCTTTCTATAGGTAATGGGATGTTACAGTATCTCTTCCACTCAATAGTGAATTTTCCTGTACCCATGTGTTAATAAAATGTACAGAAACAATAGGTTGTTCATCATGTCGAATTTTCATGTCATTGTATATATTGAATTTAATTAGTTCACCATCAAATTCCATAGTTAATGACCCATCATGAACATCAATTTTTGTTCTTGTAGTTTTTAAGAATGGCCTTCCAAACAAAATCGGGGTTGAAGAAGATACATCATCACTTCCTATCTGCAAAATATAAAAGTCAACTAGAAAAAACAATTCCCCCGCTTAAACTAAAATGTCATCTAATACACCCTTTGGATAAGCATTTAAATGATATGCTAATTGAATCAATACATTAGTTTTCTTGAGAGGTCCCACATTTAAAGACTTATAAACATCATAAGGCATAACATTTATGGAAGCACCCAAATCCAAAATGGCGTTTTCAATTCTCAAATCACCGATTTTACATGGGATATTGAACATACCCATGTCTTGACACTTAGGTAGAAGCTTTTTCTTCTGCAAAATAGCTGAAACATTCTCCCTCAATTGCACTCTCTCATCAAATTTCAACTATCTTTTTACAAAGTTCCTTAAGGAATTTAACATAATGTGGAATCTGTTTTATTGTATCAAGTAAAGGAATATTTACTGGACTTTCCTAAAAGTGTCCCACATTTCCTTCTCTTGTTTCTCCTTCTTTGCCTTTATGAATCGGCTAGGAAAAGGGGGCTGCACAATCAGATTTTTCTGATATTTTACATTTGTTCTGGCTGTTTGGTTGCCTCCTTTATTGGTTCTTCCTCAATTTCTCTCTTAGATATTTTCGGTGGTGGTTCCTTCAACCCACTCCGTAACATGATAGCTTTAGCACTATGTTTGGGGTTGATTTACGGTTGGGCTGGAAAATTTTCACAGTTGGGCTGAAAATTTTCCAGAACTTTGTGCCTCCAATCTATTAATGGCGGTTTCCATTTGGCTCATTTGATTTTCAAGGTTTTAGATACTAGCTTGAGTATCCCACTAAAACATCAAGGTGTTGGTGGCGAAAGATTGAACTATATCTTTCAAGGAAGACTTACCTTCGAGATTGGATGTCATTTGCTAAGGTTATCTAAGCACATATGGTTGTCTAAATTGCTAGATATTTGTTGTATTTTGCTATCCTTATGGGTTCCTATAACATAAATTCGGATGATCTCGTCAACCCGGATTGTAGGTGCTAGAAAATGGGTCATATTTTCTCTGACTTGGTCCAATAAAACCTCCTACAACATTCACCTTTTCTGTGGTTTCTTCCTATAAAATAGGACATGTGTCAGTGGAGTGTCCTAACATTGAATAAATTCTACATACCTTTGCTTCTTCTTTCTTTGTAACTGCTAGTTGTCACACCAAGGATATAAGTTTGTCCAACCTTTCTCCAATGCTATCATATTCACTTTGTTGTCTTGTTTGGAGCTATAGCCAGAATAGATCCCGAATTGTTGTGTACTAGAAGCCTTATTCACTATTAAGTCCCTTACGGCTGTCGGTGTTTTGTCAACTAGAGCTTCACCGCTTGCAGCATCGACCATACTCCTATCCGTGAGCAAAATACCTTTATAAAAATATTGAATCAACAATTGGTTAGTTATTTGGTGATGGGGACAACTAGCACAAAGTTTCTTGAATCTTTCCCAATATTCGTAAAGAGTCTCCCCTGTGTGTTGTCGAATGCCACAAATTTCTTTCCAAATGTTGGTAGCTCTCGATGCTGGAAAATACTTCTTGAAGAAAAGTTTCTTCATTTCAGGCCATGTTTGCACATTTTCACCGACTAAATAGTACAACCAATCTTGAGCATCATCCTTGAGAGAAAATGGGAAGGCTTTTAGTTTGAACTGCTCTTCCATCACATTTGTTGGCTTCATTCCCATGCAAACCACGTCGAACTCCTTCAACTGTTTGTAAGGATCCTCTCCTGATAAACCCCTGAAAATAGGCAATAAATGAATCAGTCCAGATTTTAATTCAAAAATATTGTTGTCACCTAAATTTGGAAAGTTGATTCAGTGGGACTGTTGAGCGTCCATGGGCGTGGTTAGTTAACAAAGACTACGATTTATAGCCATTCTTTTTAATTTCTGCACTTGTTTTTGCTCTGTTTCATCTGTTTTTGTTGTCTCTTGGCTGTCTTCTCAATCCCTGAATCAAATTGTAGCTGAGTTGTCTTGTCTACTGGTGTAACATATATAAATCGTTGAGAAGTTCCCCGACAACAGCGCCAAAATTTGGTACTGCTGTCGCCTGTAACCAAATTTATACCAACTCTAGTAATAAAAATGTAGCTAGTGAAGAGTCGAGGTCGTTCTCATAAGGAACTTTAACGGAAAATGTTAAACAAGTTGAAACAAAATGGGGGGTTTGGTTTAACGTAATTTAAAGATATTAAAATGGCTAAAATTAAAAATAACAAAAATATTCAAATCTAGAAATTCAATGAACAAACCTTAGTTTCGGGTCACCGGCGTTATCAAACTGATATGGATCTTCGATATAAAACTCAATCCATTAACAAACATTCATTGGGGGTTGCTTTCTCTTAAGATTAAATGAATAGAAACATGTATTCTAAACATTCTTATTAGTCAACAACTTAGATATGATCTTAAGTTTAATTGATTAATAGCTTTAAGAACTAAGAAACCAATGAACAAGATAACACATGTACGACATGCATTTAATCTAATTAATTGTTCTTATTAGAATTTCCAACTTTAACGTAAAGATGATAATACTAATTGCTATTTATGATTAGCAATACTAAACATCGTATCCTACTAATCTAGCTATAAATTAAACAAATCAATTCCTAGTTGCGCACCCTAGAAATCAATCAATTTAATCATGAAAATTAATTTGGAAGACACTTAATATTCATCAATGAAAGAAACTTTATTTAGAATCTCACTATGCGAAATGATAACAAGGCTTCCTTAAACCAAGAAGAAAAGTTTAGCTATTCTTAACAAAAGTAAGAGCAAATGGAATAATAACAAAGATAAGGCCTCCATCCCCGGTCCTTTATGAAAAATATGAAATCTTTAGTCTAAAAATAAGAAAACCCGAAAAGAAACAATCTGTAAAAAAATAAAAATAGCAGCTCCCTCCTTGCTTGAACAATACACGTGAACAGTACACGTTTTTATATTTTTTGATTTTCTGCTCCTTCATCTTATCATGATCTTCAACAAATATCTCTCCCAGATCTTCAAGTTGTAAATTCCCATCAATAAGGCAACATTTGAATTTCAAACTCATAAAGATTTTGAATGCATCGGATCTGATTTAAAATCAGATTTGCAGAAAATCCTTTCCTTTGTACATGCCCACGCTTAGTCATCTAATTTTTCTGCCAGTTGGGAATTTGACTTGTCTTCCTTTTAATTCCATCTTTTTAGTCCAATTTAATCTTCCATGTGTTGAAAACCACTTGAGAACAATTTAGAAATAAGTCCATCAGTTTTGCATAATAATTTCCACATATTAAACAAAATTTATCCCAAAATTAGTACAAAATTGACAACTTAACAAAGAATATGGGTTGATAATCATTATTCCTTACTCAAATAATGGACAAAAATACTAATTTTTCATAACTCCATTTTACTTCGGAGAATTTTAATAAAAATTGCTCATTACAGACCAAGAATGATTCATCCATTGATAAGTATTTAGATATTAAGACCCTAATTCTTAATCACTTTAAGAAATTAATGGAAAATGCTGCTCATACTAACTTTAGTTAGAAAGAGCTTAGATGTTTCATCTACGATTCACTTTCTCATTATCAAAAGGACTCCTTTTTGAAGCTTTTCAATGAAATAGATGTTAAATAAGTATTGTTCAGCCTTAACCCTGATAAGGCATTAGGTCCTTATAGTTTTAATGCCTTTTTCCTTTATAAAATTTGGCAGCTCCCATGGAATTTATCTTTAAGGCTACTTTGGAATTTTCCCCCTTAATCTCCATGCTCAAAGAACAAAATAAGATATTTGTGGGTCTTATTCCCAAAAGAAATAACTCTCACTCCTTGAATTGTCACAAGTCCACCTTTTGCTCCAATGTTATTTATAAACTCATCTAAAAAATATTAGCTAATTGACTTAAGGCTACACTAGAAAGTCCTATTAGTATGAGCCAAGGTGCATTTATTAAAGGCAAAGGCATTGGAGATAATCTATTCCTTGTTTAAGATATTTGTACGGGATACAAAAGTAAGAAATTATTGAGGAGTTACTCTATAAAGATTGACTTCAACAAGGCATTTGATTATATGAATTGGAGATTTATCTTGATTTATCTCGTTGCATTTGGTTTCTTAGATCGATAACGTCTTTTTTTATCATAGTCAATGATGATCCCACTCTTTGATTCCAAAGTTCTAAGAGACTTCATCGAAGGACCCTATCTCACCCTATTTATTCTCATTATACATAGAGGTTTTGATTAGACTTGTTTAAATCACAACTTTTATTTTTACTTCCATTGTAAAAAATTGAATTTGTTTCAGCTTACTTTTGCTGATGACTTGTTATGGATTCTTTGAATTTCTTCAACTCCTTACCTAGTTTATCAATGAACAATTGAAGGGTGTTTTATATGTATCAATAGACTCCTCAAATTAGGCTTTTAATCTTTCAACAATCACAAGTCTATTGTACCTTAACTTAAGATTCAAGTATGTAGGCATTCCCAACTTAAACAAAAGGATTTCCTATAGTGAGTGTCAATCTTTATTTGATGCGATTACGAAAAGAATTAATTATTGGAATAGTTACTTCCTCTCCTATATTGAAAGACTCTAGTTTATCACTTTTATACTGTTCCTACCTTAAAAATTGGTACAGATATTGAGAAATTTTTAAAAATTTTGTCCTCAAAATTTTAAACAAACTTATTCATCTAAAAAATATGGATATCGACTTCGCATCCTTTCTTCGTGCTTCCATTTTGTCAATCACTTCATAAGGACCAACATATCGTGAGCTTAACTTTTTATATTGTCTAAAATAGACTTCCTTTCCATGATGATATGCGCAAAAATTCTTTGATTTTTTAACTTTATCTCCAAATTCTTCCTCCATTTCCAATCTTAGCTCTGCTGTCAATACTAGGTACTATTATTTTGACCCTCATACTTTTGATGTTATTTTGGGTTATCGTAATTAGTTTAGTCTAACTAATTTTCTTTTATCTATCTCATCATCATATGCCAGCATTATACGTAATTATATACTTCTAATCACTTACAACTTGATTAATCTATCAAAAGGATACTTACCTTGGATAGTTAGGAAATAGGCATATTTTTTTATTTGATCCTTTATCTCCCACAACTATCATATCCACTTAGATTTTGTGAAATTGCTACCATAAAATCCTTCATAATATGCTTCCATTTCCATTCCCGAATAGAGAGTGGCTGGGTAATTTTTTTGTTGATTCTTTGGCTCTCAACCTTGACTTGTTGATTTAACAAGCATTTGAACATATAATTTGCTATCACCCTTTTCATATCTTTTCGATCATAAAGTACTTTCAAGGTATATTGCCTCTTTGGGTTCCTCATATGCATAGTATGTTGGAATCTTATAGCTTAAGTGCTAAATTCCATTTGACCCACCAAGATATATTTGAAAGTGCTTGGGTTTCATGAAAAGAGCTATGTAAGCTATAAGTGGCTTGACATTACTTTCCCTTAGCTCAAGTGTCTACAGCTAGCTTAAGGTAAGCTTGTGGGAGCTCATTAAAACTAGTTAATGGGGATAAGCTCAATTGGACTCAATTGAGATTACCCCAGCTCATTTTTGGTTTTCGGGAATTGAAGCTAGCTATAAATGTGTTCACACTAGTTAAGCTAAAAGAGAAAATTAAGGCGCATAAGTTGAAGTTGAAACCCAAAGCTTAATATGTGAAATTGGTGGTGCTAGATGAAGGAATCTAGCGTGCTTTAGTGCATAATGGAAACTATAATGTACCATGATTTGTAGCACGCTATAATGCATCTTCCCATATATGCACTTAGAGTGCAAGTTCATTGTCTCCACATGGATACATGAATTCAGCCAAAAAAGGATGAATTTAGCCAATGGGACGATTCGTCATGTACCTTGGCTTAGAATGAACATACATGACACTCTTTCACTAAGGTATAGGTACTTTGGATGAGAGGATGTGTTGTTTTGACCAATGGTTGTGATCATTTGACCAAAAAGGGGTTCATGTATAAGAATGAATGGTCATGAGTGTACCATCATGAATTTAAGTGAAGATAAATTACTCTTTGCTAAAGGATGTGTCCCTTCAGCTAAGAGTCATACGTCCCTTAGCCAAGAGTCATAATGTTCTGCTAAGAGACATAACTCTTGGAAGAGTCATAACTCTTCAAAGGCACCTTTTGGTGGCCTATAAAAGGGAATTTCGTAGTTCCTTTGGGAGAGGTTTTTTCTTTGGCCAAATACTACACTCTTCTCCCCATATTTGAGTTAAAAGCACTTCCTTCTTTCAATTCTTTATGTGATGAAGCAATCTCCCATAAAATAGTTGTTAAGCTTATTAAGAGCATTGTGGTGAACCATAAGGATTGCTACTTTCACAAGTTAGGAACTCTTCCAACTTTAATGTGTTGTAACGAGATCGATTTACTCCATCCATTCCAACCACAACGAGTTGGAAAAGAAGGAGAAGCCATAGTGGATCTCCATAAGGGAGGTAAAACATCAAGCATACAAGAAGTTATTCTGCTATGTTTCAAGTTAGTATATCACCCTACCCTTCTAAGTGACATGCGTAGGATCTTGTATACTTATGAAATCATAAGATTTCTTATTTGAGTTATGATCTAAAATCAACAAATGGTATCAGAGATTTAGGTTAAAAGCATGATTTGAAATGATTTTATAATCATAAAATTGACATACTAATCTGTTGGTATATATTTTATAGTGCAACCTTGATAATGGAATGTTAACGTATTTGTCGCTATATGTTCTATGTGTTATAGTTGCCATGCTACATTAAAGGCTTTATTGGGAGCATGTTTTGTGAAACAATGAAAGCATGATGAAATATTTCTAATTGAATGCTCTATGCATTTTTTGCTATGTTTTAGCATGAAATAGTTGTTTCTCGTGCATGTTGCTTGATTAAGTCTTGTTTTGATATAAATGCACTTACATGTGATAATTGCATCAATGTAGATGGCATGTAAGAATATTGTTGCTGAATTAAATAAATACCTTAAGCTTGATGGAGATAATTACTCTAGTTGGCAACAAAAGGTTCAGTTCATCTTAACTGAGCAAGATACACTTGATGTGCTCTTCCATACGGTTGAGCCACCAGTGGTGGGTGGAAACTGTATTGCCTGTGAGGCATATAAGAGGAAATATATTGTGGCTTTTGTTCCCCTCTTGATTACCATGGTTGATGAACTCATGGTGGATTTCTCTATGCTTGAGTCGGCCAAAGCCATATAGGATTCTGCTACGACTAAGTATGGAGATGTTTCTTTGGAAACAAAGAGATATAATTCTCAAGTTTGAGAATTATAGTAAGAGGGGCTAACCACACCATGAGTGCCCACTTACATAAGATGTCAAGTATGATTCATCAACTCAAATCTGCTGGTCATATGCTCAATAATAAGCAACAAGTTCAAACAATAATCTGTTCTTTACCTGATGAGGAGTGGCAATTGATGAAGGTCAATTTACGCCACAACTCTCAAATTAAGTCATTTGATGACATTGCAAGGCACCTTTTGCTAAAGGAAGAGGTGATGGCTATCAAGAACCATTCAAAGGCACATGTTGTTGGAACTTCCTTTTCCCCCAAGAACAAGTTCAAAGGGAAGAATAAAAGGAAGGATGGTCAAGACAATGGGAATGATGCTACCTTGAAAAAGTTTAAAAAGAAGCGCAACAAAGCTAAGTTGAAGTGCTTCAATTGTGGCAATAAAGGACATTTTTCAAATGGGTACAAAGCACCTCCTCAAAGGGAAGAAGAAAAGGAAGGATGGTCAAGACAATAGGAATGATGCTACCTTGAAAAAGTTTAAAAAGAAGCGCAACAAAGCTAAGTTGAAGTGCTTCAATTGTGGCAATAAAGGACATTTTTCAAATGGGTACAAAGCACCTCCTAAGGTAGCTGATCCATTTTCTACTTCATCTGTGCATGTTGTGTCATGCATGTACTTAACTGAATCTGCTTCTTTGTGGATTATAGATTCAGGAACAACGGACCACATAACCAAAGAAAAGTCTTGGTTTGTGGCCTTTAGGAAGTTGCCAAAGGGAGAAAAACATGTTTCTATAGGGAACAATGCAAGCCTTGAAGTAGAAGGGGCAGGAACTTGTAGAGTTCCTCTGACCAATGGACATTTGTTGTTAATTGATGTTCTATATATACCTAAGATTTGTAGGAACTTGGTTTCTATATGTTCCTTGTTAAAGTTTGGATATTACTTGAATTTCTTTAATAAATATGTGGATATTATTAAAGATAATGCAGTCATATGTTCTTGTTTAGTAAACAATGGGTTGTTTGAATTGAACGCGAGTGTTGCTACTTCTAGTTGCTATGTAACTGAGGTTACTACTGAGATGACTTGGCATATGCATTTAGAACATATTGGAGAAGAAAGTATGACTAAGTTGGCCAAACGTGGCTTACTTGGATCATTGTCTAAGGTCTCTATAATAAGTTCCCAATCATATCTTATTGGCAAGGCCATAAGAAAGACTTTTGGCAAAGCAACTAGAAGTCAAGAAGCTTTACAATTAGTTCACTTCAATCTTTGTGGACCAATGAGAATTGTATCTAGATTTGGTTTTAGGTACTTTATCACATTCATTGACGATTATACTCGATTTATCTATATGTTCTTACTAAAGCACAACTGTGAAGCATTGTGGAACTTTTAAACATACTTGCACTCAGTAGGCAATCAGTTGGGTAGGAAGATCAAGTCATTAAGGACTGATCATGGTGGTGAGCACATTTCAAATGATTTTAAGGCATTTTGTGACCAAAAGGGCATTTTGAGGCTACTCACACTTTCTTGGACTCCACAACAAAATGGAGTAGCTAAAATGGAGAATAAGACTCTTATGGATATGGTGTGATCCATGATGGCTAAGGCTAACTGGATATTGCTTATTGGGGTGATGAATTGCTTAATGCAACACATATTTTGAATAAAGTGCCCTCTAAGTCTATTGATTATTCACAGTATGAGTCATGAAAACCGCTAACTTAAGCTATCTTCGTCATTGGGGATGTGTAGCTTATGTACATGCTATAGATCACCCTCTTAGGAAATTATGCACTAGAGGGAGGAAGTGTACCTTCTTTGGTTATTCTAAGCATTCTAAGGGGTATGTGTTATTGGACGTAAGTCACAATATTGGAAATGTCCTTGAATCAAGAAATGCTAACTTTATTGAGGATGAGTTCTCTAAAGTTAGTGAATGTTGTAATTTAAATGCATTGGTTGAGACCTTTATGCAAGGTCAGTCTAGTGTTTTGGAAGCACCATTGACCACACCTTCCATGGTGGAAGTTCCTCAATAAGAGGTTGCTCAAGTGCCTCCTGCATCCCCACTTGTTAATGAACAACAAGAAGAAGTTTTTGATGAACTAGTTCAAGAGGGAATTGAGGGAGTTTAAGAACCACATGATCAGGCTATAGGGCAAGATCATGATGAGCCTCCTCCTATGCCTAACTTGAGACGTTCAAATAAGCAATTTATACCACCAAAAGAATGGTGGATTTTGGAAGGAAGTGAGGCAAACTTGGTGTCATATAAGATTGATGAACAAGGAATGTGCAAGAAACTCTTGAAGGTGTTCATAAACAGAAGTAGCTAATGGCAATGCAAGATGGGATGAATTTGATGCATCTCAATAAAGTTTCGGACTTAGCCAAATTACCTCCTAGTCGAAGAGCTATTAGGAACAAGTGGGTTTTCAAGATAAAATTGAATTCTGATGGTACTATTAAAAAGTATAAGGCTCGATTGGTGGCCAAGGGATTCACACAGAAGGAGCATATAGATTTTAAGGATACCTTCTCTCCTATTGTGAAATTCAATTCCATTAGATTATTACTTACTATTGTGGCTTATTTGGACTTAGAATTGCATCAAAAGGATGTAAAAGATCACCTTTCTCAATGGCGATTTGAGAGAGGAGATTTACATGCTGCAACCTGAGGGATTTGTTGAAAAGGGTCAAGAGCATAAAGTATGTAGACTTAAGAAGTCTATATACGATCTTAAGCAAGCTTCAAGATAGTAGTACTTGAAGTTTCATGATGCAATCACAAACTTTCGTTTTATGATGATGCATGAAGACCATTATGTTTATGTGTACAATTCTGGGTCCAAATTTGCCATTATGACTCTATATGTGGATAACATATTGATAACAAGTAATGAGTTGAGTTTGTTGAAAACCATGAAAGGATGGTTGCCTTCCACCTTCTACACAAAGGATATAGGAGAAGCTTCCTATATCCTTGGTGTTAAGATCCTAAGAGATAGGAAAGCTAAGATGTTGGCCTTGTCTCAAAAACCTTATATTGATAAGATTATTGCAAGGTTTAACTTGACAAACTCAAAACCAATGAGTACAGCACTTTCATATGGTTGCAAGCTTGGGCAGGATTTGTGTCCTCGTAGTACTCAAGAAAAGGAGGAAAAGAAAAGGTCCCATACCTAAGTGCCATTGGAAGTCTAATGTATGCCACATTGTTTATATGACTTGACATTAGCCAATCTGTAGTTCTACTGGAAAGATATTATTCTAACCTCGGAATCGAGCATTGGAAGTGTGCGAAAAGGGTCTTTAGGTATCTCAAGGATACAGAGGACTATTGGCTATGATACCAAGGATAGAACCTTGGTTTGCATAGCTACACTGATGTTGATTGGGGTGGTGATAATGATTCATGCAAATCTACATCTGGCTATATCTCTATGCTAAATAATGGGGTTATTTCTTGGAGTAGCAAGAAACAAACTTGCACAACATTGTCAACAATGGAGGCTAAATTTGTTGCCAGTGCCTCAACCATGCAACAGGCCTGGTGGCTTGGAAATTTTATTTAGCTTTTAGGATCAATTGTGCCTTTGGAAAGGCCTATAATTATCTATTGTGATAGTATGGTAGCTTTGGCTTACACTAAGGACCCTAAGTATTATGGAAAGACTAAGTACATTAGCGTGAAGTATCATTTTGTTAGAGATGCAATAGAAGAGTAAGAAATTAAATTAGAGTACATATCGACGGAGCTAACGATGGTTGACCATATGACTAAGCCATTGCCTCCATTTCATTTTTCTAAACATGTAACGGCAATGGGTCTTCGTAAATTATGAAATTTTGGTGTAATTTTCTCCTTCTTGTGTCACACATGTAAGACGTTTGATAAATTAAAAGTTGTTTATAAATTATTGGTGCATTTCACTTTGAAACCATAACAAAAAATGTACCTGTCAATTATAGGTTGAGGATGGTTTTACCTGGCAATTATAGGATGAGGTTGGTTTTCTCATACGAGCCCTTACATCTTTGCGTAAGATCAAGGATGAGACCGCTAAAGTCTTAAATGTATGTTATCTCTTAAAAAGGATATGTGACTTGTGTGTCATAAATTTAAGTAGGAGTCATGAACTAACACATGACAATTTTAGTTTTATGGTCATCTTGATTATAAATGCATCAAGATAAGGTGATCAAATTCATTAAGTTTGTATGTCCACTCATACATACTATCTTATGATTTCATTCTCAAAAGTGAGAATAAGGAGTATTTCATGGTTGTTTGACATGTCCTCCTATTATTGAGAATAATAGGAGTTACACATCTAAATGTTTTAATAGGGAGAATTGACACAACCCTCCTAGTGGGAGTGGAGTAGTAAAAAATTTAAGGATGTGTTTAGGGAACATCAAAGGGATGTGTTCCAAATGTTCTATAGTTAACCATGAAATTGAACAACCGAAGATAAGCAAGTTGTCTCTTGTCTTGCTTATGTGTGAGATTCTTCATTCAAACCCCTTAGTGACTATAGCTTGCTACTAGGAAATTGAGGATTATTATGGTCTTCTTAATTGGTTGTCGAAGTTCTCAGGAGAAATGGGACTGGAGTATCCTCCTTTTAGATGATTGTGTTTTCTTAAATTTTCTAGTAGTTCGAAGCTAAATGAAAGAGATGAATGCATAAGTTTCCTGCATAAGTATAATTGCATGAGTTGTATAACTATAATAGCATATGTTGCACACTATAAATGATACACAATCACATTATTCAATCTTGACGCCACATATTGTTTTGTACAATATGAAAGATTGAGTGAGATGTGAGAAAGAAACCAAGTGCACTTGAGGTTTAATACATTCATAAGTTTTATGAGTTAAAACTCACAAAGAAGATTGAATATGATTAAACATGTGTATCAAAATGCCTTGGGGTTTGAGAGGCATAACTTGATTTATTCAAGTAAGTTTGATTTGTTCAAACGTGAGGAGAGTGACAATCTTTTATTGTGGGACTAACAACCATAATGTAAAGAGATTTTGTTTACATACCTAAGGTCGCACCCACAACTCAAAATTATGTGCTTCAACTATTATTTGTTTTCATCTTTGTATGTTCACTTGTTGAGTAGGTTCTATTTGAGTGGGAGCATTTTTTTTAAATATATCTTTGTGCGAGTGGGAGCTTGTTGGAATTTTATAGCTTAAGTGCTACAAATTCCATTTTACACACCAAGATATATTTAAAAGTGCTTGGGTTTTATGTAAGGGGCTAACGCTCAGCTCAATGATGCTCATGTAAGCTATAAGTGGCTTGACATGACTTTCCCTTAGCTCAAATGTCCAAAGCTAGCTTAAGGTGAGCTCGTGGGAGCTCATTAAAACTAGATAATAGCTAGAAAGCTGGGGATAAGCTCAATTGGACTCAATTGAGATTACCTCAGCTCATCTTTGGTTCGTGGGAATTAAAGCTAGTTATAAATGTGTTCACACTTGTTAAGCTAGAAGAGCTAATTAAGGAGCATGAGTTGAAGTTGAAATCCAAAGCTTAATGGGTGAAATTGGCGGTGATAGATGAAGTAATCTAGCGTGCTTTAGTGCACAATGGACACTAGGGTGTACCATGAGTTGTAGCACGCCATAATGCATATTCCCATGCATGCACTTAGAGTGCAAGTTCATTGTCTCTACATGGATACATGAATTTGGCCAAGAAAGGATGAATTCAGGCAAGAGGTTGAATTCAGCTAATGGGCAAGATTCATCATGTACCTTACCTTAGAATGAACATACGTGACACCCTTTCACCAAGGTATGTGTACTTTGGATGAAAGGATGTGTTTTTTCAGCCAATGATTGTGACCACTCAGCCAAAAAGGGGTTCATGTACAAGAATGAATGGTCATGAGTGTACCATCATGACTTTAAGTGAATATACATGACTCTTTGCCAAAGTATATGTCCCTTAGCTAAGAGTCATGATGTTTTTCCAAAAGACATAACTCTTAGAAGAGTTATAACTCTTCAAAGGCAACTTTTGGTGTCAGACCCCATTTCTGGTGTCTGACTCAGACTTGCTTTCATGCTCGATGCCACATCTGTTAGGCCCCGTTTCCAGAGCCTAACTCCTCATACATGATTATTCATGCTTGCTCTGATACTAACTCTGTCAGACCCCGCTTTTGGAGCCTAACCAAACTAGGGTTTCTTTGGATAGATGGAAAGAGGACTTCAAGAACTACAATCTTCATGAAGACCTCGAAGATCAACTTTGTCTCTTGATGGTTTGAAATTGGGACAGATGATACGTGTGAATAGTGACCCAGACGATAGTGTGAACTGAGTCACAGACGAAGTCTAAGAAACACAGACGATATTTTCCAATCATCATAAATTTTTCTAGCATAATCAGTTCAGGGTATTCTTCATATGGTTTGAAAGATTATTCCAAGGTCTACAACCTCCCTGAAGACCCCAAGATCAACTCTATCTTTTGAGAGCTCAACAATGGGACAGAAGATATATGTGAACAGTAACCCAGACGATAGTGTGAACAGTGTCACAGACGAACTCTGGGAAACACAGACAACATTTTTCAAGCGTCATATCTTTCTCTAGAGAAATCAGTTTAGGGTATTCTTTATATGGTTGGAAAGATGATTTCAAGATCTATAACTTCCATGAAGACCTCAAAGGTCAATTCTAACTCTTGAGGGTTCAACATTGAGACAGAAGATACAAGGTGAACAGGAACACAGAAGATGCACTTCACCCCAGTACTTCTTGACTCCTTCTTATAATCCTTAGTCCTTAATCTATCCTCTGTGGTTGACTTTAATCTTCTGGGTTGACCCTTTATTGACTGAGAATCTATCGTCTGAAGTCTGTGAACAGTAACAAAGACGAAGTCTGTGAACAGTGACACAGACGAAGTCCATTCGTCTGCGAACAGTAACACAGACAATGTCTTGGGTAACACAGATGATACTCTGTAAACAATAACACAGAGGATAGTCTGTGAACAGTAACACAGAGGATACGAGTCTCTGTGCTCTGATTCGTCTGTGAATAGTAACACAGACGATACGTGTCCTCTATATTCTGATTCGTCTGTGAACAGTAACACAGACGATACGTGTCCTCTGTGTTCTGATTCGTCTGTGAATAGTAACACAGATGATAC